>CM068825.1:145854063-146349063 GCA_028554795.2 Sinohyriopsis cumingii
CTTCAGTATGATATACATATCTCGGTCTTACTAGAAATTTGTGTGTTGTAGATTTTCTTTGATTTGTTTTTTACGGAACAACAACACTTGAAAGGTTACATCGTGTCGAGGTAAGTAGAGTAAACTGTCTGGTCTAAGGACACATAACGATAGCCAATATTATCTGATCCGTTGGAATGAGTTGAATATGCACATTTGTAGTTTCGGTTCTCATATCTTAGTCACTGACCAGCATACTATCATACATACATACATACATACATACATACATACATACACACATACATACACACATACATAATCTAACCACTGAGTCATTTGGCGTCTCAGATGAGAAGGAAAGGTGGATGTAAATTTGATATAGACAATTGCATATGACCCTGGGTTAACAGACGATGTAATCACATTGATTTTAAACGGAATGATGACAACGGAGTGGGTTTTGTCTGCATTATCATTTTTTTATTCAACACTTCAACAAAGCTCTTTCTGTGTGGCGGTCATATATTGGTGATATAGTAGAGATATTTAAGTCAAAGTGACACCGGGGTTGCATGCAGTAAAATGCTATATTTCTTCAAGACAATAATTTTTTAGAATAAAAATATGCAATAAACGATCTTCATTATATCCCAGATGTTTCATGTCTATCCCCTCGGCAACATTACGCAAATTGAACCCTACAGGAGATGTTCCTTTTGCTCTTCGTCAGCAGTGTAGTTTGGCGACATGGCGACGAAAAATGGCTCTTGATGTCGACTATGGGAATTTTACATTGTGCTTCATTCTGTGTAGATGCACCCACCCACCCACACTTGCTAATCAGCACCTACATCAACTGACCTGCACCTGTACCTACCGACCAGCACCTACACCTATTTACTTACATAGGTTTAAGTGGTATCATGTAAAATAAGTGGTTGAAACAGAATTAAAACCCTTTATGAACAAAATTTTAAAAATCCACCTACCAATCCCATCCTTACAATTACTTTATAAGCAGCACTAAATAAAATCCTCATACCATCCCTATAACTTCTATAACCCTAAAATGGCTGTGTACGGAGAAAACAGGCTGGAATGTTCACAAAGACACAAACATGATATTACACTAATATACTAATAAATATGACAGACGAATGGAGAGATGACT
This sequence comes from Sinohyriopsis cumingii, assembly GCA_028554795.2. NCBI lineage: Eukaryota > Metazoa > Mollusca > Bivalvia > Unionida > Unionidae > Sinohyriopsis > Sinohyriopsis cumingii. The sequence continues at coordinate 145,855,217 of CM068825.1, forward strand.
TAAGCTTTAGTTGTGGGAGAGTAAACAATATACCAAAGACATACAAGCAAATACACAAAACACACTATTTTTGGTCATAGTTATAATACTGTTGCTGTTTCTTTGAGACTTGTTTGGTCCTGTAAAGGGCACTTATGCGGGAAACCAAAAGATTGTTAACACTGGTAGAACTGCTTAACTTTTCTTCCTCGCAAGCATCTCCGTGCAGCAGGTCAATAGACCAATACTATATTAAGGCACCCTTGTCTTTCAATGTGATGGACAAAGATGACGTTGCATGCAGGAGGCAGCCTGCATCAAACAGCATGCTGGAAATAATAGTCTTTTATCACTTTTTAGGACACGCCGAAGACCAGTGTTCTTTCTATTGACAAAATGATAACATATATATTTACTTTTGTCTTAGTCCCGATTTCTCCAATCATTGCAGTTCCTTTACTGTAACTTTGTAGACACCTTGTAGCTCATTGACCTTTTTTGACAGACATAACAGGTATTTTCACTTTTATCTTGAGAGGAGTAGTTTTGAGTAACCCTGCTTAAGTTTACCTGTATGTTTATTTTCGAATCACTCTCTGTAAATCTCTTAGTAGAAGTTTAATCTTGTGCATATGTACAAACAGAAGATAGATACATAGATACATACATACATACATACATACATACATACATACATAAATACATACATACATACATACATACATACATACATACATACATACATACATACATACATACATACATACATACATACATACATAGAAAGTGAGAGAAAAATAACCCTTGTAAAATTAAACTTTGATCGCCTGTTGTCGATAAACGATCACTCCTCTCTACGGAGAAACCAGAATCAAGGCGATGGGGACTCTCTTTGTTATTTCGTACGATAAGAAATTTTTGTTCAGAGTTCATTCTAGTGATTATAAAGAATAAATGATGGCTTTATATCTAACAACATCCACTTATTCCTCTCCGCGACCGCGAGAGTGTATATCGACCAATGAAAGCAGTCGTTCAGTAGCTCCTCTAGATAATTTTCACACTCAACCTAATATGGGACTTCCAAAATATTTAGAACCACCGCTTACACTCACACAGTCAAATTTAAAGAGTTTAAGTCGAAAGTCCCGACAGAGAAAGCAGTTGCATTCATTTACGAACATAATGCAGTCTACGTTAGAGGATCTAAAACGATTGTTTCAACCTGAAGATCAAGATTGTTTGCGACTTTCAATTACTCTGGTCTTTCTTGTCACGTGTAGATAAATTTGCCACAACGCTTTGTTTGGCCAAACATGCTCGACCATCCTCTTGGGTGACATTGCTGTGCATGCTAATTCTTCAACAACAGCTTCCAATATTTTGGATAAAGTCTGCACAGAAACCATGTCTGTTTGTATCAATATAGTTCACCTCCAATAAGATGTTTTGCCACCAATGATTCTAATTAGTGGATATTTGTGCACGCGACCACCTAAAACGATGCCCCTTTCATGATCTATCTAGCGATTCGTTCTCCGTCACCTGGCCCGGCAATGGCATCCAGATCATGGATGAGACCTATATCAGCACGTGGTCCTATACGGATATCCTTTGACGCTTGGTAAGCAAAATCATGTCGGCTCTGGATGGTTGCTAGAATCAATTCGTATCACAAGCCCTGAGCCACGAATACTTTAATTCTATCTAGGAATGTGCTTTAAACAGGGTATGTATGCCACTGTGTTCCATGTTATTTCTTAATGCCGCAGTGACGTCACCCCCGAAGTTTTAATAAACGTTTTTCCTCCAGATCGAACAAAAATTCAAGCAATTGCAATTCGATTATTATGTGCTTAAACTTGAGCTGAATTTGCAAAACGAGTTTTCATGCAACATTGCACACAAAATGAAAACATGTGTTGTTATATATAGCAATTGTCTTGACAATAAACATGGTTTCACGACAAAGAAAAATATCCGTAGATGTCTTGAGTCAAAAAATCAAAGATTTTTCTGTCATTGACATTTCTACGCAAGCAACGGCTAAAGTACTCATAGTTTCCCATCAAAATGGAAGTTCCGTTTTTCCAACTCAGCACACCCATTGGTCCAGCTGGATTGTGAAAAACTTCACTTTTGTTGAATATGATACTGAGGTGGTTAACGTGGGATTGCCTGTACGTGATAGCACCACCGCCTGATGATCAACCCTGTAATGATGTTCACAAAGACTTAAAGAAAGCTCGTGAATCATCATTGAGTGGCAAAGCTTCCAAGTTGTTTTTATCCACAGTTGATGAAACTCCGACCATCGATGATCTTAATTCCCTTGAGAATAATGTAGTTGCATACGTTGGTGTGATGCTTGATCACCTAATCAGTCCCGCGAGAATATTTTCCCGAGGTCGTTACCAAAACATCGATGTGATCTATTTAAAACAACGATACACACATGTGCCTAAAGTGATCAGAGACAACTTTAATATGTTGATGATATTTCGTGGCATTGACTCACATGGCCATGCAAATATTCATTGAACTTGGTGTGCCGCTGACCACTCGTGTGATGAGTTTCGTGATATGTTTGATTAGGTCACTAAGTACCCGTATATTTCTAAGTATTGATTTTACTGGTGGACCCCGACAAAAGTGTCGAGCCGGTATGGTTGGAACAATGTTAAAATCATGAGAAACATATCAAACATTCGCCAGTAATGTTTTTGAAGAGTAATGAAATCAAAGACGCAAAGATGGTCGTGAACACCAGGAACTGATTCGTAATGGTATAATCGGTCTTAAATGTGTCAAAGATATGTTACAGTAAAAACAAACTACACGAGAAGACTTGACATTGGGTTTGGAAAATTAGTTGCATTAAACCAGCGAAAGACATTGTAGCCAAGATCGGGAAGACTTGGCATTATGAGGGGTGCACAAGACCACTTCGAACTAAGTCAAACAAGGTTAGAGGATAGGCAGATCTTATACAACAAGAATCACCTCAGTACCTATAAAAGTTGAAAACACCATTTCAAATAGTCTAATAAAACAGCACGGCAGACCGTATCTCCAAGAGTTTGCCACTAATGTACCTGACCCCAAAAACTTGAGATATTATATATTGGAGTGGAAATATCATTGGATACGTGACCAGGTCACATCAACAAGGAATGGGATGCATTCGTATTCATGGATTATAAATAATTAAAACGACTACATACTCAAAAACCAATGTGGAATGATGTTCAGAAAATTGTTCATCTTCAAAGACACATAATGGCCGAAAGGACATACCAAAAATTTTTGAAAAGAATATATGGTGCTGGGGAAGAAGAATACTTCCCCATTAGAAAAGAAACCATACAAACGTGGGAAAAGGCCTTAGTGCTCGTGAACGCAAAAACGTAAACGTAACACAATAAAACCCGTAGTTTTCAAATGAGTATCTGTAGACCAAGGTAAATGACTCATGGATATATCTTTATGGATGATAAACATTTAGGCTTCAAACATATATATACATTGATCACTCTTGGTGACCTTATTTGTAGCTGTGTAAATCTTTGGTGATAGATGAAACATTGTTCATTATATACATTGATCACTCTTGGTGACCTTATTTGTAGCTGTGTAAATCTTTGGTGATAGATGAAACATTGTTCATTATTGTGTTTGAAGTCTAAATGTTTATCATCCATAAAGATATATCCATATATCAATCATACTTTTGTTCATAAGTTGCAGATGTTGATTCTTTTTTATTGTTCGTTTAAGTTATATGTTGCAGACTCTTTTAGATCAACAGGGTGAAAGAGTAAGGATACATTGGTTGAGTATCACAGATTACGGGATTTTAACTGTCGTTATTGTTTGTATTTAAGATTAGATATATTATTATATATTAATGATGCATTCTGACCGAACTGATGTGGCTGCGGAATTTACTGACGGGGTGTTGCTTCAGCCGACCATTGATGCTAACATTAAGAGTGATTTCGTCCTACCTATACACCATTATTTACTTAATAACGATAATATTACCAAACCATTGTATTCACTCAAAAATAATCTTATAAAAGGCCAAACTGATTTCAACCGTTACGACCACCTTGATGTACAAGGATAAACTCGAGGTAAGTTTTGATTGATTGCATTAACACATGAAAAACAAAACGCTCACTCGTTGACTGCATCCCCAAATTCACAGCTGAACATACACCCTGTTTCATTTACCAACGAATATATGAAACAAACATAGACTCGGCCAGGAAAAGAAGGTCCTAATCGACTGTTATTCAACAAGGAAGCACTTGTCCGTGTAACATTTCTATGGCGAAGACGGCAATGGTTGTTTCAGACATGGTTCTATTTGTAAAGGACGCTAAGCCCTCTGAAAATATCATCGCCATTCCCGAAGTAAATATTTCCTATGACTGTATGACATTTTTACAAGTAAGAAAGGAGTAATTGATTTGAAGTATTGTAACGTGTCAAGGATCAAGGTCAAATAAAATGGAATAGATGGACAAATCACGCCTTTTTCAGTTACTAGATCCCTCCAATGTAATGTAGTGTAAAGAAATGGTGTGTTCACCACAAAAGTTCTTATTTAGATCATAAAAGCACAAAACAAAACAAATATAAATATTCAAGACAGTTTATTATATGATTTCCAGGTTTGTATGTGTTTTCTCACAAAATTTAGTGCTCAAAATGTTGAAATATAATTTCTGCAAATATGCAGACCATAGGTTTGATACAGCATGTTGAAATAACAATAATAGTTGCAGTGGTAAATTGCATGTGAAAATCAGCATAAATGTTCGATTTGTCCTAATTCATATAATCTTTAACTCAGATAATCCCAGTTCCCAAACTAATCTTACGCAGAAAAATAAGTTAAATGTTCTCAAAACTGGTTCATATGACGTACCGAAGTGATAATGATTTTGTGCATCCAATCGAGGTTCGGAACCAGACCCTTGTCTGCGTTTTATAGTCCAATGGTGAATATGGTAGAGGCACAGCCTGGAACCGGATGTTAATAGTGTGTCGGGTTTGTTGGCTGAGACACAGTTATCGTTTTGAGGGACACAATCTGGAACCGGATGTCAATAGTGTGTCGCTTGGGTTGGCTGCGACACAGTCTGGAACCGGATGTCAGTAGTGTGTCGCTTGACTTGAATGTGACACTGTGTGTCGTTTTGTAACAACAAAGTGTGTCGTTGTGTCGGGTATATTATTTCGACATCTAAATGACACAACCAATACAAAATGGGTGGAAATTTATGATTTCAAAATGATACGATAATGCCAATACTAAATTTCCAATGGCTAGCAGACGGCTGTGTTGATGACGACACAGTGACAGTGTCGTCAGCTAAATCCCTCTATGGGAAATTTTATCTGATATAACGAGGAAATAAACGTTGAAACGATTTCAGAGAAACATTATAGTAGTCATTATGAGTACTAAATTTAATGTGTCGGTAGTAACTAGTCTGCCTTGCTATTAATGCTTGAAATTATCCGCTGAGATGACTAGAGACATTTGTTTTGTTTGCTTTCTCTTGGGACCTTTACTGGAGTCCAGTAGAACCACAACTGCCAAAACAGCGAATCTCACCCCTATTTATAGGTTTTGGGAACACAACCGGGAAATTCATGACAAAGTTTTCACGAATATGACTAAATATGGAAGAATTCGGAAAGATTAATCTGAGCGCCTCCCAGTGCAAAGCCGAGCGCCGAATACACACAATAGTAAAAATGGCGCCCAATTTCAAACGACAGAAATAGCAATTATTTCACAATAAATTATACAAAGATTCAACATTGATGATGAACAGTTTCATCACACTGGTAACAAAAAATTATGAATTTATATGAGTATTACCTTAATTCTGGAGAAAAATGGTAACAATTGTCTATTTCTCTCTCAGAATAGAAGGTAAGTGATAACAGTCTACAATCATATCATGTGCACACTGGGCTTCAAAAAAAATCTTTACCCAGATGATAAATATTTAAACCAATCATTTTTATATGACTTACATATTGTATCCAATTAATTTTCCTTTGTGCAAGGGTCATTTATCAAAACTGTTGCTACAGTTAATATTATCTGCATTGGAAACAGAGGTACAACTTTTCAACATGAAGGGAATCTTAGCATAAAAAGAAGATTATAAATTATCTCAAACAATAATGATATGTGCAAATGCACTTTATAAGAATATAAGTTGACAGGTAGTTATGATTGTTTCAGTATGTGTGCGCGTTACACCTGATCAAGGTCGGTCTATGGAGCATTTGTACTAAACAATGACATTATTAATAAAAAAATTTTTATGATGGACCTTCCAAAATGAAATCAACAAGAAAACCAAATTGATCATGAAATACAAATGCAGGTGTGTGATCATTCGCGGGCTCAAATGCATACGCGTGTGACGTATTGTAATATACGCCAAAGGCCTGGGGTAAAGAAGGCCGTAACCTATATAAATACCAAAATTCTGAAACACTCGTTATCACTCTACTAAAGAGCTGTTTAGGCCCGAGACACATCAATAAACTCGCTTCACACTCCTGTGGAAAGAGTTGATACATTCTCAATGCAGATACAATGCAAAAAGAGAAGGCTAAGACTACTCACACCTCATGGACAGGACCAAAAAACAGATAAAAAGGAAGAACATTCTGAGATTTTGATGATTTTTGTTATTAAAAATAAGGCTTCGCCAAGATTCTTGCAAATGTTCTAATATATAACTCGATCTGTTTGCTGTACCACTTACGATGATGACGACGCAAGAATTCCAGTGGATACAATTTCACCACATGTAGTCTTTGAAAACCTCATCTCCCATCGAGTTTGAAATCAAAGGACAAACCGAAGATTATATTAACAGTCATTTGTACCCGAAAGTTAGAATCCTCAAAATGGACAAAATAAATCCCGGTGCCGATGCCAAAGTATCTCCAAAGACACAATTTCATGCATTCGTTGTTCTGCGAAGTAGATTCGGACCTGAACAACAAGCGTATCCTCACGCTACACTTACTCTTACTGAGTTACATAGATAATACCCTTCGTTTAAGAAGAGAAGCCAAGAAAAATGACATAGATGCATTTGTGGTGTTGACACCTGGTACTTTGGGTGAATGCAGCGATTTTTAGTTGACAGAGACTAAGGGTAATTAAAATGTTGGTAATAACAATGAACAACGGACAGTCAAACAGGGGCTTAATTTAAAAATGATGAATCGTTTACACTTGGACATGTGGTAGCAAGGCAAGGACTTCTTGAATGGTGTTTAAGTATATATGGGACTGGACAGAGGCTGTGCCATGTTCAGTTTAATGGCTGATGATAACAAGTATAAAAATAATATCGAAGAAGCCAAACTCTATTCTAACCGGACCAAAAACACAGCCAAGTATTCGATACGACGAGTAGAAAGTCAAGCCTTCACATTTCCTCTAGACTCCCATCCAAGATCAAATATTATGTCTTCCAGGGTTAGCTGACCAAACATTTTATCAGCATCATAAGCAATGCTGCCCTCAACAAATGTATTCATCAGATCCTGTTTGTTGTTCCATCACATCAGCATGTCTAGGAAATTGCTGGAGACAGTAAAACATCATGTCCTAGATCCTTTGAACCGATCTTTGTCCAAAAGAATTATTTCAGATCTTACTTGACTCGGGTTGACGTCACAATTAGGAAAAGTCAGGACCGGTGGTATTTCATACGACGGTAGTGCAGGACAATATTTGTATGTGGAAATTTTATTTCTCTCCAGAGTAAGGAAGTGCCGACGGATATTTCCACCCCATAAGATCAGGCCAGCTCCACGTGGAACTTCACTTTACAGTTGCCCTATTGCATGCAACGTGATCTTGTTTGCAGATTTTGATGATGCGCTTGAAATCAACAGTGTGAGAGTCAACAACCCCAACTCAGAGTGGAAAGGAAGAGAAAAAAATGGTACTAAACTCTTAGTCTCCTGATCTTTTTACGACTTAGCAACAAGAATCAAACCCCTGGCCAGAGAACATATTATGGTATCAATATTTCATGATAAGCCCACAAGAAAACTTTGATGAGTTATAGAAATGATCATGAAAGAATGGTATAAAGACTTGCTTAACAATTTGACACTTCCACTGACTTCCCCGCAGACGTCAATCATCAGAGCTCTCGTTAGAAACAGAGTACCGAGACTATCCGCACATCAATTGACTTGACTGTTCTTTCAAAAGAAAATAACGAGTGTGAAATCATTATTTACTTTTGAACTTCATTACTTCTAGACCCATATTTCATGCACAGCACTCTCTGGAATACAGTATTGTGCGATAAAATTGGACTTCCTCATAGAAAACATAAAAACCATCTAGTCTATGTCATTAACAAGGACAACAATCATCGTCCTGGAATTTGTAATGCTATGGATTACCTCCTCTCGAAGACGATATCACAGACGTTATGAGAAGAAATGTTGCATTCGCTCAGTTCAATGATGATTTGCGATTTTTTTTCAGATACTCCATCGTATTTTCTCTGTCACTCTTTCTTTGACTTTCTAAGGAAGGTGGTTTCTTTTAGGTCAGCGTAATTCTTCCTGACCGGTATTTTTTTCCTCCTTGTGCACTATACCTATGAATGTTTTGTTCACATCGTTACTGAAAGAATACGAAGCGGTGAGTTCACCAGTCTTGTCATTCGTCGTAGACTCGACAAATCAGATAAATGAGCCAGCCAGTGCAAGTGGCCAAATAAAGTGAAGAACGCCATGCCATATTTGGATCACCTCGTGAATCATTAAAAGACAAAAAGCCACACCCTAGACATAATCAGAGGGGTATGATTTTCCTCCGGATAGAGAGAAATCTTAAAAAGTAAGTAATGGATAAAGAAGTGGATACAATCAAGAATCAATGGTCGTACAATATGAGGGATATGGAAATGAGAAAGTGGAACAGCAATAAGCCTAATAAAAAGAGAGAGAGAGAGTTCACGAGAGACTGATGTGATGGGAGGGTGCAGCACGGAAACCACTAGAGCAGCCACAACTAGCTCTGGTCTCTGAGAATTGGGAACTGGAGGCAAGTGAGAGCAATTTGAAAGTATCACCCCCTTTGTTTACATGATACCCAGAACACCTCTCTAAATAAATAGGTGTGGGTGTAGGTCTTTAAGTGTGGGTGTTGGTTAATAGGTATGGGTGCTGGTCAGTAGGTGTAGATGATTCAGTAAAAAAGAGGTAATATTTTCACCAGATGGGGTAGTGAAGGCACTGAAGGGAAAACAAAGAGAGACACAAAGGAGAAAGAAATCAAATAGGAAAGTTAATTTAGTTCAGGATTGCAGTTATTACCCTTCGGGCTTTATTTTCTGCATGATTCGATAACTGACAATTTATATCAAGGCAAACGAGAAGAAACATCAGACTTTTAAATACATATATAAATGCATACTGTAGTGCTATTATAATGAATGCGTATTTTCTAAATCTTCGTGGTAAGGGTTGATATTATTTCACTTCAGGTTGGTATTAAAGAAATATTCTCACTTTGTGTGAACATTTCTACTTACTGTATGTGACCCACAGGACTCTGGGTTTTCTTAAGAAAGAAATATGAAAAAGAATTTGATGCGTTTGAAAAATGAGCACAACGTGAGTCTATGATTCCTTCTGGAACAAACAAGGGCATTATGGTGACTCAGATTTGTAGCACTGTAACACTAATCTATATTATGCCAAATGCGTGTACATCTTTCTTTATGAAGTGCACAAATTGTACTTTAATGTATGTAATGTCATCGCAATCTCCAAGGTTTCTCAGCGAAAACAATTATGAAGGTCTTTGCACTAAGCTGTACTCATGTATAAATATCTTATTTACGCTAATAGGCCAGAGGTACATTAATTAGATTTGTAATTTACGGTTTATTTGTGTATCTCGGTTAAATTTGTAATTCAAACAGACTTTGGTATGATGGATGACAAATTTCCGACACAGGCGCCAAAGTTAGACGTTTTGTTTTTTACTGAATTCCTTATTAAATTTAGAAAATCTGCATACCTATCATGGTGAATGTATAACGTACGGATATGCTATATACGTTTGGATCTAAGCAATGACAAGAAATTACATAAAAACATACCTACATAAATTGTTACGTTTAGGCTCTTACAAAACGCAACAAGAAAAGAGTGAAGACAGCAAGCTTTTTAACATTTAACAAATAATTTATTTCCCTTGAAAAACAGGATGAAAATGAGAAAAATAACTCATTGTTCTACGAATCAAATCCAAAAATAATCCAAGAATAATCCAAGAATTAAAAAATAGAAGTCCTAGTAATAAAAAGTCCTAATAAAACCGAGTTCGAATCCCGATGAAATCCAAAATGGAAGGCGATGACGTATGATGTGGTCAGCGTCGTACTGATGTGTCAGCAGTTCTTTGTTGAATCACAGAAAATAATATTCCAATTTGCATTCCGTATAAATTTCTATATCTGTATTTGTCAATGAATTAATTTAGAGCACAAGTATTTCCAGGGAAAAATAATCTCTTGGAATCCAAATAATTTGAAGAAAAATTAAAAATTCAACTCAAACTGGTCACAACAAAACACCTTTCGGTGTCAGTGTTTTAAAGCCCGACTGCCCGAATTCTCTATAGAAAACAGTTATACACTAATTTAAGAATCAAAGCAGATTCACATATAAGGGTCATATGATCATGCTTCTAGAACAACATAGAAGCTTGTTACATGCCTAACATCACGTACTCCCAGTATGGCCTTGACTAAAACCAATGACTTTTACTCTGGGAAAGAATTTTAAAAAAATTAAATAAAATTGTTTACTTCAACTCTTACTGATTTTGAATCAAGGTCAATAACTAGGTCAATATTAGATATAATGTCTCTATAAAGTTGTTTACGTCAAAAATATTTTTTGTTTTTAAATCTGAACTCTATTCTAGACAAATTTACAATAGCATGTAATGGAATAGAACAAAATTAAAACTAACAAACAAACAATTAAATTAAATGAAATATAAATTAATCCAAATATACATAACAACATACATGCATACATACATACATACATACATACATACATACACACAAATACATGCATACATACATACATACATACATACACACACACACACACACATACATACATACATACATACATACATACATACATACATACATACATACATACATACATACATACATACATACATACATACATACATACTTACTTACTTACTTACTTACTTGGCAAATAATACTCCCTTTTCGTTTACTTTGATCGACTTTCATCAGATATTAGTGCTTAATGATTCTGTCAGCTACCGGTGAGACAACTCAGTTAACTCTTCAGTAACTCAAAAGGAAATAGGATATTTCGACAATGACTTTTTAACTTTTAATGGCCTTGTTCACAGCGGCACACAAAGTTATTTTATAGTTTTTAATTATTTTTTTAAAAATTTTATAAATTGTTATGCTCATCTCAGCAACGCTCTTAATCCGCATCAAACTGTAATGTGTATGTTACAATCTATATTTAATACTCATCTAATACATGTCGTTTGAAAAAGATGAAAGAACAATGATAATCATTCGCTAAATCACACACTATTTTCTTTTTTCATACTTACTTACTTACTTAATCTAATGTTAACTTACAGTAATACTTACTTTCCGAATGACTTGCAAGAAATAATCTACTGAATTCACTAGCAAGACATTATACTAATTACATGAATAATGAGAATAAAGACTAATCTGTATGATGGAGACATATGTGGGAAGTAGATGTAACCTTTTAAACAGGTATCTGCTTAATAGAAGTTTGGGTCTTTTAAAGTTATTTCCATACTACTGAAGGTGTGTGGCTAAATTGCAGAAGAGCTATACAGAATGATACAGCAAAGTTGCAAAATGAGTGAAAAGAATTCCTGGGATACAGGAAAATTAAGTAGGGTCCGCTTCTTTGCCTTTTATAGCAATAATTATGTGTGCTGGTTTATTAATTGTATCAGAAATATTCCAAAAATGCCTATCTTATAAGGGCTTTAGGACATTTGTAAGTTTCATAAAGATAAATGTTGTAAGGCAAGTTCCACTCTAACCACCACAAAGACTCAGCATCTGCGCGAGTTTAACGTTAATTAATTATGGGCGTATTTCCATATCTTTGGGGACCCCGAATGTCCGAATGGTCTCAGGCGCTCGCATTTACGGAGTACTCACATATCTCGCCTCTGTTTGTGTGAGTTCGAGTCTGGGCTAGACCACAGTGTGTACTTGATAAAGCTTGCCTTCTTCGGCGGTTCTTCTCCGGGTCTTTCTTTTTCTTCCTCAACAAAAAGTACTGATCGCCATATATGTCCAACAATGTTCTAAAAAATAAAGTAAGTACATGTAAACATTCAAGACTAATAAGCCAGTGAGGCAGTTATTAAGTCAGTAACGTAGCCAGTTATTAAGTCAGTAACGTAGCCAGTTATTAAGTCAGTAACGTAGCCAGTTATTAAGTCAGTAACGTAGCCAGTCATTAGGCAAGTAAGTAGGGACGAGTAAAATATGATTGTAACCTAGTATATGTACGCTGTCAAAAATCTTCTCATCTTAAGCTTTTATTTTTTCTTTTTTCGGTCGCATATGCCCTAATTGGTCATATTCATGATCGGGAAGGCTAAGAACGCAAGACGTACATTCATGCAAGAGAAATGAAAATTAAAACGATAACAAATACCAACAAAAAAAAAATACACAGATGCAAGAGCCAGCTCTTAACAGTAGATAACATATGCAATCAGTTTAAGTAGACATATTTCCTATGTATTGATATATTGATATGTATCTATACAGACTGTTCAGTCTGGAGCTGGCGCTAAGCGGTTGGGGCAAAAACACGCGCCCGCTCTGTATACATTTCGTGTCGTCATTCGGACGCGGTACAAGAGGTCTGCAGTGGGTTAGAGAAACATTAAACATATTTTTATTCGGACAATAACCACCTTGTGCAAATGATAGAGCAATTAATCTGACTGTTATAGGTTCAATTAGAGGTGTGCTAGGTCGATTACTGCGCTACATTGAGACTAAAAACGTTGGGAATTGTTTTCATTGACCGTTCTGGGGCGACATAATAAAAAAAATCGCGTTCTGATCTTCGCGCCACCAGACAAGAATCTTTGTAATTTTAAACCGATTCCGGCTATGGCACTGTCTTCGACATTCAGTGACTTCAGGTCGCCTATGTAAAGGCGAAGTTAATTAATGGCCAAACATGTCTCCACAGGTCTTGACGTTTCCATTCCTTTATTTATTGGAGTATGAAAACTGTTAGTGCCATCGATAATGCTATGCGGTTCTGTGCATGGTGGTGCCAAGCAGATTTTCTGCGCATGACGATGTACAGGAGTAGATTTGATATTTGTTTCACTTTTCCTTTAAAAATATATTTTAACTGGATTGGTTTACCGATATTTTATGTTTATGTTGCAGGTAAAAGTGGACAAGAAGGATTATGACAAAAGAGAAGTGGCTCTTTGAGCATTAGGTTGTTTCCCTTTCCATCAGTAGGCATTTTAATAAAGAGTGAAAAATACATACAGGCTCACTCATTTTCACTGAAAACCATTTCTTTACGATCTGTTCAAACTCATTAAAGTGTTAATCCAGTTATATACTGTATATAAATATATCAATCATAGGGAGACAGTGTTGCTTAAATATACAATATTTAAACATGGCGGATTCAATTATATCACAGTAAGAGGAATTTTACAGTGTGGTAGATCAAGGTTACAGTCTTCAAATTGTCCAGTTGATTTAGTTAATGATTTACGAATGAAAAATAAAAAGCATATATGAATAAAGTTAACTGACTGGAAAAATGGGTAAAACATGAAAGGAACAAAACCAATAAGCAAGTAAAGAGATAGCGGAAGAAATGCGAGCGACACATATTGTATTAGAGCTTCAGAATTTTGGAGGAAACTGTAAATAAGTAAATAAATAAATAAATAAATAAATCACGCAACGCAACCAGGGGGGAAAACAACAGCTGCGACAATCATTTAAGCTATGTGGCTCTATCTCAGTTTTGAGCATTGTAAATGTACGGTGCTATGTGGTCGATTTTTTTTTTGTATTTCTTACTTTTTCCTTTTTTCGTGATTGTCTTACGATGGCTTTTGGAGCAACTTCCTTATATTGCGCTAAAGCGTCTTTGAATAGAAGATTTTTTACTGGCTCCAAGAACTTTCAGTCTGTAAATCACTTGTTACAGGTTGCTGTTGTTGTTTGCTTTTTTGTTTTATTTTTATAAAAACAAATTTTTTCTCGCTCAAATTCATCCGAAAAGATTAAAAGAAAAGGATGAACTAGTTCTTAGACTGAAACTGGCATTTCTACTGTTTAATTTCGTAAGTTGCAAACTATTCTCTCTGTCTTCACCTGTGTGTAATACGCATGCAAGTGAATATAATTTAAACAAAAATCTTTCGTCTCATAATGTGCTGGCCGATCTGGGTTTACGATGTTATTCCTATTATATGCTCAAGACAATATCATGGCTATTAATATCAGCGCTTTTTGCGAACAGATGTGGCCTGGAGATCGTAAATCTCTTGAATCTGGGATTAAATGAGAGATTTTAGTTTAGTCAGTCGCAACAGATTTCACTGTTAAAAATCAGGTTTGATTAGCTTATTGAGGAAATTCAGTCTCATTTCAGTCACAAATGTTGTTGTTGTTGTTATGTACTTAACACTATATTCCAGCACATGGCGGTCAGAATATTTGGTGGAGGAAGAAGGTGTAAATCCAGGGAAGATGCAGCGACTCACGGAAAACTACTGGCACACTTTCTCACATATTCGCGTTGATCGAGCCCGAGACTCGAACCCACGCAGATAAATATCCGAATTGTATGAGCTTCCAGTCTGGACTTGTGTTATATACAGCTGATTACGGTCGGTTACGGAAGATTACTTGTCAGCCCTCTGTACACCCTTGTAAGACAGTTCAAACGGAAAACAACAGAGATCCTGATCTGTCAATGCATAATGCGCCTGCAGACCGAGGTTTATGTTGTTTGTTCTATTGATTACTCCTTGAAAACTGCACAGACCCAGATATGTTGGCGCCTTATGCGACGGCGGATCTGCATCTGTGTAGTTTGCAATTGGAATAGACTTATAAGCAGGAATATACGGGTTCGAGCAATTTTTGTTACATATTGAGTACCTTCCGTGAGATATACAATGGTAATAGATTCTCAGCCATTCTGTCTAGTTCATGGTTGACATCCCCAATTTGCTAATGTGGTGGCATTTGAATCCCATGTATGTACTGAAATTGCACGACTTATTTTGTTTTACATTGTCACACAGGGCATGGTATCATGAACATTTGTTCTTTCACAAATATCCCCAACCCCAAAGTGAATGATTGGTCCCGTACAATACGTTAACTTTGCACTCGAACTACCAGCATAAATGTCGAAAGATACAGCCTTGACTTGTACAAATACCGGCATAAAAATCAAAAGATATAGCTTGGACTTGTACAACTACAAGCATAGAAGCATAGAGCAGATGTTTCAGTAAAAGCATCATTAAAATAAAAACAAGACACAATCGTTCGTCGGAACTAGATGTCTCTCTTGCAAACGGCTTTTATGATTATGAAAACGATGCGGGAAACCCAAGCGTGCCTGGGTAACAAATTTCAGGAATAAAATAAAGGACCGACGATTTAATTTTTTCAGGCAGGGTGAGTGAGCCCCGATATTATTTCTTATCTTTAATTTTAAATATATTTTTTTAAATATATTTCTAAACCATATTTGTTCAAGTAATTTGATAGATAGAATTGGTTCTTTTTCTACAAATCATAACAAGTGTATTTTTTCAAGTAATAACTAGGGCCGAACATTTGTTCTTTCCCAAATATCCCCAACCCCAAGGTCAATTATTGGTCACGTACAATACGTTAACTTTGCACTCGAATTCTGCAACTAATGTGGAAGATAAATGACTTTCAAAGACAGAATCTAAATATTGACACAGCTGTTGCCGTCGTTACTGGCGAGACAGGAAAACCTAGCATGGCAGGATATAAACTTGGGTTCATAATTTTATTACTTCATTGTTTCAGTTAAACACAGCGACTGATATAGAAGGTGTATGTATTTTAAACGATTAGGACTTTAATTAATTGATTAACGTTGACGCCAATGTCTCACCGTTTACATGTGAGACAACAAATATGAACTAAATGCTAACTGTATTGTTTTTCGCTGGTTTAGGATAAAATTGCAGTCGCTCTACCTGGTTACGGTTTAACGATCACGTGGGCATTGTTGTTTCCTTGTGTAGTAGTGGTAGTAAGGTGGATATATGTTATGTGTGTGTGTGTGTGTGTGTGTGTGTGTATATATATATATATATATATATATATATATATATATATATATATATATATATATATATATATATATATATAAGTCTTAAATACATAAACAACTGTATTATTTTTTGCAAGATACCAGTGTAGGTAATATAGAATATTTGATTTTAATAGCTAAACAATATACATTATAAAGAGACAGATTTGATGCTATATCTATCCAATATTTTCAGAGTTTTAACTGCACTTAATAGAACCTTTGCATCTCTGTTGGCCTGCCACAGTATGCTGTTTAGCTGGAATTTATCAGCGTCTTGCATGGTGGAAATGCTGTACCATACGGTGAACCGTTTTCTTAAAATAACCAGAATCTTCTGGGAAGCTTGAGTCCTCAAAAAAATTATACTTGGTTTTGTAAAATTTCTTTGGAGTTAACAGCCATACTAGCCTATTAGCAAATGAGTAATGATGCATGTTATCGGCTATACGTACAATATGACCTGCTGTATACCTACACCGCTACCTACCCTATATTTACAATACATGTAGAGCTAAGAAGAATCACAAAGAAGAAGAAGAAGAAGAAAACATACACAATCTTATATGCTGTGTTACGAACACGAGTTAGATTAATTCGCACCCGATTCCTTACTTTCAGATGACATTGATAAATGAAGAAAAAAAAAACCCCACTGCAACATGAATTCATGCACAAATAGGAAAAATCAATTCTCCTGTAAATATACCGGATTCTCGTACAGAGAATATCTCTTGAGATAATATGTGTCATTATTTTTGGGGGGTGAGGGGGAATCTAATTAGACAGGGCGGTTTCAAAATTGCAAATTTAGAACACCTTTATCATACGGCCGTCTCTATCACGATACTGGAGCCATCCTTACTTCTGTCTATTGTCACACCCATCTTTCTACAACATTGAAATAGGAGTCAATAAATCTTACATTCACTGGACCTGGGCGGACAAGTCGAGAAATCATTATGTTAGCACTGTTAATGTCAAAGGTTCTATTTAATTATATAACCAAAGGTTTTAAAATACAATATACTGGTTTTGTCACATACCTGATACTCAAGCTTGTCTTTTTTGTTGTTGTTTTTCTTCTTCGAAATTTGTGTGTATTGTTATCTATGCCAACAAGCTCCGTTTACAGAGCTCGTAATTCACAGCTAATATTGTAATCTCGTTTTCAATTAATACTAGTTTGCTTGTTATCTCGATGTAGTTCACACGACTATAATTTTATTCGAATACGTATGTTTGTTCAAGTACTTTTCTCATGGGTGTATTTACCTTATGTATTCATTTATAAGTCGAGTTAAACTGCATACAACAAATATCGTGATCTGCTGTAGCATAAGGCGCCTGTAGATCAGGGTCTATGTTGTTTGTTATTATACTGATTAATCTTAACAAACTGCACAGATCTGGTCTGACCTTGCATTATGCGACGGCAGATCTGGCCCTTTTGGAGTTTGCAGTTAGACTCGTTTCATAGGCAAGTATATACGGAATGTGCGCGGACATGTCTGTCTAGAACTCTAGATGTACGTATGTTTGCATGTGTAAAATACAATGATGTATTTATTCAATTCTGATTCCGAAGGAAAATGAATGATGGATGAATTAATGTGGTGAGTCGTCTAAAATATTAAAAAAAAGTCATTTGTCTGCAAATAATTAATTTGTTAATCAAATGTAAAGAACAAAAGCAGACAAAGAAACGATAACTTTTGTCTTCCATGTACATTTTGCAACAGGAGATTTTCCTGGTTTTACAACATCGCCTAAAAACTGTATGAAGGAACTAGATATGAAGAAGGAATTTAAGAAAGGATAAAACTCTTTGGTGAATGGAAATTTAAATGTATTTATCTTTTTAAGTACATCATGACGGCGTTAGTTGGGCCATCAGAATGACTATAGCTTTGATCAAGATCTTGTGATGAAGACATCAATGAGCGGATTGTCAAAGAAGTGTCTTGAGGGAGAAGAAGTGGAGAAGGAGGGGCAGACAAGCAATCTATTTTCCTCTTTAATGACTTTATATTCCAATTTTGAGACCTTAGAATTTGCCTGTCTCCATCGACGCTTTTATGTAAAACACGGAACAGTTTCCGTCTACAAAATTGGCATATGTAATTATATCCCGTGCCAAAATTTACTCTTTCTCGTTTCTGAGCAGCCAATTTGAAGATTTGTTTTGAGTTAAACTACCTGTATCAGATTTGTTTATCTGGTCGCACAGTTTTATTTTCTTTTTACGGTCGGCAAGTTTATAATCTTTATCCCTGCTATTTCCGAGTCTGCGATGACAATAAATGTCGTTACATGGCTTTCCACAATTGTCCCTTAAGAGCGTCCTGTCGTTAGCTTTGTAATATCGCTTTCCACTGGGGAAGCATTTACCGTATTTATATCATGTTTTTATTCCCTAGAATATTTTAGTTAAACAATCATTCGCATTTTTGTTTAACAGCTGTTAATTATACGAATGTTTCTATATGCAGATATGTGAATAATATTCCCATTCCACAATTAAATGTTCCACGTGGGGATATTTTACAAATGTATTGGATTGTGGTTGACAAACTGTGACATTATGTATTTTATTTCGTGTATCATTGTTCGTGTGTTGTTTGCCTATCGATCGCAGCCTTCACATATTGTTTATTATCGTTTATGTTGTTATTATTGTGTTTTTTGTTCCTGTGTTACTGCCAGTGCTGTTGCCTTTCTTTTGTATTTTTTTTTCTTCAGATGCAAAGTTGCAGACACAACTCTCCATCACTGTAAATTTTCCTTTCTTTTGCCTTGCAAGGTAGCTGGAAAAATAAAAAGGTGAAGGCGGAAAATTGCTACTAATGCTCAGTGAATTCGATCTTAATCTGTCTCCGTTTCTTAAGCCTTTGATTAAATGTTTTACTGTGTATTTTTAATAACCAACGTCAATTGGACTCTGCAAATCAAGATCTACAGTTGGAACTCTCCAATATGCGAATACGGCAAATTTAACATTTCGTTTAAACCTAAATAGTAAGGGAAACTTGATACGAATTGCCTTCACGGTACCTTTAAATTAAACTTGGATGTGACACAAATAGCCAAAATCAAGGTATTATACGGTCCCCATTGATTTTACTAATTAGTACCCACATCTTTTTTGTATTTAACACTGATGACATTTACCGATGTACTGAAAACTGCGCATGTTTGTAACTTAGTACAGAGCGAGACCGCATCACATAACCAATGTTCGATAGTCATCCTTCATGCTTTTTCTGGGTCTTCATTTTTCTCCAACTTCATTCTTTTTTGTCCTAATCATTGTTCGCCTTCTTCCCTCTTTATTTCATAAGCATCATCATCTTCATCATCAACATCTCATTTGTCTAATATGAATATAGCGAATAAGTGCTATGATTCATTTCAACTCCTTAATTTAGTCTATACACGAACGTTACACGATGAACAAAGATCTAAACCCATTCAAGACGATTAAAATACATACAAGGTATAACAGGATACATCTTAACCCTATGTAGACGATTAACAGCAATGCAACCCTATGTTGACGATTAACAGCAATGCAACCCTATGTAGACGATTAACAGCAATGCAACCCTATGTAGACGATTAACAGCAATGCAACCCTATGTAGACGATTAACAGCAATGCAACCCGTTGAAGATGATTAAAAGAAATACTCAGGATAGATGTTAACCCGTTGTAGACGATAAATAGAAATAGGTAACAAAAATAGATCATAATCCTTTGTAGACGATTAACAGAAATATTTAGCAAGATCTTAATCCGTTGTAGACGATTAATATAACTAGTTAGGTAACAAAAATATAAGGTTTATAATAATAATAATAATAATAATAATAATAATAAGCTATCTTTAACGAGGATAACATATTTGGTCATAGCTGACCCATCTGCCATGTGGTCCTCAGTTTTTGTAATAAAAAAATAAAATAAGAAGATCATGCACATAACCATGTATCGTCGCACACTCATTCGTACATATTTGACATGAATGACTATGCGTGACAATACTGGGAAACATACAAATATATATCAATTATGGATATGATTTTAAAGTTTTCTATTCTGAGCTTTTAATATGTCATTCCAGCTGGTCTAGAAGGAATTTCTTTAATGATATTTTAAAAGAAGCAAGGGATTGTGGTATTGAATCAAATTATATATATATATATATATATATATATATATATATATATATATATATATATATATATATATATATATATATATATATATATATATATATATATATATATACAATTTCCTTTTTTATCGTTCGAAACGTCACTGGGATGAATCACGGCAAATATTCAGAGCGAAAGATTAAATCCAACCATAACAGTGAGAATTACGGCGAACATTCACAGAGAAAGAAAAAAAAATTCATCTCCGATATCTGTGTCAATGTTTTCTAAAGTTTTCCACATCTGGGTGTATTTATGCATATACTGGCTTTTTGTCCATGCGCCTAAATTACAGGTTTATAAGGATTGTCTGAAACGTAATATTTTAAGATATTATTCTTAACTAAGGCAAATTTTGCTTAATATTATTACTTAACTAGTTTTATTAGTTTGTCCGACTTGTTTAACTCTTTGTTTCATTGGGATTTAGAGGATGATGCCTAAATTAGTTTGTACGGTTAGTGTAACTCTTTGTTTCATTGGGGTTTTGGGGACGATGCCTAAATTAGTTTGTACGGTTTGTTAAATCTTTGTTTCATTGGGGTTTGGGGATGATGCCTAAATTAGTTTGTACGGTTTGTTAAATCTTTGTCTCATTGGGGTTTGGGGATGATGCCTAAATTAGTTTGTACGGTTTGTTTAACTCTTTGTTACATTGGGGTTTTGTCGATGATGCCTAAATTAGTTTGTATGGTTTGTTAAATCTTAGTTTCACTGGGGTTTTGGGAATGATGCCTAAATTAGTTTGTACGGTTTGTTAAATCTTAGTTTCACTGGGGTTTTGGGGATGATGCCTAAATTAGTTTGTACGGTTTGTTAAATCTTAGTTTCACTGAGATTTTGTGGATGATGCCTAAATTAGTTTGTACGGTTAGTGTAACTCTTTGTTTCACTGGGGTTTTGGGGATGATGCCTAAATTAGTTTGTACGGTTTGTTAAATCTTAGTTTCATTTGTTTTTTTTTTTTTGGGTAATGCCTAACCTGTTCTGCCTGTGGTCTGTACTTTAGGCAATTCCAGTGAAATTTCGTAATCTATTATCAGAGAGGCACATAATCTTGTTTAATGTAAAGAACGTTTAATCACGGATATGTAAATGAAGAAAATCAATACTTTGTTCAGTTGCATACCATGAATACATTTAATCATTTCAGACATGATGTAATTCAGACTCCAAAGTGCGTTCTCAAACATCTCAGTGTCTATTTTTGATACAGCAGATACACTACCAATATTGCTTTTTTATATTGACATGAGATTAATATCCTGTTATTTACATTTTTATTAAACTTAATGGCTCAATTATCCCCATCATGTGCCATTTTATAGCGAAAAGCCCAATTCACACCTGTATCTTTTACAGAAATAAATGTAAGTCTTCATTAAAGGTGTTTACACACATGACAACCGATGGTCTGTTCTCGAGAATAATGAATAATTCCAATACAAGTGGAATCTTGCGTCGTATTAGAAACAGCTGTACATTACTCTAATTCAGCTATTGTTGCTATATCGATAATTTTCGCGTCTAGCCTGTGGATTTTATAACTATATACTTTATAGTAACTGGGATTCAGTGGAACAGTATTATTGATATATAACCTGTTACGATATTTTCATAATTACTTTGAAAACGATGCTGAATATATCCAACTTTCATCACGTGGCTGCTGTCTTTCATCACGTGACCTTATGCTGTGATCATGGTGCACTCAAGCTGGCTTAAACTCCCTGATTCCGTGCCGGGTGTATTTCATCACGTGACCTTATGCTTTCATCATAGTACACACAAACTGCCCAAGACTCCCTGATTCCGTATCTGCTGTCTTTCAAAACATGACCTTATGATGCGATCATAGTGCACAAACTGACTCAAACTCGCTGATTCCAATCATCCGTTGATTAGTCTTTCACGATACTTAGGATAAACTTTACTTGCAACCACATTTACATCCTGAAACGTGCAGCGGTTTAGGTTACTATTCCGCAAACAAGACGTTTTACCTGATCGACCCGGGTAAAGTCAGACCAGGACACAACTTCCGGAGCAGTATCCAGCTAAATAGTTCATATCTAACTTTAGAAGTTTTGTTTGGCTGGGTTTGACATTGTGAAATATTAACGAGAGGAACCGACTTTTGCCATGGAATAATTTGGTATGGGTCATTCTTTATTCTGAGATTAATTTTATTGTGATGGTGAACGCAGAGTGGTGGAAGTGTACAAGTAAAGTGGCGAAACATGGTCGTAAAGTATATTCCGATTGACCCGGAAATTGAACCCCAGTCGTTTTTCAGCAGTTGATCAACGTGTGTGTGATTTGGATTTTTAACGTAGCTTTAACATTTTTTCAATCATATCGCTACGATGTCTGCAGTGTGGCAGTTTATTGTGATGTCTAGCCCTGGGGCATCATGCCACAGACACGTAGCATGATGTCCCACCCAGTCACATTATCCCAACACCAGGCCGACCAGTCCTAACACTAACCTCTTAATGCTGAGCGCCAAGCGAGGCAGCTGTTAGTACCATTTTTGTAAGTCTTTGGTATGACTCTGCCGGGGACCGAACCCACGACCTCCCGCATCCGAGGCGGACACCCTAACCACTAGGCCACCGGAGCGGTAACGTAGTTATAATGGGCAACAACTGATAGCCTTGATATGTGTAATGGTCTATAATGGCACTGTCACCTCTAGGATTCCTGGTGTGATAAGAATGTTGGTTCGAGTTCAGCTTAGAGAAATGCATGCATGTAATATATGGGAAAATTAACGGTGGTCTGTCCCCTGACACATGCACAGGTTCTTTAATACAATTTCGCCTCGAGAAAGCTGTTGTTGCAATTGTATGTTTTATTTTTTAAATAACATATCCACGCATTATTATTTATTAAAGGAAAATCAATTGTAGATCAAAGTTAAATCGAGAATTATATTATTATATTAGGGACAGGAGTGGACCTTTTTCACCTTTTTATATTTATATTACTACGCAAGCTATTTGCTATACATTAGTTTCAGACGCTGTATATTACCGTTACCTTCACGGTCATTACAATGCATTTTGAACGCAGATGTGTTTAAATTCAGTTGAATTTTAAACTGAATTTGTCTGTGTAAACCTAACTGTTTACACTCTATCTTAAGGTGAAGAAATGTCAAGGGTTATTTTGCTGCCTTAAACTTGTATTAGTATTTACCAAACATCATTTGGACTTCGACCCTCATTTTTCATCCAGGAATGTTGTACAAACAATCCTTCATTATGCATCTGTGTTGGATAGGAAACGTTCCAATTCGGGGTCAAACATTTGCTTCAGACGCTCGGCAAAATCAGGTGTCTGACGCACATTTGGGACCATCGGCATAGGCACTTGTTTCGACAAGCAAAAAGAGGGAAACAAATGATAGAACCCTCCTTTGTCCCCCCCCCCCCAAAAAAGACAAAAAAACCCACAAGGTAACTAACTCTCGGGTGTGGAAACAGACGCCTAAATTATTTCGTGCTTATTTTCTTATACCGACTGCGCATTTAGCTATGCTTATCTTACATCAATGTAAAGAAGACATTCCAACCATTTCTCCCATTACGATTTAAATATATTACTGATTGTCAATGGCCACTTTTACTCATTGCTTCGAGTCTTGTCTACCTAAACCCACTGTGGGGGCTTCCACTTCCGGCATACTTTGGAGTGAATGCGACTAGATCGTGATTGCTTCTGTGTGAGCTGTTCTTCTAAGCAAATGACTTAAAGGTCATTACCTTTGCGTATACGTGTACAACACAGTAAATGATCATACTAGTTTGAAATCATGTCGACTATAAAATGTTATTTTTCAATTACTCCTAAAAATCTCTGTTTCAATTTCAATTGCATTTAGTTTTTGGTATTAATATTTGATGTACATTATGCCCCAATAGTTACTTTCTCCCCGAAGTAGACAGGAAATAGAAGCTTTCATGGCGGCTTTAAGTAGACAAGACACGAAGCAACGGTGAAGTAAAGAAAATAATGTTGGAAAAAAAGAAGAACTAAACGACGTTCATCCTTAAACTAATGACATGGATAAGTATTCACTTTGTCAGACAAATAATTGTAAACCGACATTTTAGTTGGCACGAATGGAACATCAATGTACAATTTGTTTGTTTCTTTGCTTTTTTGTTTTTTTGAAGAAAGAAAGTTAAGAACATATAAATTTGTGTGGTTCACTGGTTGATTGAATCATTTTCCGTCATATTCCATTTCCATATAATATATGTACCACTTGACCCTGTGACACATCTTATTCAGAGATTAATTTCCCATAGGTGTACGATAATGTATTGCCGTGGATAATTATCATATGGCAATAATCAAAATGATTTTACGCTGTTAGTGAGATATTTCAGTTAGTTGTTAATATAGATATTAGAATGAAATATAAAACCAGTTACATATTATTGAACATAAGGCATTAGTTATAGATAGATAATGCGTCTTTACATTAGTTACAGAACGTGCTAGATGCTGTATCATGACATTAGTTACAGACTGGAATAGATAGTACATCGTGGCATTAGTTCCATGCAGGGATATATACTGTATCATGACATTAGTTTCAGACTGTGATGTATACTGTATCATGACATTAGTTACAGACTGGGGTATATACCGTATCATGACATTAGTTACAGACTGGGATATATACTGTATCATGCCATCAGATACAGACTGGGATATATACTGTATCATGACATTAGTTCCATACAGGGATATATACTGTATCATGACATTAGTTACAAACTGGGATATATACTATATCATGACATTAGTTACAGACTATGATATATACTGTATCATGACATTAGTTACAGACTGGGGTATATACTGTATCATGACATTAGTTACAGACTGGGATATATACTGTATCATGACATTAGATACAGACTGGGATATATACTGTATCATGACATTAGATACAGACTGGGATAGATACTACATAGTGACATTAGTTATAGATTGGGATAGACACTGTATCGTGAGATAAGTTACAGACTGGGATAGATACTGTATAGTGAGATAAGTTACAGACTGGGATAGATACTGCAACGTGGCATTAGTTACAGACCGGGGTGTTTATTTTATCGTAATATTAGTTATAGACCGGATATATATACTGCATAGTGACATTAGTTACAGACAGAGATAGACACTGTATCGTGACATTAGTTATAGTGGGATAGAGACTGCATCGTGGCATTAGTTACAGACCGAGATAGAAACAGTATCGTGATATTAGTTATAGACCGGAAAGATACTGCAACGTGGCGTTAGTTACAGACCGAGATAGATATTGTATCGTGACATTAGTTATATACATGAATTGATACTGCATCGTGGCATTAGTTACAGACTGTGATAGATACTGTATCGTGGCATTAGTTCCAGACCGAGATAGATATTGTATCGTGACATTAGTTATAGACATTGATTGAGACTGCATCGTGGCATTAGTTACAGACTGGGATATATACTGTATCATGACATTAGATACAGACTGGGATATATACTGTATCGTGGTATTAGTTACAGACCGAGATAAATACTATATCGTTACATTAGTTATTGACCGGATAGATAGTACATCGTGGCATTAGTTATAGATTGGGATAGATACTGCATCGTGACATTAGTTACAGACTGGGATAGAGACTGCATCGTGAACTGAGTCATCAGTACATAATGATATCACCATTAAGTATTTTTCAGATGACTTTATGGTATCTTTTAATTATTTTCATTGAATTCACCCCCCCCCCATCTTCTGGGTAATATTCTAATATCAGATATATTGGATTAATTTATTTATTATGAACATTTTACACAATTACTAGTAACCCATATGTTTTTATTAAATAGTACAATTTTTGTACGTTAACAAGTAATTTTATATGCAAGCTAAATCGTATTCTTACTGGACTTTTTAGTAATACGCAACTAGTCACTGTTTCAGTCGTAAACATGGCTGTCTTTACTGTGACTTGAGGAAATTTTAAGGTAATGCGCCTTTGCAAAATCAACGTTTATAACGTGATAATTACATTTTCTAGTCAGTGATATGGCGTCGCTGTCTACCAAGGTACGGTATAGCTCTATGTACCCTGGGAGCGAGCCAACGTAAATTATTAGGCTTCTGTCTCTTATTAAATAACATTAGAGAAAAGTTCGTTTTCAGATTTGTATAACTTTAATAACATTCATTTGAAAGAAAACGATTAAGCCAAGGAAAATCTTTAGTGATTACGTCCTGACTATTTCGAACACTGATGTGATCTCAGTAATTGTATTAGGATGAAAACTTCGCTCACTAGTACATACCTTTCTTTGTGTCTTTGATTTAGGAATCAATGATCTTCGATTTGTGCAAGCTAACACAAAATTTAATTCTGATATTTTTTTATGGACAATTTGTGACAGGTACTTTTTCCCAGCCGTTTCGATGTAATGACGTTTACTAAAACAGATCGTAGGAATAAATGCACACCAAACTCACTCTCTGTCTCTGTCTCTCTGTCTTTGTCTGTCTCTGTCTGTCTGTCTCTGTCTCTCTCTCTCTCTCTCTTGTAACATGCTTCCAACATTGCCTTTTGGGCAGTGTTATATCCTTCAAACAGAACCTTGCTGACATTGTAATGTTTAAATCATTGCTTTTTCTGCAGGCCCCTAGGATGTGCGGAGCCCAAGGCAGAATGCGGGGCCCCAAGGTAGCAAGCGATGAGCGGGGCTCCAAGCAAAAAAATTAGCATTGCGGAGTTGATTTCCTGAAAGCGCGGGGCGCAAGGAGATTTCCTCGTTCGCCTTGCCCTAGGGCCGGGCCTGTTTATCTGACATTGTAATCTCTTTCCGATATTGTCTTTTTTGGCAGTGCAGTATGTTTCAGACCTTACCTTTTTGGCATTTTAATATGTTTCAAACACTGTCTTTTCTGGCACTGTAATATGTTTCAAACATTAATATTTTGCAATTGTAATTTGTTTTAAACATTGTAGTTTTAGCACTGTAATATGTTTCAAACATTACATTTTCTGGCATTGTAATATGTTTCAAACGTTGCCTTTCTTAAAATTGTATTATTTTTAAATATTACCTTTTCTGGCATTTAATGTTTTATATATTGCCTTTTGACATTGTTATAAGTTTCAAAAAATAATCTGTTTAGCACTGTAACGTTTCAAACATTGCTTTTCCGGACATTGTAGTATGTTTCAAATATTGCCTTTCTGGCATTGTAATATTTTTCAAACATTTTTTTTTTGGCAATGTACTATGTATCAAACATTGCATTTTGCGCATTGTAATATGTTTCAAAGATTGACACTCTATTATTGTAATATGTTTTAAATACTAGTATTGCCTTATCTAGTATTGTAATATACTTCAAACGTTACCTTTTGAGTATTGTAATATCTTTTAAAAACTACCATTTTTGCAATGTACTATGTTTCAAACATTGCCTTTTCAGGCATTGTAGTAAGTGTCATCCATTCCTAGCGTTCGATCTGCACCAAGATGACCGTCCCGATTTCATTCCTTATTGATTAACATTTAGTAATTAAAACTATAAAGGACTTCAATTTGTAGAACATCAAATATGAGAAAGTGGACCTTTAGTTCGGTAAACACTTTCGCTCGAGAGTGACGAATGTAATCCGTGCAGAAACAATTCATATTGATTTAAACGGACCCCGACTTTTCATGGGAAGAGATTGTGAAGGAGCCAGCCTTATATTTGATATAAATTGATAAGTCTGGCTTACTAGTGGCCTGAAATCCCAAGAGTGACAAACCGAGTGCTCACTGTTAAGAATCAATAATGGATATAAGTAGAAAATAATAGTTTTCTCGCAGCCGCTTGATTAGTTCTTTTCACCACCTGACACTTCCTATCAGTTGTAACCCCGTCTTCTCTGCACCTATCATTTACAAATGTCAACTTATGAATGGCCTCTATCGAAAAGGAAGAACATTGTGACAGTATACAACAATATACCGGTCTCTCGATAAATTTAATTCTGGCATTATGCACAAAATCGCCCCCTTTTCCATTTCGCTAAAATTGTAAATTATTGTCAGGTTTGCAAAATGTCTAGAAAGAAAATCGGCCCAACGTACGAAAAGAAAATTGGCCCAACGTACGCGTAAGTTACTCAAGTCTTCACTTTACACAAGGGCAACAACTTTTGTTTCCTTTTCTTTTCGTTAGTAAGTAAGTTATAATTGCAGGATACTGATACTAGTCAACATATATGTGAGGATCGTACTCCATGTATATCGTTGAGACTGGCTGTGAGAATATTTTGCATAGTTGAATGCTATTGTTTTATATTATAAATTCATTTTATAGGGTTGCACATCCTCTAAGAAGTGCATATAACGGCTAAATTGTAATTTATTATACAAATGAAAATAAAATGTTACCTTTTATGACGTCGGTTTAGATGAGAACTTTTAATCTTACGCTTCTGAAGGATGATACTGTCATTTAAAGGTTTCGTGTTTCTTTGTTGTTTTTTTTTTCGTGAAAGGATTGTTAACATCTTGGGATTAATTGGATTATATGCTTGTGTATGAAATCCGTTTTTTTCAACGTAACGTATGTAAACATCTCCAGAATTTGAATTAGTAATAAAAAGCTACTCAAAGAAATTACATGCAAATAATATTTATTTTTAAATAGGTTGATCATTGGTATGTAGGTATATGTATGTATCTATGCGTGCGTATGTATGTATGGATGGATGGATGAATAGATTGATGGATGTATCTATGTATGTATGTATGCATGGATGGATGGATGGATGGATGCGTGCATATGTATGTATGTTTACATGTATGTGTGCATATATGTGTATGTATGTATGTATGTATGTATGTATGTATGTATGATTTGGATGCAGCATGATGTCCCACCCAGTCACATTACCCTAACACCAAGCCAACCAGTCCTAACACTAACCTCTTAATGCTGAGCCCCAAGCGAGGCAGCTGTTAGTACCATTTTTATAAGTTTTTGGTATGACTCGGCCGGGGATCGAACCCATGACAGCCCGCATCCGAGATTTGAAACAAATATCGACCAAACTCTTCAAAAAAAGATCAAAATCTTGTCGGTTTTAACATCAGCCCAGGGCACATCCCAAGGCAAAAATGTAACCACCATTAGTCCCCTGTAACGTCATGCCTCACCTACATCATCCTGCCTGCAGGAGGAGCATTGAAAAATATACCGTTGTAAGCACGTTAAAGTAAACGAGACGTGTCAAAACTATTTAATCTGCTTCTTACATCCATAATTTTAAAACACTTCGCAGACTTATTATGAATTGCAAAGTTTTATAAATAGTGTGGGTTACCATACTTGAAATAACAATAGTAGATCATATTAAGACTGAAACTTTTGATGATAAGAATTTAGCTACGTTCACGAATTTACAAAATAAAGCTAAATTCACTTTCAGCTTCAGACAAATTTCAAGGAATACATCTGAGTTTAATACTGAGTTAAAATTTTAGGATTTTGAGCACGTGTTGAGTTATAAAACCCCGGGGGACAGTCCTTATGAAGTAATTAAGTAATTAACAATTAACAATGACAACATTGAAAAAGTCAAATGCATGGTAAACTTTAATTAGGACATGAAATAAAATTTAAAAAAATAAAATTCATGACAGCTGTTGCAAACGTACGAGAAATCGCAGACAAGCAATTATCGTGCACAAAACTCTGTCACAGATTTTCCTTCTCCGGTAGATATCTAAGCATCATCGACCTTGAGTAGTAATAGTAGTAGTAGTAGTAGTAGTAGTAGTAGTAGTAAAGCGTCGGAGCTGGTCATACGAGAATTAACATAACGTCATAGATTTACATGGAGATGGTACATTGGAGTCAGTGGCAAATCCTTTATTAAAGTAGTCCATTGGATTACTATTGGGGATAAATGTTAATATTGTTAGAAGCAGCTAACCTCAATAGTGGTTACAAAGAAGCATCGTTTGACTTTACCTCATTTGCTCCTTTAGGTATGTACGGAAAATCTTATGTTATAGTGATCATTAGGCTTATATGGAGATGATAAATGAGGGTCAAGAGTGTTTATTGACTCAGACGGGAATGTTACGTTTCAATTTTTGTATCTACAGCACAACGTACACAACCCTGCACCTAATGTTTATAACTATCCAACACTCATAGGGGTCTACGGGAATTTAACATGAGGAAAAAAGTCGAAAGAATATAACTTAAAATGATAAACAAAAAGTTACAAAGGTCTACCAGAATGATACATGGGATTTAGTTATTTACTATCCAATTGCTTAATTATCTAGTATACAATACTCATTTCTCTGTTATCCAAAACGCATTGATTTAGTGCATAAAACGCCAAATCTACTATCAAAGGAAAAGGGCATGATGTAACAGAATGAGATGAATCAATCAAACATACTTTCCAAACCTTTTGGGGTTGTGATTGCTATAAACCACTTACTTTTTTATTACTCGCCTACATTCATTATGTGGTTACCTAAATCCAACAGTTATGTTCCAACGAAATGGGTAAGATGTAGAAGAAGGATGACAAAGATCACTCACTATTACACACAATCAAGCCTGGCAGTGTTGACATACACTCTATACTTAGAAATAAACAAACGTACTATTGCACCACACGAAATCAATGGTTAGTAGTGTTTTGTATACAATATAACCATTAACATGATATAGTACACATGTGGGGTAAAATGGGTTTCAAGATTAAACCGAATTTGAACAAACATTTACATTGCCACAGAAATAACGTGTGAGTGACAAAAGAAAGACAAGAAAATGAAAAAATAACTTTGTGCTTTGAAATGTTTTGTTTGATGTATTACACCATGATAAGAAAAAAATGCCTTTAAAAGTTATAACATGTCTTGGTTTTCTTGATGGAATCTCAGAATTCTAAATACAACTTGAATGCTATTACTACATCGTCATTTCTCAAAGTGATTGAAATAATCGTCAATTCATTAGATAACAGGAATGGTTTTACGCTGCAAAGTAAAGAGAGAAAATTGAGGGAAGGTATCGGTTTGATGAGAATGTGGAGCATCTCCTGGGTCGGTAGAGCAGATGGTTCTTTACCCCAAGAAGAGACACTTGAAGAGTGAGACGACCTCGTTGAAAGTATCAAAGGAGTTTGTAAAATAAGTCCTTGACGAAGTGCTGAAAATCAAGGCAGCATGGACTGAGGGGTGGAGGTAAGTGAGAGAGATTTTCAGTCTCAAGCAGAACTGGATGCAGGTGCAAGAGAATCTGTGATCCATTGAAGCAGAAGAATAGCAGCACAGGAGGAGCAACAACAACAGCTCCTGTATACTGAAAAGGAGGATAGTGGATGGATGCCAACGAGTGTGATGGTTGACGAATCTCCCCGCCAGAAAAAAAAAACGAAATGCCAGGACCAGCTGAGCCTTTTTTGCATAATCCTGGATATAGATGAACGTCAATGATCCATGAGACCACCTAACAATTCTTTCATGGCAACCCAGTCCTCTTCAGAAAGAGATATGCTGAACAAAGTATTGCCACTATGTGTTTTATGTTTGTTTATTTCTATGTATGTTAGCCACCAACTAAAACTTTAAAAAAAACTTATACCAGTCTTGTGTATGATAGTATATTTGTGGGTATAGTATGAATATCAACGTTACTAATTAAGTATAGAGTGTGTATAGAGTGTGCATAGAGCGTGTATAAACATTCCTATTTTAGCTTGCAGGTGATTGTGCGAGATTTCGTAAACTTTTGTATGTAACCAACACATTTCATTTAAAGCAGATATGGAGTTTCGTCACAACAAGCGGTTTGTATTTATTGTAATCAGACAGTGGGTGTTGGATACTGATCAAACCTAAATGTAGAATAGTATTTCAAAAGAGGGCATTAGATATTAATCAGAAAGTTGGTGTTGGATAGTAATCCTGATGAAGGTGTTGGATAGTACTCAAACCCTGGTGCTGAATAGTAATAAAAATGTGGGTGTTGGATAGTGATCAAAGAGTAGTTGCTAGATCGTGATCAAAATGTAGGTATTGGAGAGTATCTAGCATCTAAAAAAATTTAATGTTAACTTCCCATTGCCCACATACATTTTTCAACAAGGAGACGACATTTTAAATTACAACAGGTCCCCCCCCCACGTGGCATCCCAATATTAAATTCCCATTCTGCCCTCAGTTACATCCCAATGTTAAATTTCCATTGTCCCCCAAGTGGCATCCAGTGTAAACCTACAGTATGATGCTAATTCCTGTTAGACCTCTAAGTGGCACATATTACTGCTTGCATTCATTGGAGGAAACAAATTCATATCAAGATCGAATCTATGTCCTTCCGACGTTATGTCCAAAATCAAACCGTAGTGGTGGTCATTTTATCTGTAGCATGTGAATAACATTACATCCGAATTGTACATCCGTTGTCGAATAATCGTCTCCTCTTAATTGGCACCAAATTTCAAGGATATTATTGAGCCCTAACACAATGCTTCAAATACTGCATATTGGGTACGAGTCTTAGTTGACGCTAAAAGAAGTTTTATAACCTC
Source organism: Sinohyriopsis cumingii (assembly GCA_028554795.2). Taxonomy (NCBI): domain Eukaryota; kingdom Metazoa; phylum Mollusca; class Bivalvia; order Unionida; family Unionidae; genus Sinohyriopsis; species Sinohyriopsis cumingii. The sequence continues at coordinate 145,888,557 of CM068825.1, forward strand.
TAAACCATGCATTATAAGGAATTTATTACCTTAGGGTCAGTCATTATAAAATATTTGTACCTCAGGGCCAGGCATTAAAATGTATTCAAGACTTTAGGGCCACGCATTATAAAGCATTTAAGTTGGGTGAATCAAAGACCTCATGATCTCAGCTTTTAGTATAAAAAGTAACATTTAAAAAAATGAAATCTGACCGAACAATAAACTGTGCCCAAAACATCGTGAGAGATGGAAAAACTAGATTTTCACCTCCTTTAGACCTGCTGATGGCACTGAACAGTATTATGTGTGCTAAAGAAGAAAGAAAATGCCATCTGTAAATCAAACGATACATGTACAGTTTCCTAATAGGAGCAAATGGAGTTTTCTCACACAAAGTCTTTTATATGTAAATTAATTCCTATCTCAGTCAAGAGATTGTAGCAAACTTAAGAATGATGTGCTGGAACAGGTGCCTGGTGATGAGTAGAGGGCCCTATGAAATCTACAGTCTGTGTATAAAAAAGCAAAGGACGCTGGTAGGCGTTCGATTTGAAAATGCATATCGCTGTATGTGGTAGGTAAATGACGTGAAAATGCAAATCGCTGCATCTGGTAGGCATATGATGTGACAATGTAAATCGCTGTATCTGGTAGGCATGTGATGTGACAATACAAATTGATATATTTGGTAGGCATGTGATGTGAAAATGCAAAACACTCTATGTTGATAGTACTAAGGTTTCAGCACCATCATCTCGATCAAAATTAGTGGCAGCAATAGCCTCTGTCAAAACCAGACATGTAACCTGGATGGAAGTGCGGAAACCTCAAAAGTTCTTCAATAAATATAATTGTTTACAAAGAGAATAAAATAGTCAAAAGAATGTTATTATTTCATATTTTCTATTGACATTATCTGTTTGTTTGTTTTTATTTGAAAAAAATCTGCCAAATTTTTGTTGTTGTTTTAAACTTATTCCTGATTACATGAAATCCATTCACAAAAGCAAAACAAATTTGGGGTCTTGTGGTTCTTACTTGCAAAAACACATTAAAACGTGGTTTCAAATGCATTAGGTATAAGATGATTTCTATTTGTGGTTTAAACTAAAATAAATAGTGTAAATTGCAAAATAATGTTTTCTTTGTTTTATTTATAAAGGGGTCTGTATTATTTTTAATTTTCTTTCAAGTAATGATTTGTTTCTTAAAATAAGGAAGATAGAAATGTGTTTAAAATAGTCATTCTAAGTTGATTTTTATTGGCGATTTATGTCTAGAACTGGTTGCAATTCAAACAGAGTAAATTATGACCTTCTACTGTCGCTTAAAAGAAATGATTAATTCTGAAGTTTGAAAAGATAGAAAATCAATGTATAATGGTTTATAGTGGATACTGTGTATTGATATGTAAAACTCCATGGATATAGGAGAATGACATGGATTTTTAGACAAAGATAAAAAAAAAATACTGATAGCATGGTCTAAGGATCACAGTGTCATTTTGTTATCTACTTTGTCCTATGATTATTATTTTAAAAAATTACTTACCTGATTGCGAATACTTTTCCGACCATTTTCTCTTCATCTTTAGAATTCACTTATCATTAAATCTACTTAAAAGTGATTCATCGACTTTATAAGCAAGGTTTTGAAGGCCCCCCCCCCAAAAAAAAAACAAAATTAGTTGTCAAACAAATGTCGTACTTCACCGCATCGAAAATTTACGTGTTTTCAAATGCAAAATATTAAAGAATGTGAAGAAAGTTGTAAATCATATAAAGAAAAGTTTATAATACAGCAATCGTTCTTGTTAAGAAATTATTTAAATATTACGCTCCAAGCTTAGAACGTATATTTAAATATGTCAAGACGGATAAATTTGATACAGTAAAAATAATGTCTGAACTAATGTTAGACCTAAGTAAGATACAAAATCCGTGGCGTTTTATTACAGGTTTTTCTTCAAATAAGATTCCCTCATCCACCGTAGAAAAATTAAACAGATGACCAACAAAATTAAAAACATTTTTAATTGCCCACAAAATATGCATAGTGGTGTTTACGGTTATGTTCATTGCTTAACAATGTTTACGGTATGTACATATTTACAATATTACTTAATAACGTTTACAGTTATGTACATATTTACAATATTGCTTCATAATGTTTACGGTTGTGTACATATTTTCAAAATTTCTTAATAATGTTTACGGTCATCTATATATTTACAATATTGCTTAATAATTTCATCAAAAATACCATCTTCTTTCCTAAAAGTAAACTGAACATCTAAATATGGATTAAAGTTATTTGACCACTGACAAAACCTGTTATATATATATCATTCTTAAAAACATATCAGACAAACGCAAGTAATGTGTCTATAATTATTAAGATCAACTCTTTTTCCGTCGTTAAAGTGGGACAAATTACGCCTTCTGTTCAAATACTGAGGAGATGACTCTTTGTCAAAATGGAATACAACATGTAACTAGATATGGTACTAAAATATAATTTCTGTTTCATTTATTAAATTATCATTTCCTCATTTTTTACTTTTGAAATCCGAAATAGCCTTTTGAAATTTGCTACAAAATGTTTCCAAGTGGTATAGCGGGCAAAATGCTAAAAATACTTCATTATACGCATTCACATGCATAATGTTTGACTGATTGTTTTGATTCTGTAGTTGGCCTGCAGCTGGCGTCTGTATCGTCACCAGTTCTGTTTGTTTTCGAAGAATGTGAAACTTTCTGCAATTAAGAAATCATTTTCACTTTTTGGATTAAATATCTATTTTGTTTCTAATGCCTGTACGTCATATTTTCTCAGATTATAAGGCAGAACAGTGCTTGATACACTGCCTGGGTTTTGTAAAATGCGGGATTATAAGGCAGAACAGTGCTTGATACAATGCCTGGGTTTTGTAAAATGCGGGAATGAGCTGAATTAATGTTTTTCAAAGAGTCGTAAACACTAGCATATGAAGTCTGGAACTAAACAGGTCGTTTGATCAAGGTTGCTACAGAATTTACTTATCTTGGTCTCAATTTATCAGTGAAAGTTGTTTCCGGCTTGCAACGGTGTAAATTTACTAGTTAACAATACATTTTCATGAGACCTCTAAATCAATGCAGACAAAGGTTACAGAATATTGTGATATTCTTATTTCACAACTTAAGACCTTCCGACGCTTTTGTATCGTCTATAATTAATTCTGCGCCAAAGGTTTGGGGTTTCTCAATTCAGATTCTAGAGAGAGAGAGTTCTTATAAAAGTTCTAAAATATCTTCATAATGTGAAAGTAGCAACATCAAATCAAATTGTGTATTGCAATCGATTGGTTAAAGTTGTGAAATATTTGCTCCACGTTTTGAATTCAAACTTTACATTAAAAACACTGTAAACCGTGCTGTTTGATTCTGTAGATAAATCGAATGTTAGATGGGTCATCCATTTGTAAAATATAACTTGTCAGCGTGGCTTTGCAGAAGATTCCAAATTGTGTTAATTATCATTCCTTTCTTTTATATATATATATATATATATATATATATATATATATATATATATATATATATATATATATATATATATATATATATACCTAGTTTCAAAATCAGAGTACAGGAGAAGCTCGTGCTTGAATGAAAAATGTTACGTTCACTTCTCCGAAACTATCATTATACAAATTTAGCAAATGATCCATTTATTTTCAACAATATATTTATATTCTTCTGACTGGGTAAGTACGGTAACTATGAGGCGTAGTACAGGCCTTGATAACGTGTCGTCTGCTTCTCGAGGGGGGACTTTTGAACTCAGGAGACAGCGAGTACGCCTCTTCAGCCTACAAGAGACACCAGTCTATAGCTGCCAATATCCACTTGTGTCTTTCTCATTTTCGCGGGTACCCTTCATTAGTCACAGATAATTAAGGCGGAATTGAGACTCTATCTCGATTAATAAGGCTTGAAGAACTCTTCTACAAACTGGAAATGGAATGAAGAGGATCCATCGCATTTTGAAGACGAAGGTTATAAAATACGAAACATCTGCCACATGATAAACGAATCCGACTCTATTTATGTGGCATAAATCAGACAGTAAATTGGATGTCCTCTAAACCTGTCAAACTGACATTCCAAATGAAGTAATTTGAACATCTTCTTTAGAGATGCTATCACAGTGCAATTTAAACTACATAGGGGACATCAATATTTCAAGTTCTAGTGGTCATCACTTTCTCTTCAAAACTCAGAACCAGCAGTATCGTGCTTAACAGTAAAAGTTACCGTGCACTTACAATCCCTTCCCACGTTTTTGTTATCGAGAAAAATTATGATTGTTATTAAACCCTATAGGCAACTTTAATCCAAGTCCCATTTTGTCACACAGAAAAATCATGATCGTTTTTTAAGCATATGGGCAACTTTAATCTGCGTACATTAAATAACATTTAAACTATAAATTAAGATAAGTCTGAATACGTTTGAGTCAACCTGCAGCTACTCAGAAAATTCCATCCTAGAGTATCAAACATTACTTTCTGTTCTTTTCGGTAAACAAATAAAAGACTACATTCATGAACCTAGTATCTATATATCAGTTATCATCAATCGTCATCGTCTTCCTAACCATCATTATCTCATGTTTTGTGTTGTTGATGAATATGGTAGAGATTGCCGTGGCTTAGAACTAAATTATGTTCAGCAACGAATACCATTGAACAATCTGACAAAGGAATAAACACGTCTTTAAATGTTTCATACTGTTTTGCACAATACGTGTATTTTCTACACCAATCAATACGTGTATTTTCTACACTAATGAACCCTTTCTGTTCAAATTTGTGCATTATTCACCTGTAATACTAGAATAGTTTTATTACTATAAGAAGCATGTACAGCTTATATTCGTTTATAAGTCGAGTACAACTGTAAACAACACAGATCCTGATCCGCCATAGCATAATGCACCTGAAGACCAGGGTTTATGTTGTTGGTTCTACTGATTACTCCTTACAAACCTCACGGATCCAATATGCATTCTGTAACCGCAGATCTGGGTCTGTGTAGTTTGCGGTTGGACTCGACTTGTAAGCAAGTACATAAGGCATGTTATTAAGTTAATAAACCTCTAGAACTTTATTCCCACGTTCCGACTATTTGTGTAGTATTTTACATGAACAATGGTGGTCTGTGGTTAACCGCAATCCTAACTGCATGAGTGAAAATTCGCATGCCAATTTAAACGATCTGACAACCGATATATAGATATATTACCACAGAAAAATAAACCACAAATGAAAAAAAGAGTTGCTAAAACCAAATTTAGTCCAAGGGGTAAATTCCTAAATCATCATTCTAATTTTACTGCAGCTGAGCACGCGAAACAATGTTCATCTAACGTTGAATTGAAAACTTAGTAATCTTAACTAAATTGCAATATCATCATAAACACAGTACTAATATCTGACATAAAATCCATATCTGTCATAAAATCCATTGGTCAAAAAATTCATATCTGTCATAAACATCCAAAGGTAATAAAATCCATATGTCATAAATCCATAGGTCATAAAATCCATATCTGTCATAAATCCACAGGTCATAAAATTCATGCATGTCATACAATCAATATCTGTCATAAATCCATAGGTCATAAAATCCATATCTGTCATAAATCCATAGGTCGTAAAATTAATATGTGTCATAAAATCCATATCTGTCATAAATCCATAGGTCATACAAATTCATATCTGTTATACAATCCATATCTGTCATAAAGCCATAGGTCATAAAATCCATATCTGTCATAAATCCATAGGTCATAAAATTAATATCTGTCATGAAATTCATATGTCATAAATCCATTGGTCATAAAAATTCATATCTGTCATAAAATCCATATCTGTCATAAAATCCATAGGCCATAACATCTATATCTGTCATAAAATCTTTAAATTTAAAACTCTAAGTCATAAAATGTATAGGTCATAAAATCCCTATCTGTCATAAAAATCCATAGGTCATAAAATCAATATCTGACATGAAATCCATAGGTCATAAATTCCATATCCATCATAAAATCCATATCTGTCATGATCTATTATTACATACATGTATAACTACTTGTATCCAGTTAGGAAACAATTACCTACTGCGTGAGTATATGTAAATCAGGCAAAATTATTTTGTAGCATACTTCGTTAAGTTCTTTTGATTATTTATACCATAATATATATTAGCGAATCTTCAATCTGAGTACATTATAATACATACAATTTCGTAACTCTTTGAGTGCACTACAGACATACAATTTCGTGACTCTTTGAGTACACTACAGACATACAATTTCGTGACTCTTTGAGTACACTACAGACATACAATTTTGTGACTCTTTGAGTACACTACAGACATACAATTTCGGAGACTCATTAGTTAGAGACATAATTTTCAGCGATTGCCGTTGGTCAAAATCTAAAATTTTGGCGATAGTTTTATTCTATCTAACGAAAATCGAGATGTACGTGTATTCCACGCTGTGTTGTGTCAAAACAGACGAAAAATAGTCGTATCATAGAAGATGTTATCAAACCACACATACCAGAAATCTCTGCCAACAAATGCAAATGATAAAATATTCACCAAAAATTGTAGCGTTTCTTTGTAATAATATCCGAGAGTCCGTCCATTCAAATGCTTGTTAATATATCATTTGTATTACATCGCGCTTATGTAATGGTCGCCATTCACGGTTACAAACTTTTATGAGCTGCCCTTCCACCTTAACGTTAGGATTTCGGTCATACATATATTGCAATATAATAATGTTTACGAGTATAAAATTTTAGCGGATATTAATTTGCTCGCGTGGTAATACTACCTTCTAAAGACCACCTTTCAAATACCACCATTCAAATACCACCTTGGAGACATGCAACACCACAAGAGAAATACCACTTTCCAAACACCACCTTGGAGATGTCACCTTGTAAATACCACATCGTAGGTACATCCTTGTAAATATCACCTTGCAAATACCACCCTGCAAATACAGTCTTTTTAATGCACAATTCAATATTCCTTTTCTCATAATAAAACTTTTATTATTATTCTACATATTAATGGTGGCGTGTCTAGAATTCAGTATATTAACAGCTGATACGTAGAAGACAATTTGGGGTATTTGTTTCTCAGACATGGAATAAATGACGAACTGACATAGACAATTATTCGTGACCTATATACAGAAAATTAAAAGCATTCAAGTTAAAGGTTGCTGACGATCAAAAACTGAACAAATTCGAAAGTTGTTTCGCTTTTTCATTCTGACAGCCCCTCTCTCTCTCTCTCCCTCCCTCCCTCTCTCTCTCTGTCTCTCTGTCTCTCTCTGTCTCTCTCTCTCAAAATAACCAAGTCATTCATACTCGCGTGTATCAACCATTTATAGACTAAGATCGTTTAAATTCCGTGACCACAGCGCACCGTCTGACTTCGGTGAGAGGCTGGCAACAATGACGGGTATAACAATACATTTGGAGTTCTCAAATGTCGGATGAAATTCATACCAGTGTCACTTGGTCTAATGTCTCTTGAGAGAAATAAAAACCTGTAAATATGGGATAGTTGCCTCTATCATATAATTCGTTTGGTTTCATGTGATTTGATGCGGGCTTGATATCTTTATTTCGTGAATAAAGATCGAAAGAGAGAGGAACCTATAATTTATCCGCCTCATAAAATTTCAACCAATCATCAGATATTATCATTTCATGAGTTTTATCTTTGACTGGTTGCCGACATATTTTATAGTGTGTGTGTGTGTGTGTGTGTGTGTGTGTGTGTGTGTGTGTGTTGATCACGTGGGGCGTCGTTGATGCTGCCTACCACAAAGTAGTCTGGTTATTACAATATCAACAAAGTGTGTAGCATCTTGTGATGACACCATACTATGTCAGAAAGTAACATCCGCTAAACCTGAATAAAAAATAAACATAAAAAGTAGAATTATAGTTGAACTGTTTCATAAAATCAATAACTAAGTTATCTGATTACCAGAACGTTACACTTCTTCTTATTCTTATTCTACAATCAAAGAATTGCAAAAATTGAAATATTCAATATATTCATAAACTATGATCTGAAACGATCTCTAATCAAAGGTCCTAAATGTACGTGACGACAATTTTATCGCTTCATTCGCGAGTCGGGATAAGGCTCTAACGTACATTTTTGTTCGAAAACTGGACAGTTATATATTTCTGAGCAGAGACAATTTTGTTTCTTTGTTGTTTTGTTTTGTACGTGCTTTTTATTTTGTTCTTGTTTTCCACTTTTCTAATAATTACAATCAAGTATGTAAACTGAGGAAAAAAATCCCAAAGTTTTTAAAGTGACGTAAATGCTGTAGGAACTCGCCTTTCTATCGCAGGGTTTATTGAGTCATATTACTGTTCTGAAGGGTCGAGAAATCACTCCTCTTAGGAATTAAATAGGGTTGAAAGCATACAGGAGTAAGCTATAGCCATGTAATATAACAAAAACCAACAGAATTCAGAATAAGGCAATTTAGCGTGCAAATCCCGGAATCCGGATATTTAAGTATTTTTAGATATTACTTGCTTTTTAATCTTGTCTGGAGCAATATATATGTTCACATTTCAAAATGTATGCTAATACAAACACTTTTATATAGGATCTGTATCGTATCATTCCAAGCATCAGTTCACCAATCTCTGTCTGTCTGTCTGTCTCTCTATCCATCCATCCATATATATATATATATATATATATATATATATATATATATATATATATATATATATATATATATATATATATATATATATATATATATATATATATATAATACCTTTTTATTCAAAATAACTAAGTTTAGTAAAAACATTCTGCCACATTTTAATAATTGTAGCGAAACGTTTTTTAAACACCTAGTCTTTTTTGTTTATATTTTTGTACCATATTTAACCGCTCTGGTGGCCTAGTGGTTAGAGCATCCGCCTCGGATGAGGGATGTCTTGGGTTCGATCCCCGGCCGAGTCATACCAAAGACTTACAAAAATGGTTTTAACAGCTGCCTCGCTTGGCGATCAGCATTAAGAGGTTAGTGTTAGGACTGGTCGGCCTGATGTCAGGATAATGTGATTGGATGGGACAAGATGTTACATGTCTGCGGCATGATGTCCCAGTGCTAGACACTATAAACTGTCACACTGCAGAAATTGTAGCGATATGACTGAAAAATTGTTGAAGCTACGTTAAAAATCAAAGTCACACACACACACACAGACACACATTGTACCATATTTTCATATGTAACATGTATATTCTTAAACTAACCGCATGAGCTTATACATTTATTCGTTTACATGGTGTACCTGATATCAATGATTTGCTTTCACAGACATGGCTTACCCGATAAATCACCTCCCCCCCCCCCCAATATGTCTTGATACTGATGGACGATGATGTGGGTCTGATGTCACCTGTTCATGAAAATATGCAATTACTGGAACAAACCTGCGTACAATTTAGACACATACCAGTAGTTGGTAACAGCCATATCAAGCGCGAAATTCAAAATGGGAACAGAACAGATGGTTGTGCTATTCCAGGTGGATTTACAAGTCACCAAACATATGATTTGCTCAGGAAATATAATCTACATGTCACCAAAAAAACACTTCAGCCAAGGTAGCTGCACAGCCACGAGAAATATGGGTAAGTGTATAAAATGTACATCAGTGTGTGCAGCCAAACTTGTGTGCAGATAATTGCAGCTTTTAATGAATAGGTGATATCAGCCCCTCACCCGAAAATCAATATTATCACGGGTGAAGGGCTGATTTATCGGCCTAATACATGGTGTACTTGATATCAATGATGCACTTTAAATACATTATGTACTTGACAAAATTGTGGAATATTTATTCTGACACGTAAATTGTAATGCTTTTGTGTTCTCCTCATATGAAATAAATTTGTTTTCCTTGTATAGTTAGATGATAAAACAGACAGAAAAGGAAGGGAAACTGGAAACTAACACATAACCGTCATTAAGGTTCCTCCATACTGGCTAATTAACTCTTGTGTTTTGACCAATAATCCACTGACAGAATGAAAGAAAATAAGAATATTCATTTATGTTTACCAAAATTATAATTTTGTGAGATTATTTTTAAAAAGGGGACTCACATCTATACACAGTCAACTATGTTTGTATTCAACTTCAGTAGGAAATACAAAGAAGTAAATGATGCATTATGGGTATTCAGCACAGCCTGCTTTTGTTCTAATTAATAACTGGTCCCAACCTGTGACTTCAACTGTTATTAGATATACATTAAAAACGAAGCCGGTTTTTGGGAGGCAGAAACCCTTGTTGAATATTCTGATATATAAAATAAGCATTCATGCATATTTGACTATCATCTTCATCAATGATTGAGTATCTGAAATGTGATTCCCTTCCCTACCTGATGAAAAAGTCTACAATTATAGGCCATATACTGGAAGCGGGACGTTAAAGACTACCTGTATGAAAGATTACACCTTAATGCTCTTTTAATGTTATGGATTACCTTACAGATTAAAGGCGACGTTCTGGCTCGTACTGTGGGAGGGCACGCGAGTCTCCCCTGTCAACAGTCTGACGCCCGTAGCTGGGCCACCTACATTACTTTTTTTCGTACATACACTGACAATAATTATACATGCCTTATGAGGAAGGTCTGTGTTATAAAAGATAATATAATGCGACGGCAGTTTTTATTTATCTATAATATTATGCCATATAGGGTTCATACTTTCCGTACAGTGCCATGATTTGTAGTCTCCAGTACTACCTGTAGTTTCATGCGTGCTGCCTCCAGTACTACCCGTACAGTTTCATGCGTGCTGTCTCCGATTTATTCTCGTGATTTTTGTATGTATGGCCTTCATCAACACGTTGCTATTAAAAAAAAAAAAAAACTCAAGAAGACGCAGTTCATCTAGACAGAAAGAAAGCTGATAAAGGTTTTCTAAACATTGTCATGCGCATGAATTCGAAACAAGAGGGCATGTATGTATGCTTAGAAGGATAAAGAACTGAGTTACACAATAAAGAGGATTATTTCGCTCTTACCTTAAAATCATCCTGAATGCATGTTTCAAATTACCGTTTATAGATTCAGATAACAACTATCATATTTAAACGGTTGTGAACCATGGCTTCTTGTGTGGAAATAAGCATGAGTAGTAGAAATCTTATCCTGAAGAAGTGAAAAAGATAGAAGGAAGAAAGCAAGAAAGTGGATTAATTTCATTATTAGATGAAACCGTTGTTGTATCAGCAGTGTAACTGAGAGGTGTATATGTAATCAGCAGTAACAGATTACGTTTGCTAGACCTAATTGTTATTTACTGTGCCGATTTTCCCTTTTATTTCTATATAATACTTGTTGTTGGTGTTATTGATATTATTATTATCATTATTATTATTTTCTAATTCCGTCAGTGAGTCTTTTCACTCTAGATCCAATCCAATGAAACATCTAATTACTGTCGCATTATGGACAGGGCGATAATGAATAATCTCTCTCTCTCTCTCTCTCTCTCTCTCTCTCTATATATATATATATATATATATATATATATAAGAGAGAGAGAGAGAGATGTAAAATTTTATTCTTTTTACGTCATGGAAGCTTCGAAGACACATAAATATAAATAATTCCACTACCTGGCTATAATGTCGATGGTATCCCAGCGTGCATCAGCATTTGTATTTAGCTCCTTGTTTCTAAACGTTTTGCGCGTTAGCAATGGAAATAGGGTTGTGGTGGGGTGGGTGTGTATATTTAGCTTGAGAAGTGCTACTGACTGCTAAGAAAATCAATTAAAAGTGATATTCGTGTCAAACTGCACTGAAATAACTTACTAGTTGTTATATTTTTATGACACTGTTGAACGTTTAACCACAAGATTTGACGACTGCATTCATTTCTTGTTCTAATATTTCTACGCCCATCAAATGTAAGTCGCTGTCAGAGAATTGTGTCATAAAATATTTAAGCGTATACATGAACGAAAATGTACTCGGATTTCGTTGCTGCGTTGCTACATACAACGTTCCCCGAGGATGGTTTATTTTTAGTAGTGGTTATTTCAAAATGCTCAGTTCGGTTTACAAACTGCTGCATGCGGAAAGTGCCTGTATGGAGAAACACAATTTAACTCGGTTCTCTGGTGAAAGATTTTACTACAGCCAATATTATCTCTTTATAACTACAATGCAAAGAGTTGAGTCAGGAAGTTGTCCACCTTACGGACAGCTTCCCGAACAACAAAAAGCTGGTACGTACGTAGTAAGTGGGGGCCCAGAGTGGCCGAGTGGTCTAAAGCGCTCTTCGTTACGGATCACTGCCATCTCACCTCTGTCTGCGGCGGTTCGAGTCTAAGATTCAGCCAATGTGGGCATGTGAGAAAGCTTGCCAGTAGCTTCTCCTGGGTCGGTGGTTCTTTCCGGGGTTTTCCGGGTTCTTCCTCCACCATTAATACTGGCCGCCATGTATAGCCTATCGTGTGCTGAAAAATGGCGTTAAACCCCACAACAACAACAACAACAACAACGTAGTAAGTGATGTATTCACGGGATTTGGCAACAACGCGTGTGTCGAGGGGAGATCACTCTACTAACTAACAACTATGTGGGCAGATAACATTTAGCTTCTTAAACCTGGGTAGGTTGGATATGAGAGGTAGTATTTGTTCTCCTAATATATTATGATCGGGCAACGTATTTGAAGAGGAAATGCAAGAAGTGACGTTTGAATAGTGCGTGTCCAAAAGTATGTATTCGTTGCGCATTCCTTTAAAATTATGTGTGCAAGCTATTAGGGACGTGTCTGCAATAATTTCCTAAATCCAGACATCCAGATGGGAAGGTATGTGGACTTAACATTTGTAGATATTATACAGTCAAACAATTTCCCACATGTATCGAGTATTAAAGGAAAACAAAAATATTCTAAAATATAGGTCTTGTCCGTTCCACTGCCGTACGATTCAAGAACCTGACCTAGTCACAGAACGAGAAATGTAGGTTTGTACACATTCGCGGCAGTACATGCGACACTGTTGGAAAAATAGACTTAAATAAGTTAAATAGACCTCAACAATATATCAATTTGGTGTCAACAAAACAAAATGCATATTATCATCTCTAAAACGAAATGTATGACAATCGGAACACGGCAGAGTCTATCTACTAACATGGATTCTAACTTAAAATAGCTTAGGCATGGTTATTGTCAAAAATTAAAAACTTTTTGGTATCTACATTGATCAACATCTCAGCTGGAATTCATATATCTATCACCTATGTGCAAAGGTAGTCAGAAGAATAACTCTGTTAAAATTGCTCTCGAAATTTCTACCTCCCCAATCACTTGAACTTTGTTTTCGGTATATATACTACCACTAATAGATTACGACTGTACCATATGGGGAAACAAATCAGTTATAATCTGTCCAGAACTGATAAACTCCAGAAAAGGGCCACCCGAATAATGCTGAAACTTCCTGTTATGACTCCATCGAATGTTTTGTTTTCAAGTCTGCAATGGCTACCTATACAAAAACGTATTCTTTATCTTAAAGAAATCATGACATATAAGTCTTTAAACTATCTCTCTCCAGATTATATATCTAACCTAACTGAAGTAATATCATCAGATAATGAGCGTAATGTCCAATCGACGACTAACAACGATCTCCAGATTCCGTGGTCGAAAACCAATCATTACAAAAGCTCATTTACTGTATCAGAACCTACTGTATGGAATTCCTTACCACTGAGGATACGCAATTCAAATTCCTTTGCTTCTTTTAAAATAGCTTTCGAAAAATTCTTTCTTGACCAGCTGGAATGAAAATTAAAGGCTCTGAATAGAAAATTTTATTATTATGCTCATGAATAAATAATATGACCAGATCTTATTCCATATATGTAATACGCACGACTTATGCTGAAATGTATGTACCTGTTTATATATTGTTCATATGTGTATATGTTTCCCACTATAGTCACATATAGTCATTCATGTTAATAATGTATGAATGAGTGTGCGACGATACTTGATTATGTGTACGATCTTGGTCTTTTTTTTTCGGGGGGTATGGGGGTAGGGGGTTGGGTTGGTAAACATAGCCGATTACAAAAACTGAGGACCACGTGGCAGATGGATCAGACATGACAAAATGTGTTATCCTCGTTAAAGAAAGTTTATTATTATTATTATTATTATTATTATTATTATTATTATTATTATTATTATTATTAACTTAATATTGAGACCTACCTGGATAAAGACGACAGTGAAACCTATATCTCGCGAATGATTCCTAATTTTTAAAAATAAATAAAACTTCGGCGTCACCTTTTCTTTATTTCGCAACGTTGCTAACTTGCCTCTTGCGCATGAATTGTATGCCAAACTATGTTGATAAAACCGCGCCAGGAATATTGCAAGTAATGCAAGAGAGAAATCAGTATTGTAAACAACACAGATGGTTTTCCAATTGAACTGGTCATCTCTATTTCTGTATCAATTTTAAAAAAATCGAAGAACATATTTAAACCCATTCATCCACTCTTTTGTGACATTCAAATTCTACATGCAACTGTTGTCGCTTTTCGCATGGAATATATTCATTCCTGCTAGAACATGCATGAAAGTGTCAGACGTCAATGCTTATACCTAATTATTGAAAATAACTGCTCTTATATCTCTGCTGTTATCGGTCGTGAAATTAAAGATTATGTTCCGTTCTATTATGCAGTTCTTAATCACAGAATAATCGTTAATGGAAAGGAAAAAATACGATATATATATATATATATATATATATATATATATATATATATATATATATATATATATATATATATATATATATATATATATATATATATATATATATATATATATACAAGATGACTTTTAAAGTGTTGGTATAAAGAAATTTGATATACCAATACTATTGGTATATCAATTTATGATCCGACCATTGCACATTAATACGTATATGTAAATAATGTTTCAAAATTAGGTACTTTTTCAATAGTAGGCCAACTCTTCTATATTCTCTAACTCTGTGATGAATTTCCACTGCTTAATCATTAGCGATGAATGTTAATAATCCCTGTCTTCTAACTGAATTAAAAATGGGACACAACTTCATCGAAATTCTTTGTGCTCTCTCTCTCTCTCTCTCTCATCGTAGATACCAGCAAAAATCCGTGAAATAATAATAATAATAATAATAATAATAATAATAATAATAATAATAATAATCATGAGGGCTTTGTATAGCGCCTAATCTTTAGAAGCTCTAAGCGCTTTACAACATTAGACAATACCTATAAGATAAAAAACATATATAATGATATGATTACAAAAACAAACACCATGAAATTACAAAACATAAAATAACATGCTGAGAATATTTAAGGTAGGAAACATTAATAGGTCTTTAAGTTTCTTCTTGCAGTCAAAATAAGTGAGTTTTGAGAGCACTCTTGAATGGGATCACTGTGTCTTTGTGTCTAAGTTCAGTGGGCAATTCATTCCAAGTTGCTGGGCCCTGGTATGCAAAAGAACGCTGTCCATATGACTTTGCTTTCATAGTGGGAATAATGAGTATACGATTGTCAGAAGAGGAGCGTAAGTATCTTGCTAGTGTGTACACATGGGTGAGGTCGGATAGGTATGTTGGACTGGAGTCCGTCATTGAAACGTAGCACAGAGAACAAATTTTGTGTTTGATTCTGGATCGAATAGCCAGTGTAGGGTACAGAGCAGCGGGGAGGTGTGCTCTGATCGTGGTACTCTACTAAGTATGATCCAAGCAGCTGTGTTTTGAACTATTTGAAGTTTCTAAAGTAGATATTGAGATGAACCAGACAGAATTGAGTTACAATAATTCAGCCTTGAAAGTACTAATGAACACACAAGTGTTTTAGTGGCATCAACTGAAAGATATTTGCGAATGGAGCTGACGCGTCTCAGCTCAAGATATGCAGCCTTGCATATGTTCATGACATGTTGGTGCAATGTGAGAGCATTGTCCAGAGTAACACCTAGGTTTCGTACTGATTGCGTGAATTTAATGTTGGTGTTGCTAATATTTATTGTTTGAGGTAAAGGATGTGAATGAGAAAGTCTTTGTGTTGTGATCAGAATGGCCTCAGTTTTATCATCATTCATCTGGAGCTTGTTACATGTCATACATGATTTCACATCAGAAATGCACCTCTCTACACCTTGGATGGTAGCATCAACTTCACTTGGGTGGCTAGATTTGTATATTTGGGTGTCATCAGAGTACAATTGGTGAGACACTGGATGATGATCTATGACACTTGAGAGCGGCTGAGTGTATAGAATGAAGAGAACAGGTCCAAGAACAGACCCCTGTGGAACACCACAGCATCGATCAACTGGGCTGGAGTGTATTCCATTTGCAGACACAATTTGTGTCCTGTTGACCAAGTAGGACTTGAAAACCAGTAAGGCTGTATCATGAATGCCAAATACTTGCTGGAGACGGTGAAGTAATATATCGCGGTCTATTGTGTCAAATGCTGCAGTAAAGCCAAGGCGAGTGAGGACTGTAATCTTTCCGCTATCCAAAGCAGAGAGAATGTCATTAACTACTTTTAGAAGAGTAGTTTCAGTACTGTGACAAGGGCGATATGCAGATTGTACATTGCTAAAAAGACTGTTTGAATTCAGATGAGATATAAGCTGGGATAAAACAACCTTTTCTAAGATCTTTTATATGAATGGGAGATTAGAAACTCGGCGGTAGATCTTTAAATCGTTATGGTCTAGTGTTGGTTTCTTCAGCAGCGGCTTTATAATGGCAGTTTTGAAAAATGATGGGAATTCCCCTGATGAGAGAGAGGTATTAATAACATCAGTTAGTGAAGGCAATACTGGATAAATGCACTCAAGCAGCAGTGATGTTAGAATTGGATCAAGTTCATATGACTTTGGTGCGCTCTTCATCAGGATTGTACGTACAAAATCCATAGAGACGGGTTCAAATGCTGCTAATGGTTGCCGCTCAATTCTGTATCCCAACTGTATGGTGACGACGAGTCAATTGAAATTGTGGTGTCAGTGTTATCTCTAATGGTTTGTACTTTGTCACGGAAGAAATTTGCAGACATGTCCGGAAGGTTGACTGGAGAGAAGGTAGTTGGAAGTGGTGTAGATTTGTTCCTTGACATTAGCTTGTTAGTAATCTCGAAGAGCTCTTTACAGCTGGAACTTTTCATAATCTTAGTATTGTAGTGGGCTGATTTCGCTGCATGGACTACATTTGTGACAATCTTCTTAGCGGCTTCATAGATTTGCTTATGAATAGTGAGTCTGATGGAAAGCCAAAGCCTCTCAGCTTTACGGCGGTCTCTTTTAGCAGTGCGATGCTGGTCCCTAACACTGCTATACCATGGAGAACACCTTTGAATTGATACTCTGCAGCTGGTAGCTGGGGCGTGTTTGTTGAGCAATGAACGCAGGCAGTTATCGAGTTGTTATGCTGTAGGAGGTAAGCAAGTTGTTAGGTTTGCTTGGATGTCATGCATTAGTTTGGTTATGTTTATCATACGGAGGTTTCTCTTAGTAGCAGATAAAGGTGAAGGGTTAGGGACTGATACGTCAAGATGGCATATAATGCAGAGGTGATCTGATGCAACGTCATGGGATACCAGGGAGGACCGTAGAATGTTATCATCAGGTCTATGAAGAATCCAGTCTAAAATGTGACCATGTTTATGGGTGGGTTGGTTAACTGACTGTTTGAGGTTGAAAACATTAATGGAAACTAGAAGTTTTGATGTGTTTGGGTTTCCGGGAAAGTCAAAGTGAAAGTTGAAATCTCCAACAATAATCAGGTTGCCACCTATGGAATCTCCATACTCCAGGAGATTCGGAAACTGCTCCAAAAAGAGAGATTCAGTCAGCTTGTTTTTTTTGCTACTAGGAGGAGGGCGGTATATGCAGAAAAAATGGACTGACCTTTGCTCCGGTGTGAGTATGGTTTGGACTAGTTCAAACGATGTGTGGTCGAAATTGAATGTTGTGGTGTTGTTACGACGTTAGATCATGGAGTTCTTTGTGATGACAGCAATTCCACCACCGCGAGAGTTACTGGGGAACGACTTGATGGAGTAACCAGTGGGTGTTAGATCCACACACTTGGGCTCATCGCCTGATGTTTTTAGCCATGTTTCTGTCAGGAAAAAGACGTGAATATTCTGGTCGTTGATAAAATTACCTATTTCTGTGCGCTTTTCCGATGGTCCTACTGATTGGGCATTGAATAATGCAATACGCAGATGTATCTCTCGGATTGTTGATACACAGGTTGACGAATTAATAGGGATATGAATTAGGTTATCTAAATCAACGGTCGAATAGCGAGCGTGGCGGAGTTTTTGCTCGTGTTATGCGACAATGTCTCTATACCTATGAATTAAGGCAAAATATGGTCACACAAAGCAAAGAAAAGGGGAAGCAAAGAAATGGAAGAAAGAAACAACTGTGTGTTTGGTAGTAATGTTAATTAATTCATGATAATGACTTACATCAACTGTAATACATTTAAATATTCGAATTATCTTTTACTAGTTCCTCATGTCGTTTAGTTTATATTTCCTACAGGTTACAACATGCTGGTCGTTCACTGCTCAAGTACTTAATTTTGGCGTGTTTATAGATCTCTACTTTCTTCATGTAAACCATCTTTCATGTTTAAATCACGTGTCTTATATTTATTTAATCAATATGAATCAAAATAGAAGTTCAGAATATAAAAGAAGCAACTGGTAAATGGCAAGGATATTGCGACACGTTAGAAAGGGTTTTGCAGAGTTTATTCATTCGATTCATTCGTCCATACACAATTGATTTCGGTTAATTTTTACTTCTTTGGAAATGCAAGCATGTGTATTTGCATGTGTTATAAATAAAATATATGGATAGTATGTGAGCAGTATCTTTGATGTACCAATCACTGTATACACTTTTCATTAAAAGGAAACTCGACAAGCCTCGTTTTCTTTTAATGAAAAATTGATACATCTCGTGGTATAACAATGATACAGCGTACATACATACATACATACATACATACATACATACATACATGTATGCATACATACATACATACATACATACATACATACATACATACATACATACATACATATCCAGAGACCTGGATAAGAAGGTTTCTGAACAGAGCAATACTGTTTTATTACAGTCCAGCTATTTAATAAAGCTGATTTTATTATCCTTGAACCAAATAAAACTGAAGTAAATCAATCGGCAATAATATAACCAAGTCAAACCATTTAAAGAGATACGTGGCCAAACGTATGCTTCATCAGGGATGGTGGTATAATGAGGGACATTTTTGCGAGGAATCACCGGTTACAGGATCAAAAGTAGATCTGTTTGACTGCAGAAAGATGAAGCTATTATGTGATCCGTTTTGGAGACACTGTTCAATTTTCTGTAGTCAGTGTACATATGGAAATATAATGTGCCTTTTTTTTTCTTGCAATAAGTGAACGTTGGAAGAGATAAGGCTTTCTGATCAGTCTTATCAGAGGTTTGATTCATATAAGTTGCGCCAGATTGAGATTTGTAGTTGTTGTTGTTGTAGGGTTTAACGCCATTTTTGAGCACACGATAGGCTATACATGGCGGCCAGTATTAATGGTGGAGGAAGAACCCGGGAAAACCCGGAAAGAACCACCGACCCACGAGAAGCTACTGGCAAGCTTTCTCACATACCCACGTTGGCTGAATCCGAGACTCGAACCCATGCAGACAGAGGTGAGATGGCAGTGATCCGTAACGGAGAGCGCTTTAGACCACTCGGCCACTCGGGGCCCCTTGAGATTTGTAAGTACTAGTACGAAACTGATATGGTTTCCTACTAACATCTGCCGAGAGGAAGAGTTATTGAGAAATAAAACTTTAGGAGTAAGGAATATCCGTCAGATGTACGAGCATCGTTTTCCAATGTGTTTACCTAGTGTTCGTCAAGGTGAGTCTTGACGTCACTGTGACACAATGTTTGAACTTTATAGTCAATATGACTTGTGTTTGCATTATGTTTTCCTTTTGTATTTGTATTTCTCTTTCAATATATTCAATGGTCTTCGGACAGTATGTCCAATCCCTGGTTCAAAAGGATTCAAATCCAACAATTCTAACTCCTCTTGGGTTGGATTTTAAACAAAATATTGTACCCTAGATGGCATTGTAAGTCACACTATGTGAAATCAAAATATAATGGACTAAGAATATTCCGAAATAGAATTAATTTAAATTTCAAAACAATTTTAATTTCTCTGAAATATTTCTAAAGTTCGGATGCCGGACGAGTTTTCAATTTCTGTTTCGTCTCTATGGTCATAAACTTAGTAACAGAAACAATCGAAGCCAACATGTTTTGCAAAACTTAACAAAGACTTTAATTATCAAAGGTATAAAATGAACATTTAAGAGGAAATTCCAGTTTATGAATTTGAATCCAGAATAATCATGAAAGGTTTAATTGAAGTAAAAACGTCGAGTATTCCGAATGAATTTGAAATCATTGAATGGACCTGTCTGCCAACAGTTCTGATATATCACAATAGTATATTCCAGAACTAATTCGTATAAGTTCAAAATAGTCTAAGAATAAAAATTTAGTCCTCTGACCACTTTGTTGTCCCAGCGAATAGTCCAGACAAATGTGTCCTCTCAAATAATATCTCAACACAAGATTAAACATATCTGCAGACTGATGTTACAACAAAAGCATAAGGAATAAAAATGAAAATATGTCCATCCCGAGCTGCATACAAGCAAAAGGGGTGAAAACACATTTGTTTTCACTTATTTCGCGTCATTTGCTATTATTCTGCATCGTACAAGAACCCACCTGACTGAACCCATCCAATGGGAAATAACTCAATTCTTCTACCAACTCGACTGAGCCCACCAGCCAAAAGAGAAAGTACCCCAAACTTGTCAACAGGATTTATCATTAATGATTGTAAACACATATTTATTGGTCCTGAGCAAATAACACGCTTCATATCTTAAAATATAATTGTATACCCGTGTACAAAAATTAGCTTATATCTTGAGTATAGCTAATCTATACATTTACTTCATGAACAAAACTTACACGTAATATAGATACAGTCATATACTAAGAGTTACAAAAAACAGAAATTTATAACAATAGAGAAAAGAATAAACTGACAAGACAAGACTGGTTACTAATCCTGTCAGATAATAGGTGTGTTTTGGCGCTCGGAATAAAAAATATTGTTAGGACTCAATCACCAATTAGATGTTTTAATGATATTGTTTCAACTGAATTCTAAACTTGAATCTGTTTCTTTTCCTTATGTCACTAAAACACCAGAACAAGATTGAAAGGAAAACAATTTTGTAACTACATCGTCAGACAAGTCGTTCATGGGAAGGTAGTAATGATACTGGTCAATACACTAATTAACACCCAATGCGCACATCGTCACTATAATTATCGTCTGATGTAACATCCGGGTTCTGTCAAAATGAAAATGTGTATGTTACTCAAACACAGAACTTTGTGGAAATAAGAGCGAATATGTTCTCTATACGTGTATATAATTCCAATTAGACTGCTTAGGCTTGTGCAGCAGGTAATTCAGTTAGATTTGTTAAGATGTCGAAGGCACGAGACACTTTATTTTCCCCATATCTACATTATTATCCTTCCTTAGTACATAATTATATGAAAATCACGTTTGCAATGTAGCAGGAGTGAACTCTGTTTTATATATTACTGCTGGCCTAAGCCCGTCTTATATATTATAGCTGGCCTAAGCCCGTTTTATATATATTATTGCTTGCCTAAGCCCGTCTTATATGCTATTGCTGGCTTAAGCCCGTCTTATATATTATTGCTGGTCTAAGCCCGTCTTATATATTATTGCTGGCTTAAGCCCGTCTTATATATTATTGTTGGTCTAAGCCCGTTTTATATACTATTGCTTGCCTAAGCCCGTCTTATATACTATTGCTGGCCTAAGCCCTTTCTTCACACAAATTTAGATCCGCCGATGTTCAGAACAGTGATGCAACAAATAATTTAAGACTAGTTTATTTTCACAATATGTGACATGGGGAAGTGGCTCAAATTCTTTCCCCTAGGAGCAATTAAATAGCCTACTGTGTAGGCATAAAGCAGAGGTACATACTCGAAAGACCGCAAACCTCCTTAATTTAACATATATATAGATATGCAACACTTTGGGATTAAACATGGGTTATTCCAACTCACGTATGCCATTCCTGAAGTAATACAAAAATGGAGTTATGTTTGATTAAAATTACAAAAATGGGAAGTATTTCGTTTCTAACAGTTCAGCCAGTTATTGAATACTAATAACAGGAAATCATAAACTATAATACACCGTCTGTACTCGCTAATAAGCCGAGTCCAAATCTAAAGTGAACAGAGCTAGATCTTCCGTTGCATAAGGCGCCGGCAGATATGGGTCTATGCAGTTTGTTAGGAGTAATCAGTAGAATAAACAACATAGACCATGATTTGCAAGTGCATTATGTTACAACCCAACTCATTCCCCAGAAAACTTTTAAGGTATATTGGTTTCCTTAATGTATTTGTGGAGTGATGAAATATTTTTTAATCTGTTCTATAAATACAACGTGTTCCCATTTAGAAACATACTCAAAGTTAGTTTAGGTGTTATCTTTAAATAAATCGAAATAAAGAATATCCGCAAATTGTACTCTATAGGGCAATATAAAACAAATAGTCCATACTTTCCTCAGTTTCCACAGCAATTGCGCATGCACAAAGAGGGACTAAATAAACATTAGACATGTGAAGTTCAATAAACGAACGAGCTTTAGTGTATTATTTCAAAATAAAACAATAAGACGGTGTTGAGATTGCATAAAAAAATTACTTTTCAAGCCATTTGGCTGTTGTAAATGAAGTGGTATTACTGTTAAATAGTATCCGATTCCGTCGAAATCAGCTGCATAATTGGTGTACTGTTTAATAGTGTCTGATTCTGTCGAAACCAGCTGCATAATTGGTATACTGTTTAATAGTGTCTGATTCTGTCGAAACCAGCTGCATAATTGGTGTACTGTTTTGCACCTGAGTACAAACTATGCATATTACATAAAACCTTATAGACTGGTTCACTGTAGTTATTCCCTCATCGGTTGCTCTCTTGTGCAAATAAGAATGTCCATCCGGTTGGCCGCACTATTAACTTCATCAGCTAACAGTGATTTCCAGTATTTAGAACTACATGCACCTTTGTTTTATTTACGTTTGCGAGAATCTAACAATGTTTAGGTTCCCCAAAACCATGGCGTTACAATTTTATATTCTTTTGGCCCATAATTGATCAAGCAATTAGCAATCTCTTCTAATTGTTTCTTTACTGTCATTTATTTCCCTGATATGAATGTCTTTACTTTGTAGTCGTTTTATCGAGGTATCATGTGTAGCATTTGTTTTATTACTTGCGAAAGTTTTGTATATACTTTCATTTTCTCTCAGGTTTGATAATCAAGACACATGTCTTATCATGTATGATGTAATTACCATATTGTGATGCTCATATACTTTTTACCCTAGAAACTCATCTAACAAGTTGAAGCTTTCATGGTCTTTAATGTTTTCTGATTTTGTTTATTTAAATTTATTTTCATGTTCAAATTCTGCCTATTGTCAGGTAATCTAAAAGACTTGTCCTTAGCTTTGAACAATATTTTTTTTAATTTTGCTTGCTACAATCGAGTCCTGCCATTTTCAAATCTAATGAGTGTTATGATTATTAATTAGTTCTGGTGAAATATCATGCTTTTTCGGATTTAATCTTTAGTGAAATACTTCCACATTTTAGGTTTAACAATTCCGTTAAAACAGTCCACTAGATATGTTTTCTTTTAGTCTGAGTAAGCTGAAAAGATTTCCGTGATTTCTTGTATCAGCAAATATTTTTTTCCTATTGTAAAATCTTTTTCCCCACATCAAATTGTATTTTTCTGATTTCCTCTCCTTAAAGATCTTTTTTAAACGCATTCTGTACGCCATATCCAGTTTTTGTCCACTTTCAACGAACAGTACTTCAGAAAATATGTACCCATCGCTTTCCTATGCTTGAATGGCAACAATACCCTCCTGCCACTGACCATCCACGCGATATACACAACTCTTTTGTTGCCAAATCTTATATTGCTTGCTTGTGTAATGTGTAGTTAGATTATTCATCTAAGAATTCTTTCAATTCTTTCAAATTACTGTATTTTATTTGATTGTATTATCTCGTTTAAATCGTTCTCACAACTGATTGGCATTTGTGTGAGCAGCATGATCGTGGTAACGTTTAATTAAATATTGTTCTACGTCAGTATATTTGGAAGAGGAAAAGGCTACCATATTACACTTTATGTTCCATCAATTACCTTTAGGTGTTATGAACAAACGAAAAGAATTTCTGACTACCAGAAGAACTCTTTATAACGTTTTTCTTAATCCTTTCAAACGTATGAAAAACTTCTGATTTACCATTCTAAATTTGTTAATTCTAATACAACTACTTCATTTATTGGGTCACCATATATCACTGGCTCAACCTGGCGCGCTGGTGCTCAAACACTAAAGACATCAGCACTGGCCCTCTGTTATTCGACAGAGGGTACTGCGCTCTTGTCTGGCTTCTATCATCCCACACCAAGTTAACTGATGTCTGACTCAATACAACAATGCGCAAAGCTCTGGAATACTACGTCCTACCCCTTTACCGTGGCTGCCGGTACTCGGCAACATTCTTCCTCCATATCTGCGTCGCCAGGAAGCAACCATAAAAGTGTTGGCTAGGGTCTATACAAGTGAGAAACGTCCACTGTACATGGACATCATCTCACATCCAGCGGTCCGCTTGACTTTGAGACGTCTAATCTGGTTAGGTTCGTTGCCGGAGGATATGGTAGCTATTTCGACATGGAGTGTCGAGTGGTCCAATGTTGTAAAACACTCGCTCATAGCTGAGCCATCTGTCTGCCCTCCTGGCTAACACCTTCAACGGCATATGTGGACCACGCTGAACCGCTTCCGGACAGGACAGGTCTGATGGGGCTGCTGTGGAGCTCTACAGACAATGTCACACACTGTGAAGAACTGTTCACTGACAGAGTTTCCCGGTGGACTGCAGGCTATGTACCTTGCTGATGATGACGCTGTTAAATGGCTGAGCATGCACTGCACGTGATAAATAAATAAATAAATAAATACTGGGTCACCATGTGATGTTTTAAGTGTAACCTTTCGTAACAACGTTGTATATAAAATGATAAGACGCTACATAATATACAAGAATGTCATACACGCGGTTTGATTTCAGACCAAGACGCAACATCTTGAATGAGAATGTCATGCGCACTGTTTGATTTCAGTCTTAGACGCTAAGTATTAAGTGAGAAATGCATGCACACAGTTTGATTGCAGTCTAAGATACTATATATGTGAGAATATCATACGTGCAGTTTGGATTCGAGTTTAAGACGCTGTGTAAGAGATGAGAATGTCATACACACATTTGATTAGAGTCTAAGACGTAGTTTGGAGTGTGAGACGCTTCATATTAAATAAGAATGGCATAAACCTAGTTGGACTGGAGTCTAAGACGCTACTTATTATGTGAGAATTCATACGCAAAGTTTGATCTAAGTCGCTATATATATAGTATATGAAAATGTCAAACACCTAGTTCGACTAGAGTCTAAGACGCTTCATATTATGTGAGAATGTCATAAGCGCAGTTTGATTCGAGTCAAAGTCGCTACATATTATGTCAGCATGTCGTGAGCATAGTTACACATTATGCGATACGTGATTTATTAGTACATGTTGCAAATTAAACTTACGAAACGAGACAAATAATTTCTATCCTTCTGCCAGCATTGGTCAGCAAAAGATTGAAATTATTTGAGTACATTTCATTCCAAATGAGCACAAATATAACACCAAAAATAAAGATTGTATGTGGCCAAACAACAAAATGGTGTTGAGAAATTACTTAAGATACATTCGGATGCTTCGGTTGTTACGCCATCCTTAGCATCATGGCATCTGTAACACCGTGATGTGTTATTACATGTGTCATAGAGACGTAAAATTATGAAAAGGGTATGTTAACGTAAATAACGTAGTAGTCATGTGATAACATTCAATGAATTGAACGAGTTGATGTGTTGCTGAGTGGCCTCGATGAATCCCTGGCTATTACTTATATACAAGTTTGTTTTATGTAGATAATTATATAACTCAGTAACTTTGAATAATTGCATTACATCAGCAGGTTTTCAGTGGTCAGGAAAAGTGAAAGCTTTAATGGGTTTATACAAAACTAGACTTAGTGGAATAGAAATCTGATCAGTCAGGTATTTGAAAAGTGTAGGATTGTCCTTATCTGGTCCTTAAACGTCGTTGAAATTCAGAGTTTATATATCATGTAATTTATTCTTTAATAATAACAAGATCCGATAGAGATGTGTTAGATCTGTCTTCCAATTGTAGTAGGGGTTCATCTATTTTGTCCCAATGCGGTAACTGAGTAGAAATCTAAGTTGAGTAATTTAATTTTTTTCGTGATAAGTAAAACTTAACATAGGGAGTCTTCAAAACGTTTCAAAGTGTATAATGTATGCTAGTCCTATGGTGATTTCAGATTTGTCAATATATTCCAACAGAATCTTGAGTTAGATTACTTTAAAGAAAATTATTCTGGTAAAACGTTCCATTTTTTGCTTTGTTTTTATAATATAACCGTATATAAGTTTTATAATGTTTGCATATTTTGTATTTGTGCCCTTGGCTTTAATCTGTCCATAATTCGAATTGCGATACAATGATTTAGGATCTGGTCTTATTTGAGAAAAATGGATCCGATTTCTTCACCTCTCCCCATGAGAAACAGACCTTCACTTTCCAAGACTTCTAAATCTTCCATGACTACATTGATGTTCACCGTCTTTGAGACGCCAGCATCAGCAGCAGTACTACACCCAAAAGCAGTAACAGCAGCAGAAGAAGTAGGACCTGGTCGTAGGAATGGATTAAGACAGTTAAAGTTGATGATGTCAAATCAATAAGAATTATAGTTATTCAAGAAAGCGACAAGGGTCTTTTTCAGGTCGAACTATATCTTTTAGAAATGAAATACCACTCAATGATAGCCAAATAAAGTAAAACTTAAATCCCTCCATGATACAAGGTGTGTGTGTGTGTGTGTGTGTTTGTGTGTGTGTGTGTGTGTTTAGGTATGTTATTCATACGAAAAGAAAATATCCTGACAAAATTACACTTATGTTTTCTTTGGTGTATTTTCTTTGACAACACAAAAGTCCATTATCGTCCTCTTTCTATCTTTTATTCTTTCTTTCTTTCGATGTCTGTTCTTTTTTGGGTTTCTTTATTGGCATGGGATTTTCCTCTACTCTATCGGTGTCTTTTATTAGTCTTGCCGTCTTGAATTTGCGGAGCATGGATTCTTCCTCATTTTCTGTTTACTAAATAAATCTCCTCTTCTCTCTGTTCTTATTTTATGTGTGTCCTGGAACACCAATGTTCTTTTTCTTGACAATGATAAAAGATTACTTTAATGTGTATTTCTCTTCTTCTGTCTCTCCTTCTCTTTGACATTGTGGATATTTTGTCTCGCAAAGCACTTTTTTCCTGGCAGACAGTCTTGACTACTATCTCGAGTGGAGTAGTCTGTAGTCTAATTGAAAATTTAATTTCCTATAACTCTTTGTAAACCTTTTTACGTGAAGGGGATCTAATTTGATTTTTCCATCTTCTTCACAGACTGAAAGCTGAACGAATATGTTGTCCTAGGGTTACAAGCTATATATATTTTTCTAGAGATCCCAAAAGTGACTTGCAGAAAATTTCGAACAACGACTTACACATAAAAGGTGAACTTGTATTGACTTAAAGACAGAGAACGCGGCAGGTTTTATTACTGATTTGTATGATTCGTTCTTATAAACGTTGAAACGTTAGCCCTAAGCTAAAGATGACTATCCTTTGAGACTGTCCATCAATAACGACAGTTTTAAGTCTCGTTTGTTGATCTACTTTACAGAATTAGATCGTGTTGTTGTCGTGGGTCGAACGTATGCCGAGAAGAATGAGACAGACATAGTATATGAAAATGTCAAACACCTGGAAACAAACATGCAAGAACAGTCTACGATCGGACAGACGTTTACAACGAAAAGAAACAGGATTCATTTTAGACCAGGTAGGTGCTTCCAAAGAAACGGCTATGCTACTCTTGAAATTCTAAAACTGCTGACTTCCCGTTATACGTCCAAAGTCTATCTTCAAACCGTTCGCGGGGCTGTCGTGGTTCGGGGACCTCATTTTCCATAAGGAAAATACATTTATTTCTATCATGATCAGAAACTTTTCTGATGCCATTACAGGTATCTCACGGTTTCTCGAATACCGTTTTCATGGTGAGAAATGCGACCATGGATTTTAACAGTCTGGAGCAGCATATAGTATGTGGATACATATATCGAGGCTGTTTGGCGTCCAAACCATACATCCCTGAAGGTAAAGAAAGGATTCTATGTTGGCTTGCAAACGAAGCTTTGACAGTCCATCTCGTTACGAACAATATCTGATGAAACAAGTATAACAAAAGAACAGTGCTTGCGATTTACTAGTGATTTGTTCTGCTTGTGGACAACCTGTTTATGAACAAATAAAAGTCACACGTTATACGTTTGTCCAGGAAACATATCATGTCGTTTTTGTGATGGCTCACAATATTTCGGGATACGACGGACAATTTTTTTAAACATTATTTAGAACAAGGTACAGTCACCATGAATGGAGCCAAATGCATGTACATGACGGCGGGACAAGTACAGTTAAAAATCCAGGAGTTATTTATCCGGGTCTTGTTGTAGAATGCCTAGAACGTTTGGTATCGCAGAAATGGCTAAAGGCTATTTTCCAGACATTGTCAATACCGAAGCAAATTAACAAGTTCTTCTCCCGCATTTGCCTGACGTTCGCTGCTAAGACAACACCGACGTTACGCACACAAAACAACGAGAGGCATTCTCGAATGGAACCAAACTAACTCTTCAGATTAATGGACTTTCTTTAAGAAATATCGATCTGATGTGGAAATTTACGCTGGTGTTGTGGACAATTTTGACAGTTATTTCTGGATTACTGAAGTATCAATCCCTAAAGGAAGCTCTTACCATTGCGCGTGAATAGGTCGATCGAAATCAATTTATGTCCGATAACATATTAACCATGACACCTAATTATATATCTCTGTCAGCCGTCAATACTCCGCCAAAGCTTTGTACTGTTACATTACTGGCATGAAACGGGATACAAATGGATATAACATGCTAGACACGGTGGAGGAATTAAAGTTGGAAACCTTTTTTTTTGTGTATGCATCTTATGTTACATGTTTAGGCTCTAATAAACAGTGATTAAAGAAAGAGTGAAAACAACAAGCTTTGAAAAATTTAACAAATGAGTTATATCCCTGAAAAAACACTGTAGAAATGAGAAATACATAATAACTTACGGTTTTAATAATCAAATCCCAAAAAAATCCAAGAATTAAGTTTTAGAAGTCCTAGTAATGAAGTGTTCTAATGAAATTTGAGTTCGAATCGCGACGAAAAATCCAAAATTGAAGGTGATGACGTATATTGGAGTCAGTATTGTGCTGTTGCGTATACAGTTCTTTGTTGATTCATAGACAATAATATTCCGGTGTTTGAATTTACGAATAAAATGTAGAGACATGTCTTTGTTCAAGAATTATGTATGAGCACTCAAATATTTTCAGGAAAAAGAATAAATCTTTTAGAATCCAAATAATTTGAATAACAATTAAAATATTAACTCCAAACTTGTCACACTTTCCAGTGTAAAGCCCAACTGAGAAATATCTCTATAAATATCGCTGATAAATCTAACTTCTGCGCAATTTCGGAAAACCCAGAATTGCGAAATAGGGATGTTTACAATCTAAAGTCACATACTCCCAGTATGACCTTGATAAAAACCAATCGTTTTACTCTGAGAATAAAATATCAATAGAAAGTGGTTTACTTGCCTCAGTGATTTCTGAATCAAGGTCGGGAACTAAGTCAAAAATAGAATCAGTGTTTCTATTATTAGGTGTTTACGAAAAGATTCAGGTCAAACTAAATTTTCTGGAAAATATCAAATTCCTAGTAAACAAAATTACATTATTTTGGCATGTAATGAATTTTTTTTTAAAAACTCACAAAAAAAAATAAATTAAATCAAACATAAATTAAATCAAATATACATAACACTTCCCCCCAAACAAGAAACATAAATATTTGTATGATAAAGCTTACTGTTTACCATAGATTAATTATACATGTGTTTAAAAAGAACTCTTATAAATTATATAAAGTGTACACGGGAAAGTGCATCTGCTATTAAATATCTTTTCCCTTGGTGTACCTGATGTCAATATCATATTCCTGTAACAACAAACTCTACCTTATTAGTCTTTGATTTTTAGTTTTCATCTTCTCGCTGAAAATAAGGGGCTTGTGGGTACTATACACAATAACCGAAGAAGGAGCTGAACTAATGCAAACTTCAAAATGCTGTAATGCCAATATCAAAGACAAACATTCCTTCGCGATTGTTGAATAATTTCTACGGTGCTTTTTTATTTCTCAGAAAAATAGCACACTGGATGATCAATACCATCTTCGTCTTCTTGAATCAAACCTCTTCCAGCCCCAACATCACTTGCATCAAAATACAGTTTAAATGATTGGCTGAAATTTGGAGTTGTAAGAACTGACGCGCTTTTTAAGCATGGCTTTTAACTTATCAAAAGCCTCTTGACATTTTTCAGTCCAAAGGAACTTGTTTTTCTTACTCAATACATTTGTCACAGGTTCAGCATTTATAGGAAAATTGGAACAAAATTCTCCATAGTATCCAGCCACACCCAAAAATCGTATCAGTTGTTTTTGATAAAGGACAGTCAATTGGGCTTAAAATATTTGACACGTTAAGTTATATTATGTTGTGACCAGTTTGGGCTGAATTTTGTTTTTTTCTTCAAATTATTGAATTCAAGTGATTGTTTTCCATGGAAATACAAAAGTGCTCTGACAAAATGTTTGGAGAAAAACATTCACTTGAATTTATACTGAATTCAGAACTGGAATAATGTTTTCTGTGATTCAACAAGAGACTGTTGACACATCTGCACTTTGTAGGTTATTACAGACGTCATCGCCTTCCATCTTGATCGGGATTTGAACTGAGATTCACTTAGAACTTTTCATTGATAGGACTTGCGTTTTAATTCTTGGATTATTTTTGGATTCGCAATACTGTACTTTTCCCCTCATTTTTCACTTTGTATTATATGGAAATAAATTATTTGTTAAATTGTACAAATCTTGTAGTCTTCACTCTTTTATGTTACTTATTTTAAGAGCATAAACTCGTAACAGAAAAGAACATCGATGAAATCCGACTTTAAGTGCATTCTGGGGAAGTCTTACCTAAAGTGGGAAATGATGTAACTCAAACTCTGAGCAGAACGACAGTAAAGTGTCCTCAGCAAAGAGCGAAAGTTAATATCTTCACAGTTACCTCTGGACATCCGATCTATAATAGAAGACCATGTTTCCAAGTACAGTTATCAAACCGTGTGCTCACCAGCATCGCCAGCAATGCGGTCTTTCTCTGAAATATTGATCAAAACCTTTTCGAATTCCAGCATGTTAAACTTGTGCAAGATAGACGTCTCCTGACGTCAGTCGAGATTTCGAGACACTGTGTACCAGGTAGATTACTTGAGAACTTACTCGACACAGTTTGAAGCCACGGGACTGATAGGTATTACAAGCCGCCACGGCATCTCATAAAACCATTTTGCAGGAGGATATGCTTTTGGGGATTTGATTTCACTCAGGAAGGCAGCGACTATGGACATTTTCACCCTATAAAATCAGGCCAACCTCGTCTCGAACTTCAGTTTGCAGAATGTGACAATACTCTGGAAATCAACAGTTTGAGAAAATTTATCCTAAATTATTCGAAAAGACAAGATGAAGCAAGAAGAGCCTATGGATATAGGAACTGAGAATTTTGTTTTATCCAGACCAACTACAACAGTCATGAACCACGAATTTTGCTGCTGCCTTAGCTTAAAAAATCTCAAACCTGACAAGAGAAAAGGGATGTTAAATCGATCATTCTAGTCAAAACAATGAAGACTTCAGCGATCGCCATTGACTTCTATGGAGAGGAAACGCATTGAAGGTCTCTGGCAACAGAGAACAGAGACTACTCGTTGTTCATCGACTTACGCGACATATCTTTTCATAGAAAAATTCAAGTGCGAACTGATGACTTATTATTACCCGTGAAAGAAAACAAAAGAAAAAAAATTATTTCCTGGGAACTTCATTACCTTCTGACTCAAAGTTTGTACAAGATAGCGATTAACAGTTCACACTTCAGGGACTTAATTTCGTTAAGCGAGAGCAAGCATTGCTATTGATCAATTAGTAATGGTAACTGGATCTATTGGAGGAATACATTGTTTTTTGTGTACTATGTTAATTGTCTCTAGAAAGAGATTAGTCGTGTATGCAAGAAAATACGACATCGTGTGTATGTAATGCAAGGTTTTGACCTGAAAACCATATTATATTTTAGTGTCTTTTTTTAAATACGATATGGTTATTGAGATGTGTAACGAGAGAAAGAGAGAGAGAGAGGAAGAATGAAAGGGAGAGAGAGGAAGCCAGAGGACATAATCTGACCCCAGCCTTTTATTTGAGTTAATTTTGGAGAGTGACCCACAATCAGATATCAGGATATGAAGACATGCCGAACAATTTAAGTTCAGAACGTTCAACTGATCTTTGGTAAAATTTGCAGTATCTAAGTAAACGGAACTGCTACTTGCATCTTTTAGAACTTTGTTTTAATTTATTTTTCTGGTAGATGGGCATCATACAATTGGTGTTGTTAAATTTTAGTTCGTTTATCTAATTCATTAAATTATTATGTTCTGTACACAGAGGATCGTGTTGTTCTATTCTATATCACTGTCCAGATCTCCATATGTTCCATCCATTGATTGCATATTTTAATAATCGTTCGATCCGGGCTATAACATCCTTGGTCGATCATCCTTTAGATATAGATAACCATTTTAAGGTAATAAGCCTCATACTAACACTAGAGAGCGTTAAGGGTTTTAAGTTTAAGTTGATAACACAGACATACACAAGACATACACAAGCACATACATACGCAATTGTTTTACTCAAGACATACACAAACACATACATACGCAATTGTTTTACTCAAGACATACACAAACACATACATACGCAATTGTTTTGCAGATTTTTAGAGATCTGGATGGTAATGAAGAGGCCATTTATCTTTGCTGCCACTACAATCAAGGGCTATTACTCTCACGTGTTTTTGCTTCCGTTCGCTCCATCATATTTAGGTGGAGACCACGAGATTTAACTAGGTTCGTTGGCCTCCTCCTCTTCATCTCGTGTCGAATCCAGATCACCCAGTCTTCTGAACTTTCCATGTGTTTTCATTCTGTTTTATTAAGTATGGCAAATCTCCTCTCTCTTCTCCTTCTCTTCTCTTTCCACTCCTTCTTCAGTTTCTCTTTTCCCCTCCTCTTTTCCGCCCTTGCTTCCTCAGTTTTCTCCGCTTCGTGCTCATTTAATTATTATTTAAGGCGTTCGGCTTCTTTCCAGATTCTTTTATGAGGATAGACGTACAGTTCTTGTACTCTCTGCAATAACCTTTCGCAAAAACATTTATAATATATGGGACTTCTTCTGGGAACCCCACTCAGACAATTAATTTGTCCATTCAGAATTGCGGTAAAGAGCTGACTTATGCCATTTTTCAGCAAGTGCAATCGCTGCTTCTGCAACATTGCAACCCTTGGCATTTAGAGAATCAAAAGCAGAACTTTATCACTTGACCAAGTTCTCCTGACACAGTTTTCAAACGAAACCTCATAAAGAGTTAATCAAGTCCATACCAGATGTATTAAAGTACGGGAGTCCTCAAATATGTCATGGACTTAATTCAGTACCAAATCAAATCATTAATTTAATATTGTCATGTGCCCCAACGTCACCTGCAAAATTCACATTGTTACAGTTAGTATGTGCGAGGGTATAGTAGTGTGTCTTTAAACACTTCTTATTTTAGTGTGATAGTATAGTATGTTGGCGTGAACGTGTGTGGCTATGTCATCCCTCATTTTTACATTCTACCTCTTTTGTTTGATGGTATGTTTTTATGTATGTAAGTATAACGTGTGTGTATAAACATTCCTACTCTTTTCGCTAGATATTAGGTGGATATGTTTCATAGCAATAAAAATGAGGGTGGTATATATATCATTTTAAAAATATATTTAGTTCCGTAGGTTAATTGGGTGGGCTTCTCTGAACCCACTATGTTCAACCTGTTGATAATTTAAACAATTCCGTTCCCATATATCACCAGAGAGGCGCAAAATTAAGATCATAAAACCCGCAACACAATGTTTTATTCTCGCTTGGGTCCCAAGATGCCTACAATGTTAAATTCCCATTTGGGTCCCCAGAGGCCCACAATGTCACATTCTCGTTTTTGTCCACAGACGCCCACAATGTAAACCTACGGCTAATATTAAGTTCCGTTCGGGTCTCAATCACCCCACATTACTACTTTACGGAGGAAATTCAAAACTGAATTCCAATCTTTCTCGCCATTTTTGGGGATGAAATTTTGAAAAGTAAACCAAAACATAAAAGACACGATGGGTTGAGTCATCTTACATGAAAACAGAAAACGTGCTAATTTTAAAAATTTCAGACAATTGCTGAAAATAGTATCATCACCAAAATAATATTCAGAATGGTGTTTTGAGTTATATATCTGCAAACATTCATAAAAAAATCAACACTTTCAAACGTATTTGTTACTTAGAATAAAATTTTGTGCAGCCTGATCTCCCTAAAGCTGAATTATCCAATTTATGATTACAATATTTACAACACTCTGCAAACACATTTTCGTTTATTTTATTGTACTTATATCATACTGTACGCAGAATTTACTAACATTTACTGTTCAACACATTATTTGAGAATCGTACTAAACTTTCTCAAGCATCTTATTTAAAAACTATATTATTTCATCTTCTAGAGTAATGTTTAATTTGATTGGCTTTATCTATATTTTCAGTGGAAAATTAATACAGTTTTGTATTAACAAAATAGTGGAGTAAGATATCTTTAATCAACAGCATCAAAAAGGAAGTTAATGTTTAGAAGAAAGTAAAACATCAGTTTTTACTTCCTTATATATATTGAGAATGGGTAAAAGGGTACAACTCATCTCTACCATCATATAATATAATCAAACAAGGAAAAGTTGCGAAAATGTTATCTAAATGCTAACATTACCTAATTCAAGTTTTATACGAAATGAACGAAACATCGGTAGATAGAAGAAGACATAGAGGAAACAGGTAGACGGTATCATTAATCAAAATGATTATATATATATTTTTTTGAAGTTCTGTTTGAATATCTAATTAAAATTCTATTCATCTTATATTATGAAAAGAAAAGCAGAGAATAAGTTTTAAACACTGTGACAAAGAAAATCAATACAACATGGGTAAACATCTTCATGCATCTGATTTGCAGGATGGTAGTTGTCAACAAGTTTGAGAAAATCATCAAAGTCCTTATCACTTTTGATTGACGTTCCATCGCCATTTTCAAATTGCTTTGCAAACATAGGGCCATTCTTGGTCAGTAACCAGCAATTCTCATTTGTTTGGTCTTAATTCAGATAGCTCCGTAACTCTGAGAAAGCGTGTTGGTGCAAGTGTTTTATGTAAAATTTAGCTATGATTTATGCTTTGGCATTTTTTGGCTTGGAAAGTAAATCATATCAAGATGTCATGTCTATCAGTGAGATATTTACTGTGCTATACATCTGAATCATGTTATTAACAGTATCGAAAACGTTCGATTCAGATTTGAGAATGAGAATGTTGAAAATTGAACATTCTGGTTGTGACTGTTACTGCAACCTGACCGTCACCCATGTTATACTGCCCCAACTGCCTTGCACCCACCTGCCTGTCACACATAAAAACTGAACCACGTGTCAGCAGTGGTTGCTGATATGACCTAATTAACTGACTGTAACTTATGTGGATGCTTTGAATATCAGTGTACAGAAATGTTAAGGGACATATTTATGAAATGTATACGTTAAACAAATTTGCATTGCCTATCACGCTTGAAAATGACATCATACAAATTTGAAATATCTTTAAATAAATATGTTAATGAACTAAGACGATACAGCGGTATTAGACAGAAGAGTCAAGTGTAAAGTTTATCCTCTAGGGCTCTCCTCTTGTTCCAAAACTAAACAATGACCTGGCTTGATGATAAGTTTCAAGTGTTGTCATTACCTTTGATTTTTGGCGGGTAAATTCTTTGGCAAAAATCATCCAATGATCCCCTCCTTCTATGAACCATTCTACAGAACCCCAGAGGCTTTTATCAAGCATTATCAAATCTCCAGCCATGGCATTAACTTTGAAAACGAGTGCACCTCAAGAGAGTTGGAGTTGGTCATGTAGGTGAAAAGTTCTTCAAACATAAATTTGGAAAATCAATGAGAATTTTTTAAAATTTTAGTTCATATTAATTTCAAAAATATCACAAAATTGGCTGAGTATTCTCTCATTTAAAAATTTAAGCCTATTCCCACGTCAAAGAAACCAAAGCAAAACAAAAATTAAACAAAAACAAAAATTACCTTTCCTTCTTTTCACCTTAGCATTCATCTGATCGGTGTAGACCTATAATAATCTATGCTTTGGCTGTTTCTTCTGTAAGGACAACTAGTTGTGATGCGTACAAAAGTTTCACAGATGCACATGCTTGATCTGTAAAGTACTTTCACTTGCATTTTCTTTACTATATGACTGTATTTAGAAATTTAGGGATCGTCAATCGTTCTGCAGTGTAAAGAGCAACGAAAACATACCGTTCAGCAGTTACACAGTGCAAATGAATTCATACAGGGAAAACACGGAACGCATTATTTGATGATTACTAACAGAGTTGACTTTTATAATTATTTTTCCATCACTTTGAAAGTAATACTTTATTTACATCTTTGCATGTATTCGTCCGTAAATTTCTTACAAGTAAGATCTTTAAAATTGATTTATACGGATCATTAAATTCGATTTAGCATTTCTCAGCAGCTCTCCTGTGTATAAGAGATCGTGACAAGCAACCTGTAGTCGCGAGATAGAAGACTGAGAGCTCTGGGTACTTTCAACAAACATCATTTTTAGCGATATAATTGCATACCTACAAAGAGGCAAATTTCTCGGTCTCGAAATAAACGAATATCGGTCTGTAATGATTACTACAGGGACATGCTTTAGCAATCGGGTTATACTTGATATGCCAATCTTTCCTACTTTAATTAGATTTCCATCTCATTAGGGAGAAGATAAGAACATATTTTCTTGATAACAAGCCGTGTTCGTTCCATATCACTAACTGCCTTGGTGCTTTCGACCGATGACTTGGCGATATCCCCGCTTATTTAGCTTCTAATGAGTCCAACGAGACTGAGTCTGTTGCAGAGGTATTCTAAACCACAAAACAGAGACGAAAACACATGGAATTGTGCTTGTTAAACAAATGTAGGAGTGTTAACATTGTTTCTATCCCAGATGATGCGTCTGTTTACCAAATGTACTTCCGGTACTTACAGAAAGTCGGCAACCAGTCTACACCTCAGGTTGCCGATACAGTTTACTGCTCATAAGAACGACATTAAACCAGTCCTTTCATGGCTAAACCCCCGCACAGACTGTTTGTAGAATATGAACCATATGCATTTCAATAAATTGTGAAATAAGAACACTAAAAGATGAAGTTCAGATTGAAAAGACACGATTAAACAATATTGTGTTGACCTTTTTACCATAATTAGTCGACATACCCTGTAATCTGTGTTTAAGATTTGTAATGGAGAGACCGATACGTAGATGACCGAGCCTGTGGCTAACCCTTTTACCATTTTGTATCAATTAAATGAGTTTGAATGGGGGCTTGTTTCCCAATACTTAGGACATTTGCAATAAATATCCATGATTTAAACTCGTTTTTTTTGCCCTAGTTATATTCCGTCTTCTCGACAACTTAATAAAATACTATTTATATTAACGTATTCAAATAGTATAAACAATTTATTAAAACTTCCATTCCTTTTTCCATTTGTTCTTGTTTCCTTAATCTGGCATCACGTTTCTATTAGACATTCGATTTCCTTAATCTGGCAGCATTTTACTATTAGACATGCGATTTCCTGTTCAGTACAACTGGTGTAATTTAACTAACAGAAATGCAGTGATCGTGTACAAAAAAATGGCGTCCGGAAATACAGATCTTTTCAAACCAGTTGTTATATATAGGTCCATTATTACAGTTGTACTTGTGCGTGGCCGTGTATATGAGAAGGACACTCCTTAACTTCTGAAAATGGTTCCTCTTAGCTATATTGGTTGAAAAGTGGCGGAGGGTTATTATTTTTAAGAGGTGTGCTGTGGCCAGTATCCGAACCAGCCTAATAGACCATTCAAAGTGGTGTAGGTAACATTTTGAGTCAAAAAGTGTGAAATGTTTTTAGTCGACATTGAGTTATTTTGTCGCTTAAATTTCGCCTAGAAGTAACGCTCTAAGCCAATGAAACAGAATGGCTGAATTATATTTCTTCTAATGATGTGATCAATTATTAGATAATATGATACAATATATTACAATTTAATACAGACTTGACATCAGTTAGTGCGAAGAATCTATAATCATAGATGTCAATTCTTGAGTTCGTAAAAGTGTATGCTTACAGGTACGCGAAATGTCTAGTAACATCTCTATGATCAAGCTTGTAGTGTTCAAACCTCGTAATGGAATATAAGCAATGAATGTGACCACGATCAAATAAACGTACCAACTGAACTCATCTAAACCAAAAGTATGCAAGTTTTTTTTCCTCAAAATTATTGGTTTTCTTACAAAACCTTTGCGGAAATACCCAGATAGCATTTTTGAATATATACGTTACAATTTTTGACAGTATTGGACACTAAAGACCGATTAGTAATATCAATTTGTACACCTTGCTGTTATTTGGCAAAAGTTCTTTCTGAATCCCGTTGCAATGACACAGAATAACTTTGGAGTAATTAACACTGGACGTCAGTACATTGATGATAGGGGCCCCGAGTGGCCGAGTGGTCTAAAGCGCTCTCCGTCATGGACCACTGCCATCTCACCTCTGTCTGCGTTGGTTCGGGTCTCGGGCTCGGCCAATGTGGATATGTGAGAAAGCTTGCCGGTAGCTTCTCGTGGGTCGGTGGTTCTTTCCGGGGTTTACCGGGTTCTTCCTCCACCATTAATACTGGATGCCATGTATAGCTTATCTTGTGCTGAAAAATGGCGTTAAACCCTATAACAACAACAACATTGATGATAAGACGTCACTGACTGAGAGATGTCGACTGGGTCAGTTCGTGGTGGACTATGTCGACTGGGTCAGTTCGTGGTGGACTATGTCGACAACATTCGTACAAACAGAGATACGTCAGGATAGCATTGATTGGATAAATTAGACTCTTCTACGTTGTAAAAGAAGTCAATCAGTGGCGTAGCAACCGCTCAAGCAACCCACGCATCTGTGTTTCGTGGGGCATGATGGGGTCAGGCCAAGTGACGGCCTAAAATTCGTATCAACCGTCTTTTTTATTAGGAGGGAACCCCCGAATTAATTTTTGTGGGGGTGGGGTCCTGCTTTCCTACTGGAGCCAATCATAAATACGATGGTCTTACGTATGGCCTATCCGCGTGTGAGATGTTTAAGATTGACTTCATGATTAATGGATGATGAATTATTTACATTCTATTTCAGGTCTTAAAATGACCCATGATAATGAGAATTGCTGATAGCAATCGTTTTTCTTATCAACCTATCCATGTATTATGTCAGCCTGAATTCCTCGATGTATTGGAAGCATGACAAGAATTGAAAAACTGAATATTGATGCAATTTGAAGATTTCGATTTCACCACTTTAATACAATTCAAAGATATGATAGGGTAACAACAAAGTTTGTATAAGAGACTGGTATCATTAGTTATATGTAATGGTTCATTTTATTTTATTTTTTATGAATTAAATGACAAATATATTTGGGATTAAAAGGAACTCATTTTAGTCTGTTTGTCAGAAGTTAGAGAATTTCTTTAAATTTAGAAAGAGATAATTGGGAATGAAAAGATATTAATTCAAGAATATAAGCCATGATGCAGTGAGTTATACTTTACATCCTATTTATTGAATAACAAAAAAGAAAGAGGAATTTTTGTGAAGTTTTGGTTAAACCAAAGAAACTGGATTCATATCGAAAACGAAATGGAGTTTGAATACAAATAGCATAATTAAGTATTTTTCTATAATAGCTTTTAAATGAAAGATAGTATCAAATTAATGATGTTAAAGGAATCTCA
The DNA here is from genome assembly GCA_028554795.2 of Sinohyriopsis cumingii. NCBI lineage: Eukaryota > Metazoa > Mollusca > Bivalvia > Unionida > Unionidae > Sinohyriopsis > Sinohyriopsis cumingii. The sequence goes on from CM068825.1 coordinate 145,929,361, forward strand.
GTTTAGGATCTTGCATAACTCTTTGTGTACAAACTTCTATAGAAGGTCAAAATATTGCATAATGATTAGTGAAGTTGTCTGTGTTATGTATATTTAATTTACGCTGTTTGTTAGTTCTTTTTTTGAAAAAAAATATTTCATTATATACTATTGTAATGTAACATTGTATGTTGGACTTAACCTTGTCCAAAATCAAGTTTATTTTCTACTTCACCTGAACTATTGATTTTGTTTACTCTGTAAGCACCTAATACGAAGTTAAAATATTCTCTATGTGTATGGGTTTAATATTATGATCATTATTAATTGAAGTAAACATGTTTATTTGGGTCTGGGTCTAGTTTATTGGAATTCTCCTACAATTTACCTGGCGTACCAGACAAAGTCCATATTATATATTATAATTTAAGTAACAAACTTTCTAATCATAACAAACATTTAATTTTGTAAACATTAAGAAGTTTCCAGGAGGTTATTTTTCATTAGGTATATTTTTATAGAAAATTTTAATTGTGACCTGAGGTCAAGTAGAAGACTATATACAAAATCTTATTACTGGATTTGAATTTATATTGAAATTTCAAATAAGGGTTTCTTTTTGGATTGCATTATTGTGATCCAACAAAAGACTGTTGGTACATCAACACCTCCAGCGTTGGATTTAATTTGGACTGCCACTAAAATGTATTCAGAACTTTTATTATTAGGACTTGTGTCTGTAATTCTAGGATTATTTTGGGATTAATTGGCAATACCGCTAATTCGTTTCTTTATTTATACTTTGTTTTCTACGAAATAAAATATTTGCTGAATTTTACTAAGATGTTGCTTTTCACTCTTTTCTATTATTTATCAAAGATCATAGAGTCGTAATAAAAAATTCGGTTCTCGTCCTTGGGATACAAATTCCTCATAAATATTCCAGAAAACTCTGTTTATTTAGTCAGGGGAAGAAATAACTTACATAAACAAAATAAACACTTTACACAAAGTCTAGGAAAATTTCGGGTCTCCCACGTGTTATAATCACTAGGGGCAATGTACTACAAGAGATATAATAATGCAAAGTTGTGCAAAAATAATAGACAAGCGGTTTCTTGTGTCTATCACATAGTGAACCAGTATTACTGTTGAAGAAGTGAAGATGAATGGCTGTATGGATAGGTGCATGAAGAATTGGTTGTTATTCATATTTTCTTTCACATGGATGTAATATTGGTGACTAAACATATGAATACATGTATGATACGATAATTACATTTTAATTGTTGGACTGAATATAGAAAAAAAGTCAGGTTCGGTATAAAAATAATAAGTCCAAAAATATTGAATTTCTCAAATACTTTATTTTTCCTGTTTGTCATGCCGCATTTCTCAAATATGCATGCAATGCAAGATCGCTTCTGTGGATCATAGATGGTTGTGAAATAAACTATTGTAATTACTCGGCACTCATCATTGAAGGAAAACATATTTTCTAACCTCACAATTATTTGTTTGAATTGTATCACCTGTGTTATTTTATTGACATTAAAAACAAAAATAAGAACAAAACAAGTATACATAAATGGGTTTATCGGATGAATAGAACGAAAGAGAACACGAAAATTCAGACCTCGTTACGGCCTACTACTTATTGTGACAACATGACATCCTTATCAGCGGTGTATTACAATACTAACATATGACTTCTGTATCAGCAGTGTAATAAAATACTAATGAATTGATATAATATGTGACTTCTGTATCAGCAGTGTATTGTAATACAAATGGATTGATGTAACATATGACTTCCGTATCAGTGATGTAGTGCAATACTAGTGGATTGATGTACAATATAACTTTTGTATCAGCAGTGTATTAAAATACTAATGGATTGATGTAACATATGACTTCCGTGTCAGTGATGTAGTGCAGTACTAGTGGATTGATGTAAAATATGACATTTGTATCAGCTGTGTATTACAATAGTGTGGACTGATGTCAAATATTACTTCTGTATCAGCGGTGTAGTGTATCACTAGTGGGTTGAAGTAAAAACTTGTCGGCAATAAAAAATAAGAACATCCACCCATCAGTCTCTCTCTATGCAAATAAAGATATATACACGGACTGACAATCTTTAAACATGGAAGGACAACTTATTTATAATGTATAGTTTGTTTTAATGTATAACACTTATTTTTTAAAGCAAAATGTTCCATTCGTAAATGTTTCAAAAACTTTCAAACAAAGGTGTCAAGGTACTATAAACATGTCTGTCCAAATTGCCTATGATAACTAGCCTTTTATTTTGATATGATCTAATATTATACATTCATGAAATGCAAGACATATTTCCTGTGTACACACAGGTGTAAGCCCTTTGTATCGTGATATATTGCATGACACCATCGAACACCGATAGAGAGCTAGCTTATTGTAAACTTGATATCTATCTCAATAAAAGTGAATTGCTTGTGTAAAATGTGAGGCAATCGTTGACCTTTGACGATACTCTTCGCACCGTTCGATTGACGATTAAAAGAGCGCGGTTTTAGAATCATCGAAGAGTATAGTCATTTATAAAGTTTAATTTAAAGTTTGAATCTACGGGTAATTTACTTTCCTTTATGGTTAGCAAAAACATATATATATATATATATATATATATATATATATATATATATATATATATATATATATATATATATATATATATATATATATATATATATATATATATATATATATATATATATATATAAAGCACATGATTTATGATGACATAAAGGACTTGTCATACACCTATAGCTTTGCTCATCCGCATTTTGTATATAAACCATGAAAGGATGTTCATCGAAGATTTAAAGTTCTTTTAAAAGATTTAATATTGTCCTCGACACATGCCAAGAAAGGAAAATAATTTTAGTAAAGAGCTAGATTACAAGTAGAAAAGATAATTTTATCAATGGCACGGTCATATTTAAGAGCTGTCCCGGAAGGAAGAACATATGTAGTAAGTGGTTTTCCAATAACAGTTTTGAAGAGTACAATTAATAAAAAAACATAGTAGCCTGGCACAAAAGCATGGAATCTTACGCATTTTAAATAAACTCTGCTGAAATGAGTCTCGTATATTTTCACTCTGAACTTTTGCTTTTGTTAAACATGGTATGTAAAAGGAAAAATGTTTTAAATATGTTTGTTAATTACTGCGATGTGCATCGGCATAGATTTCGAATGTCGATACAAATTTTCATATTGACGTGTAATAATTTTGGAATCCTTATTAATAAATAAAGCACATCTGAGGATTTCGGTATAGTTCAAAGACATCCAATTATTTGTTTTGTAATGAAATAGAACATTACCTTGGAATCATATCAACCATTGTTTATTGTACAGTGGCATCTTCCCTTTGCATCTACCTTAGAATCGCATCCGAGCATCTTTTGTTGTACAGTGGCACCTGTCCGTTTATAGTAATTTGTTCTTTCCTGTACCATCGGCGATGCGTGATATTTGTATTTCGGTAAGAGTAATTGAATCATGTATTTTATATTATAATAAATCCATGGATATTTATATATTTGGAATGTATTACTGAAATGAAATTTCAATGAGGCACATTCTCCATAACGATATCAGTCACCGGACATAAGTTATAAGAAAAGTAATCCCTCATTGCTTTTCCTTTTCTTTCCCGTTGGTACAGCATTAGTGGCTTTGCTTGCATTAGCACTGGACCTGAAAAATTGTCTCCTTTCATTTCATTTTAATGAGATATACTTATCTGGAAGAGGGGTTCGAAAGGAACATCCAACAAATGTTTTAATACTGCGTGTTCCACAATATTCTAAGTACTCGAAGTGTTATTACAATGATACTACGACCGAAATATGACCAATTATGTGGTTAGATGACACATGTAAATGGTATCTTGTCCGACGAAACACAAATACACAGGTGGGATTGTTCAAGTGAATTGTGTGTGCCTTACGAATGAAACAAATTTGATAGAAATAAAGAAACACTAAAATTTGCGTTTACTTAAACTTCGTTCTTGCTTTCCTGTATTTTTAGCATCGTAAGAAGGACACAAATATGAATATGAGAAAATCTACAAGGTCAGAAACGTTTCACAGTAATCCGTACAAAACATGAGAATCATAGCTATGAGTAAAATAATGTAGTAATATAATAATTAAATAACATTATTAATTACAATGGAAGCTTAAACAGCTTGTATACAGATACGACAACGCTAAAATAATAATAAAACATTATGGCGCCCATGCGCAGTAAAATTATTTGCATCAATCAGCTTTTGATAAGATACAATGTTCCTTTAGGACAATAAAATCAAACGTAAAACACAAACTGACTAAGATATACCGACCTGACAAATCAAGAAAATGTACGCGCTAGTGATGTGTGCTTAGTTACAACAGTCATTACTAATTCAACCCCCCCAAAAAATAAAAAATATGGATGAAGGTAGAGCAACATTTTGTTCAGCCAAATACAAAGCTTGGTTACATAGCTTTTTAATACCAGAGTGGGCTGTCGCATTAAATTTTAAAGTACAACTAAATATAAGTCCCTTTTCTTTTATCTCTCATGAAATACAGCCCCATTTCGATGGGCAATTAACTCTCACTGCTTAGGCCTAGCTTAACACGGTAATCAACATTTGTATACGTCAAAGATTAAAAGCATTTGTTCTGCCTTTATCACACGCAAGCATGGGGGTGTATCTTTGTAAAGGTTCAGGATACGGAGAGAAAAAATTACATACGAGAGTTTAAGAATTGCCGTTTAGATGGGCTCATTGGAAACATACTGTCGACGTTAGCAAACAGGAATTAAATGATTTTTGACTACTAAATCGTAAATCTAAAAGAACACTTTATTGGAAGTTGTTAAAAGTTCAACAGATCAAAAGGCAAGGAAGAAACTGAAATCAAAATTAACTAAAATACTCACCAGCAAGACCGTCTGAGGAAATTTAACTATAATTTAGATAGGTTCAAAAATGATCTGACATAAGCCAAATAACAAAATAGAGAATAATAAAAAATTTAAAATAAATTTGACATATTGTGTTTTGTGTCAGTTTTTATTTTTAACATAGCTTTAAAACTTTTAAGTCATATCGCTCTGTCTGAACATGATATATTTGTAAATCTCCGTGAACTACTTGAAGGCAGAGGCAGCGAAGCTGTTTTATATGGAACTAAGAGAAAATACACGAAGCCATACCACACACAAACACACACAGAGATACATCAACACGGATAGGCATAGATGATAATGTTTAATTCCTGGCATCCAGACGATGCTAACAATATATTTCCAATCCACATCAAAGATTCCTCAAAGACAGCAGACCCATTGACCCACAACAATCAGTATCGATCCTCAAAGAAGACTTCTCTATTGACTGCAGTATCCGATTTGCACAAAACTCTACAGTGTTCGACGAGTCTCCGTGACATCTAAAAGTGCAATAAATGAGCCATTTACTAAATGATTCTTATTTAAGCGCGAATACAGTGATATTGATATCCATCACTCATGCGTACATACGTTCCACATAGATTTATTTCATCAGAACGCTGCACGAGGTATTGTTATGATAACAAAGTTCCTGCCTGACTCCGCACTGGATTATAAAAACTCGTACAACATATACTTGAATTCAGCTTGTCTATTTAGCTATAAAATATAAAACTTGAAACTGACTATATTATATCCGACAGCATGAAGTTTTGTGACATAGGTGTGACTTATAAGACATTTAGAATAACTTTCTAAACATTTAATAAATTAAATAATTTCATCACATGTAACGGATAGCAAGAAAAATAAAGTACTACATTTCACACGCCTCTAATATTAAAGATTGATTCCGTAAAGTGGATAGCTTCCTGGCAAGACTCATTTGTATTGTGTCGACACAGAGAGAATACGCACCTACATCACCATCGTTACAGGTACTTAACGCGTGCTGCAGCTAGTAAAATAAACAAGTATTTCTAAATGGACAGGGATAAACTATACATCCCGACTTAGTATTTCTAAATGGACAGGGATAAACTCTACATCCCCACGTAGTATTTCTAAGTGAACAGGGATAAACTATACATCCCCACTTAGTATTTCTAAATGGACGGGGATAAACTATACATCCCCACGTAGCGCTATAGTCGCTAACATGTTCGTTCATATCAAATAGAAAGGTAGTTTCTAACACAAAATTCTACGAAATGCTAGTTCTGCAAAAGTCAATTATTTCTCTTTTTGCCTATTTTGACATATGTATCCACTGCTTTAATTCACCCAACTAAATTATCGCTCCGTAAAGCAACATTGAAACATTATTTGAAAGCAAACGTTCAACTCTAATGAAATATTTTAAGCTGTCTTTCTAGATGTCCTCGTAAATTAAACGGAAGGGAAACAAAGTAAAAATGAAATGGAATGCAAGGTTAGCATCTACTCCAAAACCTAAAACTCAAAATTTGAATTAATAAAGAATAAAGCCAATAACACCGCTGTTAGAAGGAAATACGAAATTGAATGCAAAAACTGAGTGGAGGCTGAGATGAAAACTGAATACAAAGATTGGGTGGAGGCGTGGATGAAAACAGTTTCGGGTAGTATTGGTACGGCGTGGATGGGTTTAGCGTGAATAGAGGCATCACTGTTCTTTCAGCTGTTGTTTGTGTTAGTACAATACTGATAGGTAATGTTGCAAAAGCTATTTAGGAGCAATTGATTTATAATAATATATGTATATTAAGACATGATGAAATACTTCTGTGAACTGCAAGTCAAACAGTATTGACAACCTCGCATCCAACAATAGCAGTGATAAGTAAATCGATGTAGATGAATTTATGTTAATAATTAACAAGTATAACATATGAAAAGAAATATTTTTTTTAATTAAAAAAGCCACGATATGGAAAAATATGACAAACCATGACGACAGAGGGTGGACAGAGTCCAGCATCGTAGATTTCAACTCAGCTAAATGCAGAAAAGGTAAACGATCTTTTTGGAGAATGAGGAAAATAAAAGAGAAGAGAAACAATCTCGGTTAATGACTTTGTGATTTTTGCCTATACACACATATAATCATATACTTTTTAGTCCATTTCAGACAAATAAATGGAAAACTATGTTACAATAGATAGCGCAGATCAAACAAAGTATGATTGTGGAACGCTGACACAGTCTGGTTAACTACCTGAACAAAAATCCATTTTACGAACACAACTGACAATCAAAAGTAAACTACATATTTCGATACAGAGATAGATTTCACTGTATGCACGTGACATGGCATAGGCTTTTAATGTCGAGTAAATAATACAAATGTCTCCTTATTGAGAGATCCAAATGCGTTCCTACGTTTCAAAATTGAAACAAAAAAAAGAAAAAGTGACTGTGTCAACACAATTAACAATGACTTCAACGTCAACAATAATTGTATCACGAATTGCGTTATCATGTTAAACGAACTGATGCAACGGCTTGTCTCTTTGTATAAAGACGTATCGATACTCAGATATATAAGACATTGTAAGATAATAACTTCAAAGATGTCAAAACACCAAACGAAGGAGTTGTAAAACAAAATTAACTTCTATTAAACGTGCTGGCAATGAAGGAACCTAGAAAATCACAGCACTATAGGAACGTCTTAATATGTGATAAATGGATTCTAAATGACTTGTTCAAATAATGAATCAACAAATTGTATAAAGATATTCAAATATTAATTATAGTAAGAGAAAGATTGAGTGAAATACTTAACGTCAAACAATATTTACACCCAATTAAGCAGAGGATAAACAGTGAAAGGGACGCTTTACATACTGAGATGGAAAACAACAGGAGCTGTGAAAGATAATGACGCTTTACGATCAGTGTTGGAACAGTTACAGATAGATTTAAATAATGAAATCTAACAAAATGATCAAGAAAATGAAATGTTATGAATGAATTTAGCACAAAAATAACTTACTTGGACATGTATATATCACCTAGCATTAATAATAAAACTGAGTTGGTGAAAAAGAATGATTAACAGGGATATTCATAAAGAAAAAAAGGACAATGAAAATCAAATTAAATGCTTAGAAAATACGACAAAAGCCATGGAGACAGTTTATTATTATCTTTTACAGATTGTAGATGAAGCATAAAAACTAAACAAGAATATTTTATTTATTAAATTGCTAACAAATTTTATGCTGAGGTTGATCAATCTAAAACTAGAAGAATATGTTGATCGACAACTGGCTCATAATACAACCGTGTTCTCGACAACTTGCTCATAATACAACCGAGTTCTAGTAGTAATGACAAATTATACTAGAAGCTGAAAGTTTTAAATAAAGAATTAACTGATTTGGAAACGTATACAACCAACACATTGGGGTTTATGCAAATCGCCTCCGATGTACTCAAATCTGCAATTTGTAAAACGGCTCATGCATGAAGGGTTAAATTGATACGCCTAATAAAGGAATAAATAGGGACATTTAAAACTTAACTGAACACGGTAATGGATATAAATAAAATTGCTTAGTTTGATATAATAGAACATGAAAGAGGAAATAGGTAGCAACAAAAAGGGGCATAAGGGAGAAAAAAAAACTAAGCTAATGCTCGAAAATACATTGCTTTACAATCTGTTCAAGTGATGAAATCCTTGCCGATATTAATTTACGTGCAAGAATAGACTAGAGTCAATCCAAGAGATTATTTACAGAATAAAAGGTAGCGAAAAGGTTCTCATCTCTTTTAAATCTGAGTCAAGAACCCTAATTATTAGCTATGACTCGCTATGTTACGTGTTGCTGAATACATCTTACACACTATGGACACTTGCTTTGCAATATGACATTCAAGTAAAACTCAGGCTTTGTTTCAATATGACATTCAAGTAAAACTCAGGCTTTGTTTCAATATGACATTCAAGTAAAACTCAGGCTTTGTTTCAATATGCTTGTTGAATCTAAACTACTTTTGGATTGTTGTGTTGATTTTACATTAGGTTAGGTTAAAAACAAACAACTATTGTTGCGTTCACTAATTACTACTGAAAATGGACTTAGTCTGGCAATGTTAGGAAAACTTTCTTTCTATCAAGAATTAGACAACTTTTAATATTTTGAATGATATAATGATCATTATATCACATCAATTCCGGGTGTAAATTAAAACCTGGCAGCGGTAGCAAAATTTGTTACGCTTGTTACAATGACGCACAATAACTCTAGCTGATCAAACAGTTTAGTATGTATCGCTAGATAATAAAAACAATATGGCAGCAGCAGGAATAATTATTGGAGGAGCAGCAGCAATAGGTCAAGCACCTAGCAGTTCCTGTTATCTGATCATAATTGAACAGACGAAGATTAAATTAGTCAAGATAAAACTGTAGAAGATTTAAATATAAAACTTACAGAGTTCAATTAAAGAAAAGGCGACAATCCCCGCTTAATTCAATGAAAACTTAGAGGTCAAGGTTTGATGACTCATACTGTAAACAACTTGAATAATGATTTTGCTCAAAATGCATCTAATCACCCCGATCTCTATTCATCCCAACATGCCTACTCACAAGAAAATAGGGTAAAACTTGAAAAACCCAGGATATGCATCTCCTGGTGACTTTTTGTTATGAAAGAAACAATCTTTGAACATTTCTAATTTCAATTCTTTTTCATTACGTATTTTTCTTCCTTCACAAGACTTATTTGTAATCTTTATCAGATCTAAATTAATAATATTGACCCCAACTCACAGAGCTCCCCAACTGAAAGAAAATATAACTCATTCTTAAAACGTCTAGGAACTTTCTTATTCAACTGTCGGATATTAACTATGTTATCCATTGCATAGGCACCAACGTCATCGAACTCGATGTTATCATTATGTCATTGTGAACGTATTTCTCTCTCAACGTAGATACGTAATCAATCAGTAACAGTTATTTAGCGTCTAATTATATCAGTAACAGTTATTTAGCGTCTAATTATATCAGTAACAGTTATTTAGCGTCTAATTATATCAGTAACAGTTATTTAGCGTCTAATTATATCAGTAACAGTTATTTAGCGTCTAATTATATCACCGTATGCCTTTTTTTTTTTTTTTTTTTTTTTTTTGTTGATAACTCGAACAAACAATCCACATTATACTGGTCTGGTTACTTTGAATTTCTCTTTCCTCAAACTTACCAAAACTAAACAATCGTCTATAATTATTCTCTAGCAAATGGTATATGTATCTCACATTTCAAAACAAAATGCATTTCGTTTGCACGTATTGTTTGCTAGATTTTTCGATTTTAATTTTTATATTAGTATTGATTTAGAATAATTAGATTATACTCTCACTATACTTTTTTATTTTTAGCGATGTCTCATCGCCATACTTGTTGATGGTGTAAAGGACACTTTCGACAGAGATTATTATCTTTCTTTTTTCTTTTAAAACGTGTAATATTCCCATACAAGTGGGTTGTTGTAGAAAGTAGTATAGTATACTCTCGCTTAAACTACCAAATACTTCCAACTGATGGAAAAGATAATTTTATTTCCAGAGTGCTTGTTGAGATGATAAATATGAACCTGAAACGAGTTCTCACCACAAAAAAAAATGTTTAAATTACTGTGAAATGTTTTATCCCATGTCCATTAACAATTCATATCATTTTAACACATCATTTATTTTCATCCACTTCTAAAGTATACAGTTCTTCAGACTCCCAAGATGTTTCTAAAGAGAATCCCATAACGAACGATAACACCCATAACTAACGAAAACACCCATAATTAACGATAACACCCATAACGAACGATAACACCCATAACGAACAATAACACCCATATTTAACTATAACACCCATAATGAACAATAACATTATTTCATATGCCATTGTTAGGTTTGTTTATTCCATGAATTATTTCAAGAGCAAGCATCTAAATACTGATAAATTAGCTCAGAAACTGAATCATTCAACGCATCATCCAAAGGCTTGTGGTCAGATCTAAATGTATTCATCTGTCCTCATCGTACACACTCTATCCCATGCCTTCAACATAATGGTTGGATAATTACCTATGAAGTTTTATTTAAGGATTTTTATAGAGCAAACTGTATTAGGCGAAACAAATATTAAACTTTAGATTTACCTTTACATACAGATTTAAGCTTCAGTTCTGTGAAACTAACACCTGACGAAGTACAAATTGTTTTTAAATGCCTTCATCTTGGTAATGTTTCTTGTCCCGATTGTATAGCTAACTGTATTTTGCGTAAGCCTTGTATTGAACTCTCGAATCCGTCTTGTACGCTTTTTAACCAGTCTTTTACACTAGAGAATCAACCTTTCCAGACATTTGGAAAGAAGCAAACGTTCGTCCAATGGTTCTCAATACTGCTTTTGAAAGACTGATTTTTAAAAACATATTCAATTACATCCGTGAAAATAACATTCTGAAATCTTTACAGTCTGGTATTTAACGGTTAATCAGTTAGCATACCTCTATGAACCGTTCTGCAAACAACAGATGCTAGTTAGGAAGTTGGGGTAGTGCTTTGCGACGTAAGTAAAGTGTTTGACCGAGTGTGGCGTAAAAAATCCATTCATAAATTTAATGCCTATAAACACTGTAGGAGAGACTTATCTATACAGTAGTTCTATGCCTTTAAAAGTGTAAGGGAGACTTATCCATAGGGCAGCATCATGCCTATAAAAATGTACGAGAGACTTACTATAGGGCAATACTAATCCTATACAAGTGTAAGAGAGGCTTACCATAGGGCACTGTTATGCCTACAACACTGTAGGAGAGACTTATCCATACCATACAGTATTATTATGCCTATGGCTTACCATAGGGCACTGCTATGCCTACAACATTGTAGGAGAGACTTATCCATGCCATACAGTATTATTATGCCTATGGCTTACCATAGGGCACTGCTATGCCTACAACATTGTAGGAGAGACTTATCCACACCATACAGTATTATTATGCCTATGGCTTACCATAGGGCACTGCTATGCCTACAACATTGTAGGAGAGACTTATCCATACCATACAGTATTATTATGCCTATGGCTTACCATAGGGCACTGCTATGCCTACAACATTGTAGGGGAGACTTATCCATGCCATACAGTATTATTATGCCTATGGCTTACCATAGGGCACTGCTATGCCTACAACATTGTAGGGGAGACTTATCCATGCCATACAGTATTATTATGCCTATGGCTTACCATAGGGCACTGCTATGCCTACAACATTGTAGGAGAGACTTATCCATGCCATACAGTATTATTATGCCTAAGGCTTACCATAGGGCACTGCTATGCCTACAACATTGTAGGAGAGACTTATCCATACCATACAGTATTATTATGCCTATGGCTTACCATAGGGCACTGCTATGCCTACAACATTGTAGGAGAGACTTATCCATGCCATACAGTATTATTATGCCTATGGCTTACCATAGGGCACTGCTATGCCTACAACATTGTAGGGGAGACTTATCCATGCCATACAGTATTATTATACCCATGGCTTACCATAGGGCACTGCTATGCCTACAACATTGTAGTGGAGACTTATCCATGCCATACAGTATTATTATGCCTAAAAATGTGTAAAGGATACTTATCCATAGGGCAATACTATGTCTTTAAGAGTGAAAGAGAGATTCTAAGGTCACGCAAAAGAAGGACCTAAAATGAAGATGAAACAGCGAGTTGTCAGCATAATAAGGACATATCTCTCTTAAGAAAAACAGTTTCAAAATTCTCAGAATGTGTAGCGCCCATGCGTCGCTGTCCCTTCTTTTTTTACTCCATACTTATGTTCTTTTTTCTGGATTATTTGATTGTATTAATGTAAATTTTCACCACCACTTGTATCATCATGTTCTCACAGGTACAACTTTACGAAACGGGAAACAACTGGTGGCATAAATTTTTATATTAAAAAAAATCCTGATAACAAAAGAACTTTGTAAACGAGAGGAATCACGTTCTTATATTGTTGAAACTTGATTAATAAAGAACGATATGCCTTTTTTTTAATGGAAGTCTCAAAGATTTGGTCTTCATTCGCGATCTTTCTTCCTCATGCCCTGAAAGATTCCTCTCACGATATAGGAGTGATTGATGGCCATGACTAATAATTTATTCCTATTTATATGTCGATTTTTTTAATTTCATGACATGATTGCAATGCATTAGTGTGTATTTTGTTTTGCCTTTTCCTATATTTCCGTTACATTAACATTTTTGCAGTATTACCTTCCACGATGTCAGCGTTTATCGCATTTCAGGATATGTTTAGATGCAGGCATGAGTTAATTTAAATCAGTAAGCTTGCATGTCAAAGAGCTAGAATGGTGTTGTTAGTTGTTGACAGTTTCCGTGCTCGGCATTGTTGTATTTATACTCATATTGGTCACATAGCTTTATTCTCATGAAATATTTCAGGTGTTTATTTCCTGAAACGTAGATGACTGTGCGTCAGTCTGACATCAGTGCAGGAAATGCTCCGTGTTAATGATACCGATAGTTAGGGGGAAAAGAAAATATTGGGGACATTCACGAAAGAGAAAAAATTGAAATGAACAATGGTGCGTCTGTGTTTTAAAGTTTGTATCTAGATAAGCTGATATATCGATGATTAAGCCGGTGTCGTATAACGTGTTCTACCGCGTTATTACAATCAGAGAGAAGGAAATAGCTGGAGCTATCACTAAATATTTTAAAAAAATTTAAAAGAATCCTGGATAGAGATAGCACACTGTATTGCACAACAGTCCTTATATTCCTTCCAATTGTTTTTCTATTTTCTTCCATAAAAGGTTAGCAAGGAAAGTGTACTTATTGCAAGAAGTGTGTTAAAAAGGGTTTTATACTTGCATATATGTAAAAAGGGTTTTATACTTACATATATGTAAAAAGGGTTTTATACTTACATATATGTTAATAGTATAGATATTTTGATCATAAAATGAACTTCAAATGATTTCGTATGTAAACAAAATTTTCTAAAGATCTCCACCAAATTAAATCTGTTAATTATATAATGCAAATCATAAAGCGACACATTAATTATATGATGCAAATCATAGCGCGATACATTTATTATACAATCCACATCATAATGGGTATCCTTGATTATTCAACGTAAATCGTAATGCGATGCACATATATTGTTTAAAATACATGCTAAATATTCATGCATCTATTTGACATGTGACTTTAAGTGTTATTAATGCATGTTTTGAAGAAAACGGACTATCATGTACATTACACAAATCATAGATTTTGATTGGCCCACCACCCATCCGCTGCCCTTTGACAACGGTCCAATCATTTTGCAGACATTGACTGATTTGCAGTCAGACCTTTGAGGCACTGTATTTGAAACACAAGAAGAAGAAAAACTTCTGTTAATTAAATGTTTATTTATGTAATCGAATAATTATCCAAATAGAATGATATGTGTCGAAATTAAACAAATTTCCAAGCTTTCAGAGCAGCACAAAAGTTGATTAGTTGTTCAGTTTGGGCATGAGCCATATTTATAGTATCATACGCTTATTAGTATTTTGATAGTTATCTTTTGAATTACCTATCTCTTGTCAAAAAGTATCAAAGATAGCAATATAAGCATAAAGACGCAGATTTTATAAGCATGAGACAAGAAACGGTAATTAATCTTAGTCAGAAGAAGATAAATTGACCATTTGATATTGAATGTATCAATATGAATATTGATGAAGAATCATATTTTATAAAATACACGATGCCTCATTACTGATGCCTAATGAATCTGTGATATAGCGTGTTCTAAAACGTTTCCCCCTTTTTTAAAAGCGATTAAAAAAGCTAATAACTTGTAACTTATTGAAACTATATATATATATATATATATATATATATATATATATATATATATATATATATATATATATATATATATATACATATACATATACATATATATACATATACATATACATATATATATATATATATATATATATATATATATATATATATATATATATATATATATATATATATATATATATATATATATATATATATATATATATATATACATATACATATATATATATATATATATATATATATATATACATATACATATACATATATATACATATATATATATATATATATATATATATATATATATATATATATATATATATATATATATATATATACATATATATATATATATATATACATATACATATACATATATATATATACATATACATATATATATATATACATATACATATACATATACATATATATACATATACATATACATATATATATACATATATATATATATACATATACATATACATATATATATATATATATACATATATATATACATATATATATACATATACATATATATATATATATATATATATATATATATATATATATATATATATATATATATATATATATATATATATATATATATATATATATATACGTATATATGTATATGTATGTATGTTCTAGAAGCGAACTTACTGGAAATTTTATGTAGTCTTCCACTAGAAATGACCCGCATCTACGGAGTACATGGACGTTTGGTTGCGTTATAGGTCAGGTGGCAGCTTGTATATGAACAGGTTAACAATAAAGTATTCCTGTTTAATGTCATTATTTGGAAATATATAATCAGAGTGTGTAGTTGTGTTCAGATATAATTCTAATGGAATTAAGTTCTCTTTGTATTCTTGGGAAATAAATTATTTGCTGATTTTACTAAACTTGTTACTTTCGCTTCTTTCTATTGCATAGTTTAATACCATAGAGTCATAACATAGCAAATAATTTGTTGACATATTAACTATTATTTCGAATAACTTGTAATTAATTGAAATATAATCCATTATATCAAATAACGTGTAACTTATTGAAATACAAACCATTATAATTAATAACGTTTAACTTATTGAAATATAAACCATTATAACGAACAACTTATGATTTATTGAATATTAACCGACTGCAAATTATTGGATTTTGGTACAGTTCCAGTGTCGATTGGGAAAATGTTCTGTGAAAAGAAGCAAAAGCAAAAAATAATATCACCAATTATTGATATAAAGTAAAACTAATATTATTTTAAAAAATTAAATCCTCTAATCTAATAATATTACAGTAGTGCTTTAAACAGTCATTCGTTGGAAACCATTATTGCAGAAAATGTCAGCATTGTAACAAAACTTGTTCCATCAAGACTGCAGTGGAAACCACCGCTATAATAAAGTTAAGCGATTCCATTTTTTGAAACAATAGCGATCAGGTGACGCGAAACTATATCGATTTATTTGAGGGATGTAATCCACTATTTGAATGATGTTGCAATAGAGGTACCCACTGCTGGGCAATGGAAATTATAACATTATTAAACATATTTTATTTGCTAAATTATTTGAAAGATGTCGGGCTACAAGTTGCCACAATATCAAATATTCTCTTCCCCATAAAAGCCGGCCCGGCCCTATGATGTACGGGGCCCAAGGCAGCATGCGAGGCCCAAGGCAGCAAAAGCAAAAGCAATGAGAGGGGCCCCAAGCAAAAAACTTTCATTGCGGAGTTGATTTCCTGAAAGCGCGGGGTCCAAGGCGGTTGCCTCGTTCGCTCGCCTTGCCTTAGGGCCGGGCCTGCATAGAAGTAAAGTGATACAAATTAATCAAGCATGAAAAGTGGCAGAAGAAAGAGAAAAAATCAGATAAGTGAAGCTCAAAGATTAGTTTCGAAAGGGGAAAAGGGATATCCAATGCAAGTAAACAGTGGTGTTAACATATTTGGAAAGAATAGATTTTTAATATGTAATGCACCTACATGATTGGAAAAATCAACATATTCCCTTTATATTTAGAAGAAGAATTAGTTAAAATGCATTTTATTCTAAACACACTTTTGAAGAAAAGAAAGCCTTAAAGATATTAACCTTTCCTTAAGTTAGAAGAATATTTTTAGAGATGTGAACGAACAATTTGTTAAGATTAAGTATTAAATTTTACCTTTGAAATGTGTGCTGAATAAAATTGAAAATATAACGATATATCTTTTTTGTTTCTACCCCACAGTCGGATAAGGGATTGTCTATCAGGCATTGTATTACAGGTTTTTTTTCAAAGTCGCTACATTGGTTTCCAGTCCTACTTAGAATAACGGAGTAATTGCGTGGAACTGTTATTATAATAAAGTTTTACAAAACAGTTATATAAACCAAAGCAATGACATGTGATGAGTTTAAGACAATACCTTTCAAGACAATATTCCAACATTTTAATAATATTGCAGTAGTGGTTCCAACGCAATACAAACTGCTATTGTAATTATCGTCACGCTATTACATGTTTCTGATTCATAAAATTACATCTTAAGATAGGTCAATACAAATGCCCAGTCAGTATCATATTTGTATCCAGTTAGTTGCTAAAAATACGTCCTTTTACAAGAGGAACACGCACACGGACCACAATTTCGTTTTAAACCAATATTTAATTATCAAAAGTGTTAAAACAGCCCTGCAGTGCAGATCTTTTTTTGTGATAAAGTTCAAAGTTAAGCAATACAAATTTCAATTTTTTTTTCAACATTAAAGCAACCAAAGCAGTTTTGTAAGCGTTCTGTCAAAAATTATTCATGTCATCCATTTAAATTTCGGATAGTGGGGTAAAGTTTGTAATTTTCACATTTGTCTTGAATTCCCAATAGAAATTAATCGGAAATGATTCTATAGCTACTGTTTCTTCCATTTCAAATCCCCATTGAGTATCGACAAAAATCAACCATTCCGGTGGCCTAGTGGTTAGAGCGGCCGCCTGTGCTGGAGGTCGCGAGTTCAAACCCCGGCCGAGTCATACCAAAGACTTATACAAATTTCACTAACAGTTGCCTCGCTAGGCGCTTAGCATTAAGAGATTATTGTTAGGACTGGTTGGCCTGGTGTCAGGATAATGACTGGGTGGGACATGATGCCACATGTTAAAGCTACTTTAAAACACACACACATACACACACAGAGATAAAAATTTAAACAGTTGCCTCGCAATCATTTACACATCACAGTTGTCTTTCTTGAGTGATTTCATAAACATAGGTTCTGTAAGCATTGTAGTCATCTTGCTCACCTAGGCTCATGTAGCGGCAAACATCCTGCACTCCTCAAGATAATGATTTGTGTGTGTGTGTGTGTGTGTGTGTGTGTGTGTGTGTGTGTGTGTGATAACTGATCAAATTCAGGGGCCATACAGTTGTGACCCCCTAAGTCAAAGAATCTATTGACATCCCCACACGACACATCTATACACACTTGTTGAGGCTTATATGCATATTCAGATGATCAAATGACTTTGGTCCCTGTCGCCTATTCTAACAGCCTGGAACATAGCCTCTGAATACTAACATTAAAACAACTGATATGTCTACCATATAACCACGTATATACCTCCATTCATGTGCCAGTTTTAATGTTACACTTGTGGTATAATGCCTTTAAGAATTCGTGTGTCACTACGGATATAATGCATATAAGAATTTATGTGTAAGTTTATTATTACATTACAGGGATAACACTGTTAAAAATGTGTCCCAGATTTAATATTACACGTGGAAGACAATGCCGTTAAGAATTTGTGTGTTAATTTAAAGATTACACTTTGGGTATAACGCCGTTAAGAATTCATGTGCCAGTTATAATATTACATGTGCCAGTTATAATATTACACTGTGTCAGTTATAATATTACACTGTGTCAGTTATAATATTACATGTGCCAGTTATAATATTACATGTGCCAGTTATAAATATTACATGTGCCAGTTATAATATTACATGTGCCAGTTATAATATTACACTGTGTCATTTATAATATTACACTGTGTCAGTTATAATATTACATGTGCCAGTTACAATATTACATGTGCCAGTTATAATATTACATGTGTCAGTTATAATATTACATGTGCCAGTTATAAATATTACATGTGCCAGTTATAATATTACATGTGTCAGTTATAATATTACATGTGCCAGTTATAATATTACATGTGCCAGTTATAATATTACATGTGCCAGTTATAAATATTACATGTGCCAGTTATAATATTACATGTGTCAGTTATAATATTACACTGTGTCAGTTATAATTTTACATGTGCCAGTTATAATATTACATGTGCCAGTTACAATATTACATGTGCCAGTTATAATATTACATGTGCCAGTTACAATATTACATGTGCCAGTTATAATATTACATGTGCCAGTTATAATATTACATGTGCCAGTTATAATATTACACTGTGGGAGATAACGTCATTCAGAAAGCATGTGCCAAAGTAATAATACACTACTGGTTGCTGAAACACAGTGTGATTTTTCTACAGTTGTCTACAACAGAAGTATCCTAAAATATAAGGTCTATAGTTCCTCTCTTGTAGATGTGAAACTTTGTCTTAAATGTAACTATATTTGGGAATGAATCCTCAGTTTATGAGTGTTCAAGTGCTTGTCTTTCTTGATAAATAGAGACATTAATTGCCTCTATTAATTATATATTTGATTTTTGCGAACATGAAGGAGTAAACATGATTTCATTAAGCATATAAATGTGCTATATTGATATGTCCGGCATTTAATTGTCAGGGATGAACATATTAATTACGATTTAACATAAGAGGATAAAGTATTAAAACATTTATATCATTAAGGGAATAATTTATTTAGAATGATTTGATACATTTTAAAATACAAGCTTGCTTAAGTCCGTTGCTTCCCTAATGGTCCGTCATCAAGTTTATTTAATGGTCCCTCCCTTGTAATCAGGTTTATTTAATGGACCGTCCGTTGTCATCAGGCTTATATAATGGTTCGTCCGTTGTAATCAGTCTTACTTAATGACCCGTCCGTTATAATCAGGGCAATTTTAACGGACCGTCCGTTGTTGTCGGGCTTATCTCCTGGCCCGTCCGTTGTTATCAAGCGTATTTAATGGCCAGTCTGTTGTTATCAGACTCGCATATTAATTACTGTTATCTTCTCCTACTTAAATGTTGCAAGGTGAACTTTAAACATAAATTCAACAGCTGCGCTTGACCGTTTTCTTGAAACTGTTTAAAGCCAACTAATTCATCAACCTAACGTCGTCGGTCAAACGTATTACATTTAATTACTTATTGTTTTCTATAAGCTACATATTTCTTAGGTATTAATGACTTTCCAGTTTGAAAGTATATTTTGATTACTCGTAAAAAATGAAAATAATCTGGGTCCAAAATTGACAGCGTTTGAATTTCATTTTATTGCACAAGGTTATGTATATTTAATTTAACTCTTTGTCTCTTAGTTTTGAATTGTTTAAATATTAATGTAACATTGTTTGCTGGACTTGACCTTGTCCAAAACTGAGTTCATTTCTACTTGACCTGACTGATTTTTTTATTATTTATTTTTTATTTCATTTAAGTAAACAACTAATAACAGCTTCATTTTTCTCTATGTGTATGAGCTTATTACCAGGATTATTATTCAGGTAAATAAGAAGGAGTCAATATGTTGATCAGGTCAGGGTTTTGGAGATTCCAAAGTGAACTGTGTAGGCTATTTTTGTGTTGTAAATAAACAATGCTCTTTAAATTATTCTAGAAAGTTATTTTTTTAGGTAATGCTAATTGTGACCTGAGTTCAAGCAGAGAACTATATTATCTTGTGACTGTGAGGATTGTACCATTCGTGCTTTAATATCTAGCACTTCAAGTTGTAAGATGATGTGACCAGTTTGGATTGAATTTTATTTTCTTCAAATTATTGAATTCAAGTGATTATTTTCTCTGGAAATACAAAAGTGTCTTGATAAAAGTCTTAGATAAAGACATTCACTGGAATTTATACTGAATTCAAACCTGGAATAATATGTATGTGATTCAACAAGAGACTGTTGACACATCAGCAATTTGCAGGCCATAACAGGCATATCATCGCATTCAATGTTGGATCTCTTCGGGACTTGAACTGAATTTTATTCAGGACTTTTTATTACTAGGACTTTTGTCTTTAATTCTTCGATTTTTTTTTTTGGATTTAATTCGCAATACCGTGAGTTCTTCTTATCTCATTTTTCACTTTTTATCCTAGGGAAATACATTATTTGTTAAATTTTACAAAGCTTGCTGTCTTCACTCTTTTCCGTTACTTATTTTAAGATTTGGACTCGTAACAACAGAGATAGAGTGTGTGTGTGTGTGTGTGTTTGCGTCTGTGTCTGCAATTTGATTATTTGATTGCAGTCAAAAAGAGTATATTATACGGAAATAAGAATTGGACTACATGTAAATGAAAATGTATCATATTTCTTACAAGGCTGTGCATACAACACTACAACAAGATAATCTGGAAGATGGGGGGATGGAGGGGGAAGAAAGTATAAGAATTAAGCGAGCGTATCCTATTTTCGCCTACGTGTAAATGGTAATAAAGTATATGCATACATATGTTGCTTGTTGAATCGAAACCACAATAAAAAAACAAAGTCTTTATTTATTGTATTCTTGTGGAGTACAAGTTTTATTGTTGATGCAGGTTTGTAATGGTCGGTTTGAACGAAACATTAGAATATTTGGAATATTTTCTTTTATGTAAGAATGTCTTCATCAGTAAGTGAATTCAACAAATTTGGTATAATAAAACATCAAAGAAGTCTGAACGTTTTAAAATATTTTATTTCTGTCATTTTATTATCGCATGTCACACGAATAACCTGTATATGAATTGTTACGGTTTCCGCAGCTGAAACATCAATAGGCATTCACCATAAATCTGTTTACTATGCTTCCATTTTACACCTAATAAATAAGAGAAATTTAAGTGACATCAGTGTCTTACCTCCCTCCGTTCTTCAAACATTCCTTAAACTGCAGGAGCTTCGGGATCGCTTAATTTATGTTCGATGGATTAGTGAATCTTGAAAATTAATATTTAGTGCAAATCCGCACGTTAAGATGATGATACAGATCCACAGCAAACTGCCAGCATGAAAGGCGGGCAAGAAAAATTAAGTGTGATCAACGAAGAAGAAAAGATCAATAATTACGTGTACACTATGACCCTCGTCATCTCTGTTGGTGGACGATGGAGCACACAAAAATTATACAAAATCTGATTCGACGAGCCGGCACTGTAACCCCGTCCATGTCCCTATTTTGAACACGTCATCTTATTAGGACCGTTCCGATGGCCTAATTGGTTAGAGCGTCCGCCTCGGATGCGAGAGGTCGCGGATTCGAACCCTGAGTGAGCCATACCAAAGACATAAAAATGGTATTTTCATCGGCCTCGCTTGGCTCTCAGCACTACGAGGTTAGCGTTATGACTTGTCGTCCTGGTGTCTGGATAACGTGGAACACGATGCTACAGTGCTAGACATCACTATGAACTGCGACACTGCTGACGTCGTCGCGATATGAGTGAAAAATTGCTAAAGATAGTTAAAAATCCAAATCACACGCATCTTATTACAAATACAGTAAGACTCGCTGATTTTTTTTTAAGACACATACGATGCGACTTGTGTATCTAAAACTAGTTGATGACAATTAAAATTCGCACAATGAAATCAAAAATATATTTATGAAATATATTTAGTAGTGTATTTAAATGAATATGTATTTTAATCTAACAAGGAATTTGATTCACTCTTCTTGGTTTGAAATTCCAACTTGAATGGAGCAGGACTGGATTGAAATAAACACGTTTTGTACTCGAAAAAAATCATTTTTCGTAATCCAAATGATACTAAAATCTTTTGCATAAGAAAGAAGATAGTTCCTATTATTTTTGCATACACACATATTAAAAAAAACATCCATGTATTGATCATTAATTTGCAAAATTATATAAATTATGTCAGAAAGGTTACTACTTTAGTTAATGGTTAGAGTAAAATAGAAGTTACATAGCTGAACCAAAGCAGCGGCACATGGTCTTCATACTTATCAACAGGAACAAAAAATGTTCCAAGTCCTTCCCGGTTTCTTGCCTTCGCGATACTATCTTAGGTCAAATTATGAAATGTGTTTAAAGTGAAGACAGTGGATTTGAAATCTTTCTACTTCTTGGTCCTTCTTGATGCGAATGGTCATTACTTCTGTCTGGTGTTTAGTCCTTTTTCTGATCTTTATTTCAGATATTTTCTTCTTTTCCCGTGCCCATTGATGTTTTTACATTTTTGCCTATCTCCTGCTATTCTTTATTACTCCCATGCTCCATGTAAATTCTGTGTCTTTGTTTTTGGGGGTTTCTTGTGTGTACCTTGATTCTCTGTGTCTGGTTTCGATTATATGATGATGATTGCTTACTTTACGCTTGTTTTCTTATGTTTCAAATACAGCCTCCCAAGGATCTGACTTCCATACTGAACAAAGCCTGCCACATTTTTTGACAGACTTGAAGCAAACAGCGTATTACATAACAAATTTATTATATCTGTAATGCTAATAGTCAAAAATCTCTTTAAAAAATCAATTAATCTGCGCCATGATTTACATTTTTCAACTTTAAGTTAATTAGATTTTGGGTTTTAATAAATACGTGTCTGTTTCTTTATTGCATTAAAATTAGTCAAAGGTCATCGCAACATTTTCTAACATGGTTGAATCAGGTCAATATGTATGCCTGACAAGTGTCAGAGATAACAAATAAAAGCAATTAATCATGTTTTGGAAACATTTGCATTTACAATTTCTTATCATGACAAAGTATATTTATATTACATATAAATGCCTAAATAGTAATAATGCACGATATCGTCATATAACATGTTCAAAAACATTTTAACCTTTGTGAACTGGTGGTAATAAAGTTTAAAAGTTATAACAGATTGCATTCTGGGCCAATAAATGGTATTTCAGTTCAGCTTCAGTGGTAATGCAAGTCAGTGAAATGAGGTGTGAAAAGAGACTAAGGCAAGAGTGGGTGAAATGGTGTGTGAAAACAGACCAAGAGATACTATGACACTGAATATTGGTATTTAGGTATGTTTCATAGCATGACTTTACCCATTGTTGTGCCAATAAAACAAGGTTTGATTTGGAGAGATGTAAAATAACGTCAAATTTTATTGGCTGATTAAATCCCACTCTTTTCATGGAATTGACGAATCGGTAAGTTTGAAACCAATGAAAACTTCTGTTCTAAAAATACTTAGAATTACATACTGATTTATAATTGCCTCGTGAAAAAATCAACAACAAATTGAGAATATGACAACAAAATTCTGGACCCATGAAAGTCTATCATTATAAGGTAATTTGTATTCTCGAAAACCGATATTAAACTTTCAAAACTTTCTAGTCCACAAAAAAATCGATATGTATCCAATTTAAAAGTTTGAAATTTCTATTTTAGACACTAAGAACAATGACTTCATAGTATCACGTAAAATTTACTTTGCATACCGAATTTTACATTGTCATTACAGAGTGAACAGTCATTGTCATTACAGAGAGAACAGTCATTAATGATTAACTAGAAAATTAGCAAAGAGTCAACGCCAATAGATATTGTCAAAAGAAAGCTGTCATTATTGAAAAATTGGACAGTTCAAGTGAAGTTGCCATTGTGTTTTGACTTTAAAAAATTTCTTCACATTTTAAAGTGGGTTGAACTAAAACAAAGGATATTTTTTCTGCTACACAAAGCATAAATTTGAAATGTAATGTCTCAGTACCTACTCAAAACGAAACAAAAATGACTCGAGATAATAGAGGCTGCTATATCAATATGTTCACATTACAAATATAAGGACTACGCATGCAACATACAGCATTGTTATTTTACCTATAGCTGCTTGCTCTTTGTATACCCATGATGTTTCTTCTGCTGATTACTCCTAACAAACTACATAGGCCCAGATGTGCGGGCACATTATGCGCAGCAGATCTTGGTCTGTGTAGTTTGCAGTAGTGTAGTTTGCAGTTAGACTCTTCTTATAGGTGACTACGTAAGGTATGCATTACTTCAAACCATGCAATCCTTTAGGAATATGATAACATCACTGGTGTAGATATTATTTATCTTTAGTCTACCATTGAACTTCAATCAAAGTTGTTTTCTCTTCAAACAATCATGTGCTTTTTGGTTGGCAATCGCATTTGCAATGAATTTTACACTCGGTTGTTTATCATACCATCATATTCCTGGCGCAGTTGTTGGTAAAACCAGTACTATGTTTTGCATACGCAGTCTGTATTCTTTTAATGTGACTGTTGTAGTTATATAAATGGAAATTTCTAGACTAGCTGCTATTATTTGCATCATTTTCTGTTTATCTTGAGTACTAATTGAGTACTAATTGAGTCATTAGAATTGAAATTTGTTTTGGGAAGCAGCAGAGTGAAACAAAAAGATTTCAAATCTGTATTTTAGTCGGGTTTCTAGCTCATTATAAATTTGTAAAACTCAGTTAAAACACAATATGGGCTATTGTGCAGTTACCCACTGCAGCTGTGGATACATTCTGTGTATCATGCTTTGACAGAAGATTTGAGTTTGGTCTAATATCTTTTTGTAAAATTCAAGCGTTAAAAATAGACTATGTTTCCGAAATTTCTAGATCGAGATGTTAGATTTTATATGTTGAATGATACGGTGGTGGTTTAAAGTTCTATTTCCTATGCCAACGTTATACAGTGCATATGTTTAATTACACAGCGGTAGTTGAAATTTCAGTATCATATGTCGAGAATCCCTAATTCACACGTTGTATGTAACTGTTTGTGATGAAAGTTCCATTTCATATGGTGAATATTTATTTTTCATCTGTTGAATTTCACAGCAACGAGAAGCAGCCTCCTTGTTTAAAATTAACGCGGTCCGTTCACGACCGCGACCTCTAGCGAAGAAATTCATAGTAATTCTCAACCTGTGAAAGGTAACTTTCAAACTGTAAATGCATGAAATGTAATGGCACCTCATAATTGAATACACGAATGATGTATTTTAATACTCGATATTATTTAGAATTGTTAAAGTGGACATTGTGTAATGTTACTTTTAACACCAACACGTCATTTCACCATATAAAAAATGGCAATTCTGACAAGCACAATAAAATGTCCAATCACCGCTGTGTAATTCAACAAATATAGTCTAAAACCTCAACATACGAAATGGAACTTTCAGCACAATCAATGTGATTCAACATGTTACGTTGAAACTCTCGACATATGACATTAAAATTTCTACAACCGCCGTGTAATTCAGAAGATACAGTCTAAAAACTCGACATTGGACATAGAATTTTCAACCAGCGCTGTGTAATTCAACAGATGAAATTTAAATACTCAACATATGAAATGAAACTTTCAACATAAACTCTTTCAACCAATACGTAAATTAGGAATTCTCGACGTATGACATTGAAATTTCAACCACCCCCGTTTAATTCAAACGACACAATCTGAAACCTCGACATAGAAAATATAACTTTTAACCACTACGGTTTCATTAAACCGATGCAATCTAAAATCTCGACCTAGGAAATGGAATTTTAAGGACAATTATTTTTGATGCAACACGTGAAAAATGGAATTCTGAACATATGACATTAAATTTTCAACGGCAACGTTCTGATTGGACCAGCTTTTGTCCACTACGGCGCCTCATAGAAACACGAGTTTATCTTCTTCATGATCTATCAGAATGTAAACTTTTTTTTATATTTTTTTTTAACGTAGCTTTTAACAATGTTTCAGTCATATCTCTACGATGTCTGCAATGTGGCAGTTTATAGTGATGTCTAGCACTGGGGCATCATGCCGCAGACATGTAGCATGATGTCCCACCCAGTCACATTATCCTGACACCAGGCCGACCAGTCCTAACACTAACCTATTAATGCTGAGCGCCAAGCGAGGCAGCTGTTAGTACCATTTTTGTAAGTCTTTGGTATGACTCGGCCGGGGATCGAACCCACGACCTCCCGCATTCGAGGCGGACGCTATAACCACTATGTCACCGGAGCGGCCAATGTAAACCTTTAAGCAAGGATGAAAATAATATGTTGTGCATATTGCTTTCTTCCTGTTCTTATTATCACAAATCAGTGAGTGGTGACTGTTTTCAACATTTGGCATGTTGAAATCACTCTGTTTATATCCGTGAACAACAGTTTATCGGCCGCGATATCATGATAAAGTTTTTAGATTCCAGCCTTCCATTGCATGCAAAATTACCTACAGAATTGAAACAAAATAATAATAATAATAATAATAATAATAATAAGAAGAAGAAGAAGAAGAACAACAACAACAACAACAACAAAAACAAAAACAATAAACTTTACATTTCCTACAAATATTTTCAATTCATTAGATTTTGATTCAGTGAAATGTTTCACTATAAAACCTATGCGTTTGGTTAAGTGAAATCTTCCTATATACAACCCCTGCGTTTGCTTCACTGAAATGTTCCTCCCTACAATCTGTGTAAACAAGATTTGTCTTTACGGAGCTACCAGTCTATATACCATTCAGTCTTGACACCAGTCTATATGCCATTGAGCCTTGTTGATATCGGTCTTTATACCAATCAGTCTTGTTGATACCAGTCTATACTCCATTTGACTTTGATACCAGTCTAGATACTAGTCCGTCTTGATACCACTCTCTATACCATTCCGTCTTCATGGCAGTCTATGTTAAGTGAAATCTTCCTATATACAACCATTCAGTCCTGCTAATACCAGTCTGTATACCATTCAGACTTAATACCACTCTCTATACCATTCCGTCTTCATACCAGTCTATATGCCATTCAGTCCTGCTGATACCAGTCTATATACCATTCAGTCTTGATACCACTCTCTATACCATTCCGTCTTCATTCCAGTCTATATGTCATTCAGTCCTGCTGATACCAGTCTATATTCCATTCAGTCTTGATCAGATTAAAATTCTCTGTAGAGAAGACACCTGTCCTAAATCGACATAATTTGTGTATTTCTGTCCAAAACATCCATTCTCACTTCATATATAATGTACATCGCAACTTGTCGCTACCGTATCTGCTAAATGTTCTTGTAGAATACTTTTGACTGGACATCACTTTACATATTTCATATAAACGTGTTTTTTTTAATAATTCTTAAATATATCTCAATACCTGTCAGTCTTGAATTAGAAAGCCATCGGTTTAATCCATGCAGAGACTACACACAATGAACATGTACATGTATGAATGTATAGAGACACCTATGTCAAGGGCATATGTCGTGAAGCAACCAGATTTATAGATCCTCTTACTGTCGTTTATATGCAAGATTTGCTTTAACAATTTCTAACGTGCATGGAAATCCGCTCATGAATATGAAAGCTTTATTACGATGCACCTAGCATCTATACTTTACGTTGCACTGCGTGACCTAAAAGAATAAATGCTGCAGTATTCATTGCAGACATGTTTATCCAAGTAGATAATTTCAAGACTCTCTTTTAATCATAATATTACCGTTACTATTCAATTTCAATTGCTTGCTCTTTGTATATGCTATTTATTGCCAAGGCAAAAGTAGGCACAGAGACGCCATCGTTTTAATTCTTAAAATAAGTTCTTGTAACAGATAACTGTAGTGATTCCTTCCGCAAATAGGTTTTAAATTAACCTTTTCATCGCTATTATAAGAATGGTATATTTTTCTCTTTGTAAAATTTTCGTCTATAAGTAAACAAGCGTGCAAAAAAGAAATGCAAATACGAAGGTAGATGAAGTGACGTTTGTTTTTATATCAGCTCTCTGTACTTAATGCTCCGGTTTTCCTTAAAACATGCTAAATGCAATACAATCAAACAATCAGAATAACATTTTGTTCCTACGTCTTTGGAAAATGCTTTGTTCACACGTTGAAAGATAAGTTTATTGGCAAACACTCTATGGTCCATAGAAAGCACTGCAAAAATTACTCAACAGTTTTTAAAAAAAAAATCTATTATGGCCAATAGTTTGTGATTTCGTCACTGTAATTTTAATAGACAATTTGCTCAATCCAGATTCTGATCACACAACAGTACTTTGTTAGCAAATATACAAAACACACCAAATTTATTTGACTTCAATTCAATGTACACACAGACGCAGTCCCACCGCCCCACAAACACTTTTGCAAACATGTCTCTTTTTGCTGAGCACTCTGTGACTGAAGTTTGTCTCGAGGTAAACCTTTGCATCTTAATAAACGAAACTTTTTATGACTGTAAAACTTGACTTAGTAAATCATCATTCGATCACAAAGCTGTAATGATTTACTTTAATTCAAGTGAAATTTTTAAAACGACACATAGGTGCA
Source organism: Sinohyriopsis cumingii (assembly GCA_028554795.2). Lineage (NCBI taxonomy): Eukaryota > Metazoa > Mollusca > Bivalvia > Unionida > Unionidae > Sinohyriopsis > Sinohyriopsis cumingii. The sequence continues at coordinate 145,958,814 of CM068825.1, forward strand.
CCAGACTATTGCTTTTGGCCCCAAACAAACTGGCATAAATGTATCAATTACATGCAGTCACATTACAAATCAGGTACCATCTTTAACAGTCGGTTTTTAAAGGGTGAAAAATAATGAAAACAATAAATACAGAATACTTTACCATTAGATACAGTTAATACTGTCAATGAGTTTTTTCATAGAAAACATGCAAAAACACTCCTGAAATATGCTTAAATTATATATATATATATATATATATATATATATATATATATATATATATATATATATATATATATATATATATATATATATATATATATATATATATCAGATAGATAGATAGATAGATAGACAAGTCAATGTTGGTTAGGAGCATTCTTGTAGATATGAAAGTAAACTGACAAGCAGCAGTACGCGGGATATTTCGCCTCGAGGCTTTTCTCCATTTCTTTTCAAGTTTGCCAATCTAATCGTTTGAGATTAATTCTAATATTTATTTAATTTTTTGGTTTCTCCAACACACAGCATGCTGCATTCCTTGCATGTAATGAGGTAACTATTCTGTGCTGCATGATATGGTATAGTCTGGCTCTGGCTGTTTAACTTTTCGCCCATGACTGTGCTTAATGATGTGTTTGTTTCTTTTATGTGTTGGAACGTATTGCATCCTTTGTCTCCACAAAGCTTTCATATCCCAACTGCTGTTTGATTTAGGAGTGGCTTTAACTTTGCCCTGACTAGCACGTCTCTCAAATTTTGAGGTGTACGGAATCTTATAACTGGTCTGTGTAGAAAGATTATTTTAAGCAGTTCACACGATTCAATGGTTAACCAGAGTTTTTAAATGGTCGACCTTCTTGAGGGCTACCTGAGCGGTTCACACGAATAGATGGTTAGCAAGTGTTTTTGAATGGTATGATCTACTTGAGGGCTATCTGAGGGGTTTGCACGATTCAATGGTTAGTCAGTGCTTTTTAACGGTACGACCTACTGAAGGATTATATGAACAGTTCACACTATTCAATGGTTAGCCAGTGTTTTTGAATGGTACAACCTATTTGAGGGCTATCTGAGCGCTTCACACGATTCAGTGGTTAGTCAGCGACAGTGTCCGCACGGATTGTTTGCTTGACTTTTTCTATTGCTTCCTGTGTTAGACCTTTGTTGTAGCCCTGCATTGCCAGGTGTTGGTGACAGCTCTCTGCACCCCACAGTTTAGAACATAGTTCTCTCGATTCTAAATGCTTGACTGTAGGGGGTGCTTTGGGCGCAGAGCCTTGGTAGGTAACTTGATCAATGAAGGTACTGATATTTGTCAGTCCCTTTGGAATAAATGTTGGTATGAAGCAAGACAATTTTCGTTTTTGTGTCTAAAAATATGACCAGTGTTCGAAATTTCGGCAGTGATTTTGATCAAAAAATGGAAATATTGGCTTAATTTATGAATTTGTATAGCTTCCCCGCCTACTCCATGTTGGTTCCATTTCCACATCTTCAATGGCATGTACCCATTATTATGGGTGATAACTTATAGAAACCAAACTTATTCTTTAATTAATAAATATATTTGCATATCTTAGTTCCCATGGTTTATAATTTAAAATGTAGCACATAAAATTAAATTAAAAGAATCATGTTGAATTAGCAAGCCGCGAACACTCAAACCCAAAGGCTTCAAATCATGAAGAATCAAAAGAGTAATATTTCATGCATAGATAACAAGAAATGTTCAAAGTACGAAAATACTACTTTAGAACCAAACGTTTACAACTTTTAAGTACTCCCCAGTTCAGCAAAATAATATAATGAACTTAGGGTAAGTAATATTTGTTTACGTCTCCGTTTAAAGCTTTGTTAGATTTTAGTGTTAATGGTTTTGTTTTATGGGGAGTCGGTGTTGGAAAGATATTAATAAAAGCAGACATCATAGCGTACAACATTCACGAGACCTTACGACAGCATCGATTAGTTTCTTAAAAGCGACCCTCGCCAATTTTTTATATCAGGGAATTATATTTTAGGCACAAATGTTTAGTAATTTAAAATAGAAAAAAATCTTTGTATTTAAGTGTTTGAGTCCTGTTTTGTATTGTATTATGCGAAATACTAATGTCTGGCCTAGAAGGACTTACTGACGAATCATATAAATGTGAAACAAACAACAAAAATTGGGTGAAATTGAGTTTCGTGATGTATGGTCATTAGGTGATTAGAGTAAAAGTATTTGTTATATTCGCACGTATAAACAACCTTTCACTTGACGACGACTCTTGTTTTGGGGTTCTTCTAGCTCTGTTACCTCTCAGTGGTCTTAAACTAAGTAATTGAAAAGAGCGATAACCAACAAGTTTGTAACATTCAACAACTAATTTATTTCTATAGAATGCAAAGTGAAAACTTAAATTGAATTTATAGTATTGTGAATTAAATCCTTAGTTGTCCTAAAAATTATATCACAGGTCAAAATGTATATGTTCCAACTGAATTACAGTGGTGTTCCAAATATATTCCAATATTTCATGTTTTGATATGCCTGTAGTCTAGAAAGTGCTAATGTACCAATGGCCTGGAAATTTGGTCATGTGTTAACAGTCTTATGATTTATCACAATAATATAATCCAAAATGTCCTTGTCTGAATTCATTGTAATTCCAAACTAATGATTTAGTCCAAGAATATTATTGGGCACTTTGTAATTTCAGTTAATAGTAATTTGAATAAATGAACAAATCCATCCAAATTAAAAACTGAGCACAACAATACGACTGATTCTGCTTCTTATGTTTACGGAAGAATGAAGAGACCCAAAGTAAACAAGACTATACACCCTTCTACATGATCTAGGTCGCAATTACCGTTTTCTGATAATAATCTCTCAACTTAATAGGAAATTTCCATCCTGGATGTTTCTACGGTCAGAATCTAGACTGTGTCAGTAACTGAAATTGAAGTAAACAACATGTTTACAATGAATAATGATCTGAATATTTAAACCACGGTCATAGAGAAATATTAGCTATGCATTATGTTGTTAACAAAATAAATGTCTCAGGTCAGATACACCATTAACATGGTTTCTGATAAAGTTCAAGTACAGAATACAGATATACATAACATAAAAATCATGGAGAAAAGCCAACAAACAATACAAATTAAAAAAATACATAATAGCTTACATATTTGAATGTTATACAGAAACTCTGTAATGTGTTGTAATTCACTTTGCATTTTACTGATGGAAAAAATACGGTACTTTCGGTTTCGATTGCATTTGATGTTGCAAGGATACCTGGTGAACTAATAGCACTTTTACATAAAATACATTTAAAGAGCAACAAGGCGTTGTATGTAACCTATCAGCGACTGTCATTTAAAGTGCACGAAAAATTTGATATAGAGGGTGGCTGGATATACTGTGTTCAAAAAGTTTAAAATATATGATCAAAGCATGTACAATTTATGTCCAAATATTTATTGTAAGTGTCTTAAGGTCTCAAATGTATTGTCGTATCGTGTATTTATTACATCTGATAAATAAATTATATTTTCTAACCGTTTATATCATTGACATATAACTCATGACTCTTAATCTTGACTTTTAATGTTTGCAAAAGTCCATATACTCACCTCTGCTCATCTTTGTCAATTCTTGAAGACAACTATTATCGTGGTTCGAACCATCCTAGGTGACAACATCTGTTTTACTTTCTGTAAAGGCGTGGATTGTTTTCCCTGGTGGGTGTCCCGCTTAATTTTTGGTTTTCGTTATCTAGGGGTTGACCGCCCTCGATGTTCTTGCCCGGTTCGAGTAAATATAAATATAAGTGGTGAAACTTATAGGTGAAATAGAGATCTGAGCAGGTATATAGAACAAACCAACAAGAGCCCCCGTACATGTAAACAAACAATTTAATCAATTACATAAAACAACCGTGAAAATTCATTACATCTGGAATATACTCTGCTTTTAGAAATGAAACTTTCACCGAATTACAAAGAAAACGCAAATAGATTTAAATAAAACAGCCGATCTGTTTACTGATAGATTTAGTTCATTATAGGATCGAGTGAACAATCGAAGTCAACGTCTTGTACGATTGCATAACCTGCTTGTCCTCAGTTTGTTCTGCTTCCACTGTAGCTGTTCAGAACCTTTGATCTCAGGATGATACTTTCCACCATCCGTCTCAGGATACTCTCAGAACACGTTTCAGAAATTAATACGTCGCAGGATTGACCTTACACATTAAGGCACCATACGCGAGGCCTGGGGTTCTGAGCCAGCCTCAATTTATACAGCGAATAAATGGGATACATTACATCAATTACTAAATCGTTTCAGTCAATACACACTCTTAATAATACGTGAAATCTTCTAAATTCGGTGAATTCACACGGATTCTCGTAATCGTATTAACTAATGTAATGCGTTAAATTCTTAGAATTTAATTCTTATGCAAACAAGACGACAAATGCAAACAATTCGTCAAACTTATCTAAAGAAGATTAATGTACGACTTCCTATGAATAAACCCAACACAGCTATACATCATCAAGCAAATTGTTATACGAATGTAGAAAAATGATTCATGCAAATGCAAGTAAATAAATTCAGCAAAGCATTATATATGTCATCAACAAATTACATGGAATTGTCACACTACCTTTGCTTTCAACGTTCCTCCCTCTAACCGGCAAATTATTTCGTCGGTTCCTTTCGACAATAGTCCCCTTTGGACAACAGTTCTTTTACGAGGAATTTCTTGCAAATCTCACGGAGTCCTACTTTTGGGTTTCCTCTTGCAGGAAAAGCTTAGACTGATTAAAATTTCCGATGTGGGCGATATTAAAACCTAGAATTTTTGTGTGGAAATACGCCCCTTATTTAACGTAACCAATCAGAATCAAATATCTCTGCCGCCTTTTTTCAGAGGCGCCAAAGTCAGGGTCAGCTTGACTTGGTAGTTTGAGTTACAGAGTTTCTGCGATTTCTCAATTGAGACATCTTTACCATGAAAATGAAGTTTTCCGTGTCCCTAATAGTCTGTCTGGCTGCTGTATAAACAAATGCTTAATTAGGAACATAATTCTCCCTCTAAAGGACATTACCGTACACGGTAGTATGGCGATATGATACGCGCCTGTCTCAATAAATCTAATTAATGGTTCTCTGGTCTCAACTAATGTATTCTTATTAGATCTCCAGAAATTTGCCCCTTCACACTTTTCAACATTATACTGGCTGTTTACTTACGCACTAGACTATTAGTCAAGATTAAGTGATGCGAACTACCACTAAGGTATTGTAGCATCACTTGTAATTTGAAACAATTCATATTTACTGAAAGTATGTTTCAGTTTATAAAGTCAATTATCATCTGAATAATTGTTGTTAACTAATCAATTGATTAATCTAATATCACCATCCGTTCAAATACGTTAATTTTTTCAGTTCTACTGTTATATATATTTGATTTAATTGTATCTGATTTAATATATATATATATATATATATATATATATATATATATATATATATATATATATATATATATATATATATATATATATATATGTGTATATATATATATATATATATATATATATATATATATATATATATATATATATATATATATATATATATATATATATATATATATATATATAAATTTAATTGTCTGTCAGTTTTACATATTTTATTTTTTATTACATGCTATTGTAATGTAAATTTATTTTCTAGAGATGTTACATTTTTCAGAAAATAGTTTGACCTTGACTAATTGTTTTATAAACATAAAGCGCTGATCTAGATCCTGACCTTGATTGAAAATTAGCAGCAACCAAGTAAACAAGTTCTATTTTATTTTAAAATGATTGTTTTTTGTCGAGGTCATGATGGGACTTCGTGTTTAAGATGTAAACAATTTTTTATATTTTTTATTACTTAGAGTAAACTGATTGGTTTTCGTCAGGGTCACACTGGGTGTACATGATCTTTAAGAATTACTTACTTTCTATAAGCTTCCAGAACATGATCACGTGACCCCTTATTTACGTTTTGAAGACCATATAACCTCTGTTTTGAAGCATTATTCTCAGTAGAAGCTGGGCTGTTAAACTGGAAGTTGTATATTGTTCTGTTTGGAGTTATTTCAAATTACTTGGACTGGATTTATTTCAAATTAAATGGATTCAAAAGGAATAATTCTGTTATTTTTCTTGAAAATACGTGTGCTCATGTAAAATTGTTGAACAAGGACAGTTTTTTAATAAAACTTTATTCAGCTATCAGAAACCGGAGTGATAATTCTTGTTTCTACAAGGAACTGTAGACTTCAACACTTCAGATTTCAGCATACGTCATCGTCTTCCATCTTGGATTCTTCGTCGGGATTCGATCTTGAAATCAGTAGAACATCTTGTTATTAGGACCTCAAAACTTTTATTCTTAGATTATTCTTGGATTATTTTGGATTTGATTCTATAAAATCGTAAGTTCATATTCTTTCATTTTTATAGAATTTTTCCAGGTAAATAAATTATTCTTTATTTTTCAAAGCTTGTTTTACTGTTTATTCGAGCCTAAACACGTGACATAAGACAACAATATCGGACACAGTATAACTGTTGTTTTGCCGTTCATGAAAGTAAGTCGTGTAAGTTAACACTACTGCCATTTTACTGTTGCTAAGCTCGAATTTGTGCTGTTAATAATAATGACATTTATATAAGTTGATTGTTTCAGTTACAATTCATAATGGACTTACGTACTTGATGAGTATAGCCTTGTAAATAGCCTCTTAGGGTCATACGACACGACGTAGTCTGATAAATACCGTACGGTATCAATTATTTGTGGCTAAATGTATTCACTGAAATACACGCTAGAAGTACACTCATGTATATACTGAGCTGACATTGATTATTTATGGCGACATATACTTACTGAATTTGTACCTAAAACAACATACACTTAAGATATATAGATCATTAACAGCTATCACGACGATAGTCTCTGAAGTAAAAGACAAATTATACGAAGGCGAAGATTACTTACGTAAGGCTTTGAATTGAAATAACTGACCGTCGATGTCTGTGCTTTTTTAAACAATTTTGATTGATAGGAGTGGTAGGTGATCGAGAGTTTTAAATAATAATAATAATAATAATAATGATAATAAATATGAGTGTAGGTGGCACAGCATGCACAATTACTAGACTACTTATAGTAAAACGATGTAAACTTTGGTCGAACCTTTTGAAATAAACTTATTGAACAAGCAGAAGCAGGAGCCCCGAGTGGCCGAATGGTCTTGTTGTTGTTGTTATTGTTGTAGGGTTTAACGCCGTTTTTCAGCACACGATAGGCTATACATGGCGGCCAGCATTAATGGTGGAGGAAGAACCAGGGAAAACCCAAGAAAAAACCACCGACCCACGAGAAGCTACTGGCAAGCTTTCTCACATACCCACGTTGGCTGAATCCGAGACTCGAACCCACGCAGACAGAGGTGAGATGGCAGTGATCCGTAACGGACAGCGCTTTAGACCACACGGCCTCTCGGATGTGAGAAATCATCTTGCAATTAGCTTTTCATTGGTCGGTGTACTTTCCGGGCTTTTCCGGGGTTCTTCAACCACCATTTATACTGGCCGCCATGTATAGCCTATCTTGTGCTGAAAATGGCGTTTCACCCCACAACAGCAAGCAGAAGCACACGTGAGCGCTAGCGTGCAGGCACACTCCTTGGTTGCATATCTGGTATTCGGTAGTGTTTGAAACGGTTTTAATTTAAGGATAGATGATTATTGGTTAACATAAACGATAGATTACTGAGTTTGATCGGTTAGAGATGTCTTTTTATATCTGTTTTGTGGATAATTTCATGTTTGTCTATTGGATAATGGTTAAGTTACTTCTATAGAAGAGACGTCGAGTAGTTTACCGGTACATTTGTTGTCAGCCTTGTTTTTCGCGTGATGATGGCTATATTAGCTATTAATCAACGTAGTTTACTTTTTCTAAAACATTCGACCACAAAAAAATTCCAACAGTTAAAAAAGAAACCTTTAATCGTTTATATTCGAATATACAAAATCATTGGTCTTTTGACTTTCCAGACTGATCTTCGATTATTTAGAAAATCGTCACAACTCTATTGTTCAGACCTTTTATGTAGAAGAGACACACGGAAACATTTAATACACCCCATATATCAGCCTATCGTAAGCTATGTGATGACAAGAGCCATATGGCAGCCCGCTAAAAGACAATAAAATACTTTCAACTGCATAATAGTTTAAGACTCAACGTTTCAAACAACTGCTCAAGGTCACCAAGAACACTTTTTGAGTGTATGATACCACTGGGCAGTAGAACTGGGAACATCAACTCAAAGACACCTAAACACTCTTAGTTATACAATGCTATAGGACAAGAGAATTAGGACTAACCATCTGAAGCATCTGCTCAAAGACATCTAGATCCACCTTAAAGTGTCCAGTAACACAGAACAATATAAATCAGACTAACTTTACATACATCTGCTCAAAGACGCCCAGAACCTCCTTAAATTGTCCAATAATATAGGACTCTATAAATGAGACTAAACTTTTCATACAACTGCTCAAAGACACCTTGACCACTTTTAGTTGTACAATGCTATAGGACAATAGAATTAGGACTAACCTTCTGAAGCATCTGCTCAAAGACACATATAACCACTTTAAATTGTCCAATAATATAGGACAGTAGAAAATGGACAAAACGTTTCAAAGCTCTGCTCAGACACCTAAAACCGCTTTATATTGTCCAGTAATATAAGACAGTAGAAACTGGACTAAACGTTTCAAAGAAACCTATAACCACTTTAAACTTTTCAGTACTAAAGGACAGTAGAAAGTAGTCGAAACTTTTGAATGATCTGCTCAAAGATAGATAGAACCAATTTCAATTCTACGATCATATAAGATAAGATAGCATGTGCCATATCTTTTAAAACACATGCTCAAATAAAGAAAGAACACTTTCAACTGTACCGTGCTTTTCATCGACATATACCTGCATGAAATCGATGGGAATATCATTTATTTTCTCGGAAAATGCGAACATAGCATTCCTTGTATCTTTAATCCGCTGACAGACGAGACGAAACTACAGCGTTGCTGAAATTTAACCTGGATCTCGCCATTTGCATTCCTAGTCACATGACTACACAAGTTTCGCAAACTACATGTCAATGACATCAGAGGTTATTTAGTCACGTGATATCAGCAATAAACCATTTCTAGTGTTGCTGTAGGAAAACGAGTCAAACATATTAACGAAAGTCAGGTAATTTTCACAAAAAAATGAAAGAACACAACTTTCTCACAATATTTGTTCTGTAAACAACAACCGGAAATCGGTAAATGTTGCAGCAACTTGAAGACAACCAGATTCATAAAGCAGAAACCTCGTGTAAATGCGGTAGTCAAGTGATACCAAAAAATATCGCTGGCACGCGCTCGGTACTTGTCGATAAAGGTTTTCTCTACCCCGCTGCGACACCGATAGGTTTCTGTCGTTGTTCTCATAATGAATATGTTGAAAATTAAATGTCCATTATATATATTTACAAACATTAAGTGACTTCTATATAATATTTCAAAATTTCATGTACAACATTTTTCGAAATGTGCTTATTGTCGATATCACGTGACTGTTTGACTACTGATATCATTGACATGTAGGTTGCGAGATTTGTGGTCATGTGACTAGGAATGTAAATGGCGAGATCCAGTTCAGTTTTCAGCAACGATGTACTTTTGTCTCGTCTGTCAACGGATTAAAGACATGACGAATGCTATGCTCACGATTATTGAGAACATAGATCATATTCATACCGACTTCATGTTGGTATATGTCGCTGAAAAGTCGTTCAAGCTTACTAGGCCGGCTAGAATGCGGCTACCCTATGCCGACACCAACTTTTCGATAGGCAGTGGACTCTGACCCTAGACCTCAACATAAATGTCCAAATATTAAAACTGTTGTGGCAAGGGTCAGAGGAAACTCGGACTAACGTTGGACCTGCATCATTATCATTCACGCACTTCCACTGGATATCTGATAAGTGGATAATACAGGTTGCCTTTGCAACCCGTGTCAACTGGGGTAATACAGGTTGCCTTTGCAACCCGTGTCAACTGGGGTAATACAGGTTGCCTTTGCAACCCGTGTCAGCTGGGGTAATACAGGTTGCCTTTGCAACCCGTGTCAACTGGGGTAATACAGGTTGCCTTTGCAACCCGTGTCAACTGGGGTAATACAGGTTGCCTTTGCAACCCGTGTCAGCTGGGGTAATACAGGTTGCCTTTGCAACCGATTTCAGACTGGATAACATAGGTTGCCTCAACAAGCTATGTCAAACGGAGTATTAGAGGCAGCACATTTCAAAATGGATAATATAGACTGCGTTTGTAAATCGTTTCAAACGGAGTAATATAGGTTACCTCTGCAACCGGTGTCAAACGGGGTTCTTTAGGTTGCCTTCCAACCTGTGTCAAACGGGGTACTATAGGTTGCCACATCGAACGCAAGTTTGTACAGTTCTAGTTAAACGTGTTTAGAATAGCAATTCAGCTACAAACATCTGCAGGTGAAAGTTGCCCGCATGGCAACAGAAATATGCTACAATAATAATAATTATAGCTTCGAGTGTTTGTGACATTTTTGCTCGCTTTTTGTCAGACCAAGGAAAGCGCCAATGTAACAGATAGAACATCCCCAAAATATAAACAGAAAACATAATGTCCCCACAAAGCGATTGCAAGATATAGATCAAGTGGATATTTCTGCCGTGGGCTTTCAGATGTTCATTCCTGAGTTAACGCAATGTGTATTAAATGGATGATCAAAATCAAAACAATGTCTCACCCATTAGTTTCTGCTTAACTTTAAAGAGTGTTAACTGTTTTTTTTTTCCAAGCTCGTAACCTCTTTATATATAAAGCCAAGGACGGACGGTCGTCATTTTGCTACCTTTATTGTAAAATCATTTAAAGTCTAAAGAAGTTTCGTACCTATGCAAAAGAGCTGCTTGTCCCTCTATGATATTATCTCGCAAGATACTTGGGGGACCGACCATTTATATCTCGGGGAATGGGGTGGTGCCTAGGATTGTGTTTAAAAAAATCCCCTCCTATGATATGTAGAACAAAACCCCTTGTTCTATCCACCAGTTGAAACAAATAAAAATAATTTGTGATTTTAAAAATATAACATCCCTTTTGGAAAGGAAATCCCATTCCCCCCCCCCCCCAGCGAATTAAATGGTCTATCCCTTGACTGAATGCATTCATTCCATGCATCACTCGAGGAAAATATACAGACGGTTGTTTACGACTGGCTAGACCCTGAATGGAATCTCCAGCACTCATTTGTCGAAATGCTGTACATAAATCGAGTAATTTATTCAGCGTTGACCAGAATATTGCTAGTTTAAACTTCCGTTTGTATCTATCTTAAACTGGGAATGTCTTTTCACTTTCACTGTGACATGTCGAGTAAAACCAGAAGGAATCGCGTGATGCTTGGAATGATTGAATGGATACAGATGAATATCCTGATAGAATATATCTTTGAGAGGGATAGCAAAACTTTCGCATAGGTAAGAAATGTCTTTTGAAATGATTCTACTGTGAAGTAAAAATATTCACGACTGTCCATTCTTGTTTTATATCTACAGCGGGTACGATCTGGAAAAAAATAATAACCATCTGAAGACCATCAAACGTCAAGCTTCAGTGACACCTATCATTCCTTCGTCCTCGAGTTGACGCAATGTATATGAAAAAGATGATAAAATACAAAACAATGCCTTATCAAGTGTACGAAATTAGAGTTTATTTATAATAATGGTAGTCTCCAGTTTTCATCGTAAATAACTCCTGTACAGGAAATAATTAATGTCGACGCTTCCAATGAAATACTGTTACCCATGACAATTTCACTGAAGTTTAGGAACATTTTAAAAACGTCAAACCATGTATAACCTGATCCTTGTATTATATACACATTACTGTTATGACAGTGTAGGGTGGTTCTTCTTCCAGACGGGTTGCATTGTAAACTAGAACATCTCTTTTTTTTGACGAAATCGTAAATTATTGGTTGAAGTGATGCTTCCAGCCAGTGAGTCGTTGGCTGATAATAGTGAGATAACACCTTTATATTGTGAAATTGTTTGCAGCCGTTGTATTATCGAACATTAACTACTCAATATGCAACAAACTGTTCTTTGAAGAAGAACAAAGTGCGCTAAATGTCAAAATACGTCGAGGAAGCTTTCTGAAACAAGCGCTCATTAACAACTATAAGTGCAAAGTGACACAATATTAGGATTTGCAAAACAATGCTATCAGTGTTGTTATATGATCCCTGCCCTTTCTTTGTGGATTTTTGGAGCTATTCACTTGAGTAGAACAGCATTAAGCAAAGTTACAGGGTTAAAAGGGTGACGTTTGTTCGGTTACTTTAAAAGGCTTCATCTTTCTCGAGACAGAGTGATGTGTCAATGCCAGCCTTAAATGGGGTCAAAAGAGACAAGCACTGTTTACCAGGGTATTAGCGATAACACGTTGGATGGGCCATCTAAGCACAATGTTTAAACAATGGCTGCCTTCATCAAAGGGTAGCCCCGTCTTCGCCGCAGCAAGTTAAATAAATTGAGGCCTCCTAATCGCAGATCTGGGAAGAGCAAGATTGTAATTAATGGTGGAGATTTGGACTATATATTTTTTAATACTGGAAACGGGATAATAGTCCAGCTTGCAACTGACAATGACACGTAATTGTAGGAGAAATTATGATGTCAACCATTTGAGCTTACAGTCGACCACTAAATGTGAGACATTCAAAATAGATTCAAAAATTAGCAGAGGAAAAGTTAAAGCAAAGCTACTTTTTCCGCTTTGAGTAAATTGGGCGAAACAACTACCACGCAGAGCTGAAATACTTTCAACCAAAACCATCGTATCAAAACAATTTCGAAAAGACAACTTTTTAATGAAACCCTAATCGCAAATTTACCTTTGTTAATTGCAAATATACTTGCATGTAATGTGTGCCTGCTGACGAAATTTCTGTTTCCAACATTATATGATGATAAAAAAGGGGAGTAAAGTAGCCTTATAAAGTGGCAGATCATTGTGATTTTAATAATTTTAAGGTGCCCTGTTTTCACAAAACACGATATTAGATGACACACCATTACCATTTTAATAAGGTTACTGTGCCTTACTTACATATCTCAGAGCGTTTTCGCCAACTCTGGACAGTATCTTTTGATCTGAAAACATATGGATGGCTAGTGTAAACCTGAGGAGCTGGCGCGATGACATGATTTTTATCTGCTCCAAAGGTTGGTTAACTTTTTACCTACACACGAAATATATGGTCGTTACACCAAGCAGACGTATACCAAACTGTCGTGTCGTCTCACTCCTTTGCCTGCTGTTGTCTTTGTTGACATTAATAAAGTTCTTCAATATCGGCTATGTATCTGTGATACAAAATAAAAAATAAGTACTTCGAAGTCAGCAACACACTTGCGAAGACAGAAAGAGACAAATCATTGACAAAGAGCTGATGTAAACTTTTGAACGGATGCATTGACGTAAAGCGGAAGAACAAAATATTAAATTACGAGACAGGGACGAATATATATATATAAGTTGAAAACAAATTTTGACTGAGATTACTCTGTTCAGTTTTCTAATTTTTTTTATTTCATCATCCAAAAGATGTTTTCTCTTTCCATAAGTCTGAAAGTGAGAGGTGGCGGTCGCAGAAATGGGCAACCGATATAATGGTTCAAAAGAGAGACCACACGCAACTGAAGTTCGCAACTAATGCGGGCAGAAGAATTTAAAAGTGAAAGCGAACTGGGTGCTTTTATTTGAACAATGCTACTGGAGATAGGTCAATCCGCGTACACAAAAGTGATGGCATTACCAGTGCCGGATTAAATCCTGTGGAGGCCCTTAGGCCCTTAGGCAGTCGAAATATTGCCCCCCCCCCCCGCAAATTATCTCCTAATACGTTTTATCAATATTATTTTTTATCAGTGGTCGTGGGGCCCCTAGGCCGGTGCCTACTCTGCCTATTTGGTAATCCGGCACTGGGTATCACTGTAAGAAACGTGTATTGTTACCTCTATGCTTTCAACGTCTGTAACGCCTTAAGTCGACGAACTCTGGTAATTTGTAACATGGGAGGGGAAGACATTTATAGAGCTATATTTACTACATTATGCATGCCTTTATTTGTTTTGTGTCACTTTTAAGCGTCTAAACGTACTCATAAAGTCATGTACACGTTTCAAGTTACACTTAGCTCAAGTGGTTATAACCAATCGCATGCATAGAAATTGGAGAAATTCACCCATATCTGGGCTAGAATCGAGTTATTCAAGAAAGCTTTAATTTCTGCACAAATTGTCTATAGAAAGCGGAGACAGAGCTAAAAATTATCATGTATAATACTGCATAAATTGAAATGCATATGTTTTCTCATTTTTCACACTGTCAAAACTTGCTGACATTTTCCCTGCAAATCATAAGATTTTTGTTGTTCTGTGGATTTCGGTGGAAAAAGAATTTTCGGTGAATTACCCCTGGAACGATATATTACTAATAACAAATAAACCGGCATATCTCCCGTAAGTAAAGTTAAATACGCGCGTGCATATTGACTGATAAAACAAAAACAAAAACATTAGAGCAGAAAAAGATCTAACGGATTTTTCCAAAGTTAGTTTAAACGAAAACATACAGGCCTAATACTTTCGAAATCTTACCCGCAAACTTCAGGGAAAGCCCAACAGTTTTAAATTATGGAATTTTATCAAACATCTGCGGTCACCCTATTTTCGTCAGTTTGACCTGAAACCGATTATTACTATAACAAGGTACATGTTTTAAGTGGAGACTTTTTTTCAAGTCAAAAATCAATGTTCAATGCAGAGTTCATGTTGTACAGTTTACGTCTAATCATTGCTGAAGAAAAATTTCAATTAAATTTTACTGCAGTCTCCACGTCATAATTCTTACCAATTCTTTGAAATATGTGGTTAAATTGCTCAGTGGAAAATAGACAGCTAAAGACAGCCATCGTTCATTTTGTTTCTTTGTATATCGTGTTGTACGTGTCATAACGATCTCTACACAAATTGTTGCGTATTTAACTCTATGTCTAATGATCCTGAGTTCACTTAATGAATCAGGGAGTTTTGATGAAGCGCCATCTAGTCTGAAAGCAAACTATAACAGAACAGAAATTCTTTCATTTAACGGCGTATCGTTTGTACCTACAATGAAAACTACAAAAGAACAACTATGAAAGACTTTGTTAGAATAAATTATTCGCTTTAATTGACATCAATAAATAAAACTGCGGGTCGACCGTCTGATATTTGTCACTTATTAGGATACGCTTCGCCAATCGTTTCGGGTACACTTGACTTACTTAACTTTTCACCTACCAGGTGCCAAGGAAATCACTTGGCATCTGTGACGAGATTTGTAGTGTTAGTCGTCACTGTCAGTGCAAAGCAACACTTCATATGCAACCAACTACATAGCTTGACAGTAAGCATGACAGCAAGTCTATAAGTAGTTGTGACCATAGCTAAGCTATTCAAAGTTTAAAGATAAGGGTATTAACAGGTAACAGAAATGTAGTGTAATGTTGTCTATATGATGAATATATCAGCGGATTAATCTTTAAACGTCAAACAAATCAAAAGTATTGGATTCACTAAAATGTTGTCAAATCCATGATGTAAAAAAATCTAGACAATATAAAAATCTTAAAATGATTAAGTTAGTTGTAGTTTCTTTCTGAGATTGTCATCGTACCGTGACAAACGGTGTGAAAAAATACAATCAAAGGTCAAAGGTCATTCGTGAGAGTCGTCATTAGGCGATATCATCTTCTTTGGCTCATTGTATCAAAATTCATTCAACTTTTATATATACTCGCCCATTCAGATCAGAAGTGCGTCAAAATGTCTAATAATATTGTGCAAAACGCCAAAAACCGACCAGAATGATTTTCATTTCCCTATCAAGTTTCATTTCTTAAACTGTAACAGGGTTACATTCCATCAGGACCAATAATATAGCGAACATGCAATGACTGCGGCGGAATGGTACAGCTGTAATTAGGTCAATGGCACTACTATCCACAAAATGCCACTTCGATGAGGTAGATATGCATACGACAAAACTATTTACATAAAATTGTTGACAACTCAACGTCTCCATAATGTCTGTTATAGATAGCATTTATATTAGAGGTACTACCAATGAGAAGATATGTTAACCGCATTATGTTCTTTAGTGTGAAGGTTGACTGTTGGCTTGAATTTTATGAATGCAACGAGCTTTACAAAAATCCTATTCTGACTACCCAAACGATGACAAGTCGTGCCCGTGTATCTCATCTATCTACCTAAGAACATTATATATATATATATATATATATATATATATATATATATATATATATATATATATATATATATATATATATATATATATATATATATATACAAATAGACCTGTATATACATATAAGAAAATACGTCTCCTCTACGTGTATTAAACACACTACAACCCAGTACGGGCGCCAAACATTCCGACCGGACCATACCTAACTGGCACCAGGAACAGATTCATTGTATGTCACGAGCAATACACCAGAGGTCTCGGCAAGGTAAGCCGTGTTTGCGGCCTTGTTGCTCTACAATCCTCTCAAACGTATATACAAGAGCACACTCAGCTCTTAAAGATAAAAGAAATTCTTGTGGAGTTCAATTAACTCAAAGCATTGTTTACATCGGCAAATGACATTATGACAGATTTGACTGGCGCATCTCTCACAGTCCAACAGAGGGCGCTAAGAATATGAATCCAGTGTGTAACATTGTTTTCTCTTTATTGCACTAATACACTGGGGGTAAAAAAGTGTTATATCCTAGATATTCTAGCTACTTAGTGAACTGCAGTAGCACATGCAAAGGCATACCATTTGTGTGGGCACCATCATCTAAAACCTGTTAAAACGCACTCTCACAAAGACTATAAAAAGAAACTAATGTTGGTCCAACATTCTAGAAGGAATTCACCGATCCATATCACATTACAATAATAATTACTAAAAAAAATATGCAAGATCAGCACATTTTGTCATTCTCATGTTTCATGAAACATGGCACAATTTTATCGTTCTCTTATTACTGCAAAGTGAAGAAAACAATATGCCCCCTGTGAAAGAGAATTAACACGCGCACGAGCATTCTGTGATGACGGGGTACTGAATTGGAATCCACTGACAGTTTGATATTTCCCCTTCTATGTTTTGTTTACAGTACCATCTTAAAATTGTCTTCTTTGCCGACTGGCTTGGTCGACACTGCATGCCTGGAGGTATAGAACATGAACGACCCCGAAAGCACCTTCCTTCCCGAAACCATTGGGGCCAAAATCTGATTCCTAGGTCCTTCCACACATGAAATACTGGACAGTGTGTATAATTCCAAATATATTTTTGGAATTTCTTTTTAGTTTTTCTACCTACAATTAGTCCGGAAGCACGTGCATCGCCTCCGTATTTGATAGGTGAACCAATTTTTTTTATGTGATCAGGTTTTCGGCCCATAGGCCTACCTTTTCGTTTTTTATACACCAGTGTCCCGTTGGGTTTTATTATACTTTCTATCGGCCTTACAACTGACATGAAATTCTTATCATAATTTTTTCCTAAAATGCGTCTTAACGAGTTGTAGTTCAGATCTTCATCCGGTGGATTTAATCGTGTATCCGGGTTCTCAATAATTCCCTGAACCGGTAACTCGTCAGATGGTGAGGGCCTTGTATTGCCCCTGTGGCTAAGAGAGTTTGGCGAGGAATCACCGAAGTCAGATTCTTTCAGTAGTCCCAGGAACGAATGAGATCCCTCCACTCGCTGAGAAACCCAAAGGGATAGCAGAAACAAAATTCTTTGGAAATCCATTTTCACTCTCCTCCTATTCCTGTAACATAAGAATAAAGGGACCATTTATTTAGATACTTTGACAAACACAGCTACTATATTTGTTTGTGTTCTGATATAAAGTCATAGAAAATGCGTTATTAAATATAGGTTATTTAGAAAGAAGACATGTCCCCTTAAAGAAAACTAAACTCATATACAGTGTGTTACTAGTATTATCAAAGAAACAGCAAAGCTGATATTTATCAGATTTTTTTCCTCTAAAGCTTAGAGGAATGTTAAATTCAATAAGACAACATATTTTCAAACATTTTACGCAAAGTAGCTCTGAATTTCTTGCAAATTCGCAAAAATGAAATTAATATTGTATTTGTAAGTTATATAAAACATACAAAATGTAATAATGTAATTTTATAGACGGGCAGACTAGGGTAATATTATATTCCCTTTACAGCTGTCATGGTGAGGCATACTAATATAGTTGTAGTCTAGCAGCATTTTTGCTTGACCTCTGATAATACAATGCCTAGCTTTATCATGTGCTCACAGGTCATCCTGTGCTCAGGTGGTAAAGTTATAAATAAATGATACATGCATAAGCTTATGTGATCATTCAAGTAAAGTGCATTTTCGAGAACGTTTTCTATTCCAAGCGTACCTTGTCCTTATAGTATTTTGTTTATTTTGCATTCATACATAACTGTATATGTGACAATGCTATGAATGTTTAGTTAATGTTGAAACGTGGCGTTTCAAGACATAAAGAAACGCACTAAGGAAGCATTATTAACGCTAAACCAGTCACTTTGATGATGTATTAAAGCTTGCAAACATTCATAATAAGATTTTGAAATGTGACATTGACACACATGATACGAAATATGTCCTTGACCTTTGTGATACGAAATGATCTTAGATTTATTTATAAATCTATTAAATATTTTTGTATCCAAATCCCCTTGATATGGAGTAAAATGTTACCAAATAGGAGAGTAAATAGATTTCGACGACACGTCGGCGTATAAAAACAAATGGCAGTCATAAACTTTAAATCATTCATGTTTAAACGACTTGTATTCCTTACAAAATAATAGATGGAATTTTAGCTTTAGCTGGAAGCAAGATTCTCTGATCTGCAAGAAGTCACAGAAGAAAAAACTTCCAAATAAAACTGCACATAATATGTATGGATAGAGTCTAAATTCGATGCTAACTGATTTGAAAAGTAGTTAACAATGTATTAAACGATATAATGGGCTAAAGAAGTATTACGTTTTGAAATGGCTTGTATCCTGCAAAGAGCGAAGATTACTCAACCAATATTTACCTAAAATACGTCATCTTTATTCGGTCAATTGTAAGACTGATCGCTTACAAGGTGACTCGGCGTAATGTAAGCAGTACAATAAACATCAAGTATTCGAGTGAAAAAATGAAACTCCAAGCATTTAAGTTACTCAACATCGAATCTGTGGGCGATTTCAACGGCATTATTGCATCAGGATCATCAATATACAATAACCATTTATATTAAAACATCTTTTGCATGCAAAGTGAAAATAGTCGACCATAATTCTTAAATGTATCTTGAAACAAGCTTCTTACTACATGACACGTTATCTCGAAACTGGAAATAAATATTTGAGTCAGAAAAGAAAGACATGAATATATATGACACTAAAAAGTATCAAGCTTTGATAAAGGAAATATGAAGAATAAATGTACTATTGTGTTTATATGTACAGCACATGCATAGTTGAAAAGACACAGTTTTACGGCTGTTCAAGACGTTAGTCTGACAATGTAAGGCAATTGAATTCGATGCAGTTCAACAAACATAGAAAGATGAATACGGCCAGCTGGGGTAAAAAATGTGGGTGCTCAGGACGCACGAGAAGCAACCCTTTTATCTTCAAAATGTTGAGAACGATTTACTCCCCATCCCCACCCCTTGTGCACATATTCACGAAACTGTAAGAAATTAGGGCTAGTCCTTTAAGCATTACCAAGAAATGAACTATTTCTTCGAGTGATACCAAGTATTCGATATCTGATCTAGTCGTTTGAGTGCAACCAAGTATTCGAAAACTGAGATGGTACTTTGAGTGATATCACGTAGTCAAAATCTGAGCTAATCCGTTAAGTGATATCAAAAATTCATTAACTGAGTTAGTCATTTGAGTGTGGCACACTAGTCGAGAACTAAACCAGTCCTTTAAGTGATAACAAATATTCGAGTGTAGGATGTTAAGATAATGTATTATGTTTCAAGTCATCAAAAGTTCCACTGCTTACGGTAAGCAGCATATATATATATATATATATATATATATATATATATATATATATATATATATATATATATATATATATAATTCATTTTCAGAAATTCTTTTTTAAGATCGACTGAAAGATACGATCCAAGTCAGGCTAAAGCTTCATCCATTGCAAACGTTATTTATTATTATTATTATTATTATTATTATTATTATTATAGACCCAGTCTATACAGTGGAATGCATACAAATTTATAATGAAAATTAAGATACTTGTTCATTGTAAATATCATTAAAATCGATTGGAAAACAAATTATGAAGACCATAAAGATAAAGCAAGCACATATTGACTGTATAATTCAATTTATAATCCGTTCAACGGCTAATCTCCTCTTCTCTGTGCGGATATAAATTCTCAGTTTTCTTCTCACTTTTCTGGATAATCGGGGACTCCGTTACTTGGATTAGCCTCGCTTAGGATCAAAAGATGCCGACCTTGTCCAGATGGTTAATTAATGCATTGTGACACAGCTCATTAGCGGTAAATCAAAATATACGTATAATGTGAGTCTAATTCCTAAGCCATCAAGATCATTGTACAATGGCATTTGTTTGAATTTGCAGCGTAATTCTGACGTTTGCAATACTGTAAGCACCGATGTTAAAGTTACTCGTTTTTCTCATGTGGAATTTAATTCAAAGTATGAATATTATTGAATTCATTTTATTGATTGCAAATGTAACGCGAACTTCAAACATGTGATACTTAAGATAAAATTTTAAAAGGTGTTTTACTTCCGCCTCATTCACCAGAACGTTCATACACTCTAATAATACCATGTTTGCGAAAGAGAAGTCAATGTCAAGATCTAAACACGAAAATTACTCGTCTTTAGTTGATACCTCATTGTGCTTTTGATTCTACAGTAGCTACAAGATATCGGTATTTTGCGATACAGGTAAAAACTCTTGTTTGAGAATCGCAAATTCTATTTACAATATTGCAACGTCATCGCTAGGGTATCATTTTATCATACTGCATTTTCTTTATGATAGCTACGGTCAAGGCAATACACGGGTAACCGGGGCTAACTCGCCACAATAGAAATGCCCCACATATCTCTGTCTACAGAGGATGACGTATGGCGATAATGTAAATACAATAACTCAAACTGAGGTGGTCGGCCACGCCAAGATGATCGCAGATAAATAATTAGAGTTATCGTGATCCATCATCTATTGACCCCGGCCGATATCTGGATTTTGTCCTTCTACGCTTCTACTCTGTACAACAAATATATTGATTTCTATCAGTGTCCTGAGGTCCGGTGTGTGTGTGTGTGTGTGTGTGTGTGTGTGTGTGTGTGCGTGTGTGTGTGTGTGTGTGCGCGCGCATCTGTGGTAAGAAGAGATTGTGGTTCGAAGTCCCTTTATCATATCAACATTCTCTTACCACAGGTAAAATGATACTAGTGTATTGGAGACTTTATTCCCATTAGAAACATTGTATATGTCATAATGTCATATCGAAAAGACGGTATGAGATGTCAGACAAAAGAAGTAGGTATGTTAGACTTGTCACGTAGTTTGTAATTATCTTCGTTTTCGTCTCTACGTATGCAACTGATTAATTTATACGTAAAATTTATACGTACGTACTACAAAAAAAAGCAAAAGATGCTTTTGGGCAATACATGTGTGTCACGTCTAATTACACACAACGTTAAATATAAATACAGCCTGATATATATATATATATATATATATATATATATATATATATATATATATATATATATATATATATCGGAGGAGGACAGGATTTAGCTATTCGTAACGCTAGTATATATAACTACGGGCAATCTAACTGAAATATACTCTTTCATACCATCATTTAATGTTTTGAATTCTTTTTCATTATGGGAAACACGATAGCGACAGCTTATTTGGTAGATGGTTAAATTCGTTATTTATGGGTTTCAAGTTGGATACCTGCCCAGGCCAGCCTGGGCCGGCTGCCTCTCAGTGTCCGTGGGGAAGGTTCTTAGCTCCAATTTGCTCAGCATGATATAGCCAAGAATGTGTTAAAAGTGTCGTTAAATCAACAAAAACAAAAACGAACAACCTCTACCAATGCTCTACAAAAAGAATAACGATCACATTTTCGCGCTTTAGACTTTCTCAGTTTAATTGAATACAAGTGGTCAGGGTTTAAGATTCATGGCGCATATTTCACAGTCCGTATGGATTATTGGAAATAGCATGCAACCGAGCAAGAATTCTCTTGCAAAGTAAAAGCTTTTCTAAACAATTGAAAGCAAGTCAGACTTGAGAAAATAAAAGAATGCGATTTATGAAACACCTTTAAAATAATTACACTTCAAAAGTTCAGATGAAACAAATATAAACTATCATCATCAATTGAAACTATTATTTAATCGCGAATGCGAGAAGCCAGAAGATATTAAAATCGAACATTTTTAGCTGTAACAAAGTCGACAATACCAGACGTAGTTCAGATTTCTTAACTTGGAAGAAACCCAACAAGCGTGCTCTACAACACGTTTTAACAAAACTCTACTTTCATTTAGGAAAATTGGATCGCCAGTCTCTGTCTGTCTGTATCTCTCTCTCTCTCTCAATTTCTATCAGTTATCGCAATACTCTGTAGACAGAATAATTCCATTAAAAGTTTGCAACCAACCGAAAGAAATTGTCGCCCTCTGTAGGCAGTACTGGTGGCTAATGCCCAAGATGGAAACTAAATATAGGGCCAAGATAAAACCAAACAAACAATGGATTATGTTGCAACAGCTATGTGATTTTCATTCATACATTTCAAAAATTTTGTCACAAGGCATCCATTATTTTCAAAATAGCATGTGTTGGACTCTTGACATTGGAATTATATAGTAACAAATTTAAATTGCTGATTTTTGTGGGACTTTTTCGTTGCTTTTATTTGTGTGCGTTTCACATGCTATGCTTAGGGGGCTTTCGGTAGCTATTCTGTGAAGGATGACTAGTGATATGCTCTACAAGATTTGGGTGATTTTGTGGCTTTCGGCTGCAATTCTTTTTTGTGAGGGTCGGGCCGTTTCTATTGCTATAGTTAAGGGAGCTTTCGGTTGCTATTGTTTTGGGTGAGTTTTATTGCTATTCTTTATTTGGAGGGGGCTTTCGGTTGCTATTTTTGGAGGACTTTCAGTTGATATGCTTTTGAAGATATTGTGGGATTTCGTGTGACAAGATTGTAGAGAGAATCATATTTCTAGAATACGGGAAATATAATTTACGTGACAAATCACGATTACAAATGTTCTATATCAGACACATAAACCATTTTGGAAAAATATGAATTTACTAAGGTTGTAAACTAATTCACATTCACGGGTATATTTTCCGGATAAAAGATGTTGGAAGAGCATTATTACAAAGAAACTTATTGACATGGAAACGAGGTAACATCCGAAAAAATGAACAATTTGGACACGATTTTCATCGCGATTCAATCAAATCCATGACAAGATTGACAGGTTTCTACTATGGAAGCTAACCTTTGTTGCTTCATCTAATAAGAATGGATAGATGGTATTACTTCGTACTACAGGAATGGATATATGGCGTTGATTTGTCTTACAGGAATGGGATATATGGTGTTGATTTGTCTTATAGGAATGGATAGAAGGTGTTGAGTCGTCTTAAAGGAATGGATATAGGGTATTGATTCATCCCAAATGATATTGATTCGTCTTATATGAATCGATATACGGTGTTTGTTCATCTCCAATGGTATTGATTCGTCTTACAGGAATGGATAGATGGTGATGATTCGTCTTATAGGAACGGATATATGGTGTTGATTCGTCTTATAGAAATGGATATATGGTACGGATTTGTCTTGAGGACTGGATATATAGTGTTCATTTATCATACCATTTTGTGGTGTTTAACAATTTTTCAGCACATTATAGGCGTTCTATTCACGCTAGTGTATTTGATGGGGAAAGAACCACCTATCCAAGGGCAGCTACGTGTAAGATTTCGCACATATCCACGTCGGTCATGCGAGACACGAACTCACGCTGGAAGGTGAAATGGGTGAGTGATCTGTAAAGGCGAGCGTCCTAGATCGCTCGAACCCCCGGGGCCGCTGCGTTATCTTATAAAAGTGGTTGTATCGTGTTGATTTGTCTTACGGGAGTGGATACATTATGGTACTGATTGACGTCGATGACACTGAAAAAAAATCGAGGATGAGTCCTCTTTGTTGATGATGTAGTGAAACACATTGCAGTGTCTTGTTATTCGACTTTGGATGACCGAAATCAAATGATGGAGGAAATTATATAACTTCTGTTGGCTGTTTGAGCATTATTTGTGACTAGAAAATGTATTATAAAGTTTGTGGCTGGAAACAATGCTATATTCTGGAAGCTCTTGTGTTTCGAAACGATGTTTTATATTATGTTTCATAATGAAATAATTATATATTTCAATGGGAGAAAAATGATATTCGTCACTGTGTGGATACCACTGTTATCGCCACAGTAGCAAAATCACTTTTGGAACTACCTCTTTCACATTTAGGAAATATATCTGCCATTATGCATAATATTGAAATCTGTATTTCCAAATTTAGGCCCATTTCAATTTTCTTATTCATGTTATTTTGTTCGAAAGGTGCCATTAGTTTCACAAAATACACAATCTGTAGAATTATGGACACAAGCAAAACTTGAAAAAGGTCCCTGCCTTAAAAGTATTGAAAAAATTTGGAATTATTTTTTATCGATGTAATGATAAAGTCGTTAATCGCATCTAATAAAGAAATATATCCGTGCAAATTAATGATTTTTAACTTAAAAAGACATAATAACAATAAGTGTACGTTTTTGAGTAGATATAAGGAAATAATTTACTAATGAAGTGGAAAACAATATATTGTTACTCATACATGGAAAAAGAATAGTATCGTACAGGATAGAAATTATCATTCATCCCTTAATCAGAATTGAATCTGTTCTCGCTAGTTTCTTTACCCGTGATTTCTTTGCACGCACCAAACCCAGATACCCTCTCGACTAAATGCATACTTCGTAAATAAAGGATATAATCTGATATATTAGTGTGACCATGCAGATATTTAGAACTATAATGAGCGTAAGTACTACTTCTAGGAATACAGTTAAAGCGACAATTGATAACGTGTAAAACAAGTGGCAGATGTCAAGTTTTGTCTTAGTGGAGTCACATTTCAGCAATTACAGGATAATTATCTTTCTCGTTTGTTTGTGTGTGCGTGAGTATATATAAACACACATCTTTCTATATTATTAACTAATAAATATTTTTTTTAAAGTTGCAGATCAGAAAATGTAAATTATTAGGACAAAAGAGGAAATAGACACAATCAAGCGGTATATCATTCTCTTTCTCAAGCTTGCATTAATTTGTATCTGATTTGTTTATATCGTGATTGGCTAAATTCTTTATACCAGAATGAAACAATCAAAACAAATTCATTGCTTCAACCTAAATGACTTTATCACGTTGATACTGAGTATCAGTTTCCCATAAATTGAAATAAAGTTCATACAACGGGTTGTAAAATTACGATAACTGGCAGACACACACTTCAACGAACCTTCGTCATGTCTCGACATTATACAGGATAATGATATCGATTCGGTATTAATTTTGGTGCGGGGCGGGAATAATTGACAAGTTATGGGTCTCGAATAGCCGATATTTAAATCTTGACCACTCCATGACAAATTAGCTTGATCAAAGCGGTTCTTACGAGAAGCTGGCGACTGTAATCGTGTCAGTTCGCCCTGGGCTAATTACAGGCCAGTCAAATATCGATATGTCAAGGTGAATTGGATTTAGGTCCTTCGCTGTCTCCACGGGGCCCAGAAGTCCAGACAATGGGGCAGCGGGGCTGGGGGAATATCAGTTAACTCAATTACCTTTACAGACAGAGAAGCGATTCGGTTTGATTAAAGGTAATCTGTGCAATATTCGAATAATTCAAACTAGAAATGTCCTTTCTATGTATACGTTGAATTTCCAACTGATATTCAATTCGTTTTCAGCGTAGACTACCTGGCAATGTGTGTAGGAAATATTTTGTGGAGTATGCACAATGTTGACACATTAACTGATTTCAGATCGCACCGTTGAAAAACTCAAGTTACAGTTGAAACATTTTACTTAACAAAGATAATACGGGATTATGAGTTGCAACGAAAAAGCTGTACAAAGAAAATACGGCCAGATAAGCCAGTTTGCCTTGAAATTTATTACTGCCAGAAAAATAACACCTAAAGGACTAGAGTAAATTGGCAATTCAATGTTATATTGTGTTAAAAGAATTCTGAGAAAAACTACTGCCTCTGCAGATTTCTGTTTACAACTAAGTACTTGATGATAATTTTCACTTTAAAATAAAATACTGAATATATTATATTCCACGCATATTTTTATGCACATTCTATACAACTGATCAAAGAACAAAACCGACGGCGGGAATGGGAGTTGGATTCAGTGGTAACCTGAACTGCTAAAGAAGTTTAAAAAAATGATATACAGTCTTTTTATCTTCGTATCAACCTACTGGACGAAGTAAACTTCGTTTTCATGGTAGGTGACCTGTGGACCAAGTTTATACCTTTTTCAGCGGATATTATAATAATGATACAATACACTCAAATTAAGTATGGACAAGCCCTAAACTTAATTAAAAAAACTGGTTTACATTGTTTATATCCGGGGCGTGTTTTAACGAAAAGTTCCTCTGCTGAAGATAAAAATCTTTGAACAAAAATAATTTTGCAAAGTTAACCTAAATTACAGACCCATCTTTAGCAATCTAGTACGATTACTTATTATTCCATACTGCAAAAATGTCACTCTCAATTTATATATTTCAATTGTCATGGACAAAATGTGACATGCGGCATTAATTAAAAGCGACATAATGTAAACAGGAAGCTTTCACTTCAGGTGAAAGATCAACTTATGTTTTCACGAATTCCTATGAATCATAGAGGACTATTGTTTGTTGAAGTATACGTTCCTAGTTTTCCCAATGCCTGGGACACATGAATATGCTATATGCCAACAGCATCTTCCAAACTTCGCAAAACATGGGGAAGGGGAAGGGAAGGGACCTCGTTTCGAGTGACTTTGACCAGTACAAATCCATTTTTAAAATCGCATATCAGAGATTGTTTTTATTAATGGTACACCTTTCAATCTAATTTTAGTGTTTTTTTTTTTTTTTTTCACAGCAAAGACTATTCTCTCCAAAGTAGTATATAACAGCTTCATAAGAAAATAGACAACTTTTATTATTTTCTCTTTATGTTGCGATACTATTTTTCACTGTTACAAAGTTCTTACTTATTCTATTTTTTATTTAAAATAACTGCAACACTAAAATCAGCTTTTCATTTTAAAAAGTGTATTAATGCATTTAACGCTTTGCAAACGTGTGTGGATATCTGCATCGTGTTGTTTGATGTATAAAAAGTGCAGCAGTAACACGTTCGCTTTCGATAGCTAGGATCTCAGGTCCTGATATGTTCAAGCAGTGGGCGGCTTCCTTCTAGATTCCTGGTTTCCTCAGTTCTAAGACCAAAATTCAGTACGCCAACACTTGTGCGGTTGGGAACTAATCATTGATGTTGTTGGAACCTCCAGTGCAATGGGCGTTAATTAAAGTGTAAATTTGTAAAGCCTTGTGACTGCATCAAACTACAAAAGCATAGACTGTTAAACCTTTCACTGCTTCCTAAAAAGAATAAGCATGTCTGTCAATAGTACTCATCCTCAACAACTGTGATTGGTACTTCAACAAACAAATATACATTTCTTTATCTCTGAGGTAGTAAATAGAATTAAAAAACATTAATAGGGTGTACGGTGTTCTTTTATTACAGAAACCGTTATTAATATAGCTTAAGAATTTCTTTATTGAAATTTGCAAATATATTTTTCTCGTTACCACCACAAACAAATCCAAAGACAACAGCTGCATTTACTTTGTACTTGTAAAACATTAAATCATCCAATGTGTTCAAATGCTAACCTGAGAATGTATCCCTGACAATCGTGATCCTTTTGAGTCTTGTTCTTGGAAGACTATTAAAGTTTAATGTTTTCTGATACTGACAATTTGTCTCTGTTTGTCTGGTGTGCAAGCAAATCACGAACACAAGGAATCACTGTAATAATATTAAACATGACAAGATCTATTCTTTAAGTTGCTCGCAGGTTTCACTGAGTAAAGGATTCAAATTTGAATTAAAGTATTATTGTCGTTGTTTTTATAAAGAAAATATGTACAAAAATAAAGCAATCTTATGAAAAGCTAGGTGTCTGACAGACACCAATACGATCTCTTGTTCTGTTGATCTTTCGATTTACGAATCATATTACAAATTTCACATTTATGAAAGTGATAAACATTCGGAACAAAACGCTTCACACGAAGCCTCTCGGTAACATCGTATACACTTTAGACGGATCACTAAAACTAACCGAACATTGTAAAGGTCGCCCACCAGCGCATAAACCTTTATCAGACCCCGTTAGATTTACTTATTATATAAATGGCTGAAACATCTACTTATTATGTTTATATCGATTTTAATCACATTGAACAATAAAGAGACTTACCCTATTCAAATATTAGAGAATGGTTTCCCTTATTTTGTTTCCATAATAAGGTCATAAAAGTTAAATTCCTTTTCCAGTCTAGGATGAGCCATTTATGAATGAGCCATTTAATATTGCTGCTATTGTTTCCTTCTGTGTGTGTGTGTGTGTGTGTGTGTGTGTGTGTGTATGTGTGTGTTTCTTTTTGATAACAGTTTCTTCCTTTACAGCTACTATCTAATTTTTATGAAACTTAGAACCTAGTCCTTCATTCTTATTTACGTGATTAAGTTATAAAGGCTCTCGCACTGTATACATGAATTATTAAAGTGAACTGGAACCGTTCTGACTATTAATCTGTTCTTCCAGATTTGTTATAATTCTCGTCTGCATTAAGATGACCCCAAACACGATTTAGTGGCACTTGAAGTCAATGAATAGAACTTCTCTTTCCTGCTGAATGGGTTAAATAATGTCAAGAAGACGCGATATACAATTTTGATTTATTGCACTTTTAAAATTTATTTGGACACACAGGTGTTTCAGAGTAAATGTATCATTAATACAAGGCTTTAAATGCGTTAAATTGATCGTCATCGTAGCTGAGTTATAAAAGCGCTTATTGAAGAATACAAACAATGGCAGTAATCTACCATCCTATAGTCATAGCACCAATTGCTACAACAATAAAGGATGCACTGAAAAAAGAACCTAATGAGCCACATTAGGAAAAAAAACACAATACCAGTAAGGATGGAGTTAAATAAACATCTACTATACGAGTGTTGTTTCTTGATGGAGCGATTCGATATGCATGCAGTTCCAGTATGCACTCGATTTGGCAGAAGCTTTTAGGCCTTACATTGGAGTATGAACTCAACACAACTTTTATACAGATCTAAACCTTAAAGTGGACTTATCGTATGAGAGCTGCTACATACCATCACACTCAATACCCTTTTTATGCCTATTTTCGGCCTTAAAGTGGACTTTTATCATACGAGAGCTCTACCATACCGCATACTAAAGATCCATGTTTTACATAAAGATTATATGCCTTAAAATGGACCGTTCTCACATGAGCGCTGCTTGATACCGTCATACTCAATACAGTGTCTGTTCTTTTATACAATTACAATTTTACTAAAAGAGGTATTAAAAGTGGCCTTTCCATTCCGTGACATAAATTTCAGTGAAATCAATAAGGCACCAATGCCTGAACATTTTAATGACGATACCTTGCACGTACGATGTTGCTCCGTATTCTTCACAACTCAAGATTCGAACAAAAGATATCAATGAAGCTTGCCGAATGGTTTTGTTGCAGTGGGTCTAGCAAAACTATGTATCAAAGAACAAGCGAATCCTCAATGATACATGTGTCACCTGACATTACGGCACACCGTATCGAATCAACTTACTGTATGAAATACACCAGGCGATCATGAGCCGCTGTGTGCAAGCACGAGAGGAAAAGAGAAATGATTTAAAGAAACCTTTTCTGTATAATTGAAACCAAATACTAAATTAAGTGTATAATCCAAGATATCCATTTTAGATAATCTGAAAGCAGACGACAACGTAGTCTTGTATAGATTTATGAAATGCCTGTTTTAAGTCAATATATTTGTTGTAACAAATGAAACTAAATAGCCGAATAGCACCCTTTGTCCATGCACACTAGAATATCGTTTACTTAGAAATATTAGTAGTATATCGATATAAGATTACAAGATACATTTTGTGGTACAAATAACAAGACTCTCTCACACAAGTATTCCTGTTTGTTATATCAGAAACTTGTATTATTATATATCTTTCAAAGGAATGACAGTATTCTAACCGTTCCAGTATCTATATATCGACTGTCAGAAACTATATGTGGAACCCTTAGTTTGGTCTTTATTACACCAGCAAGATTTCACCCGCGGCAGATGACACCCAAATTCTCTATCACTACCACGATCTCACACTATACGCGCCTTTATTGGCACCTTACTGTCGTTTAAAGTTCACTTTTTATCAGACTGTTTATTAAGTAATGGCATGTGGCCTATTGAATAGAGACAGATATAGTCCATAACTCATTTCCATCAGTATTTGCACAATTAAATAATTCCGCTTGACGTAACATCTGCGAAAATATGCAAGCAAACAAGCCTCAAATGTTCTGACCGGGTTAACATAACAATGATTTTTCTTTTAATGATCAGATGTTAGTTGTAAAAGCACGAGCACTTGCAGGCGGGGCTTTGCAAAAAGAAAAGAGGAAATATATTCACCAGATATTTATAAAAGACGTTGTAATACCTTGGCATATTCAAAATGGTCTCAACAAATAAAAGAGTAATCATTTACCTAATTTATGACAAAGTGCGTAATCGAATAAAGGGATACAGTTTGGGTGACGTCGATAAATTAATATGAATGATCGACCATTTTCTTTAAACGCTATTCATTTTTTATGTACGTCTTTTCTCTGATTTATTTATCAAGGACTGTCCCGTATCTTACAAAATCACGCGAAATAGCAAAGTTCATTTATTTATCTCTTACTTAAACGGATAATACGCAAAACGATACAATGATTAAGTTGGTAGTTTAGAAAATAGAAGGCAAAAAGTAATAGTACCAAATACACGGTAATGTGGACACATTACAAGCTAATGAGAAGCTTTCTGTCTACATGTTTACAGTACAGTGAATTTTTTATGTATATTTAAGCTGCAGAAGTATGTGAAATATTGAATAGAAGGATACACTTCACTCATGTATTCTCTTCTCGCAACGAAATTCATGAAGTTTGATTGATTCTTGTCTAATTGTCTAAGGTGCTTCATTGATGTTTTTTTTTTTTTTCACAATGCGTGATTCTTTACGTTTAACAATAAAATCAGGACAGACGGTGAATATTATATAATAAAATTTTGCATGGAAAAAACTTTCTTTCTATTTATTGAAACCTCCCGGCGTTTACCATCCAAGAATAACACCAAAAGTTTGATCGATTGATCGAGAGAGAGAGAGAGAGAGAGAGTGTGTTTGTGTGTGTGTGTGTGCGTGCGCGCGCGCGCGCACAAGAAAAACCTCAGTTATAAACCAGCTCCCTGGGCCCTGTACAAATTGCACAAAAGACGTGTCTGCTAATATGAACTGAACGAACATTTTCATGCAATGCGTTCGTTTGCATCGGAAGAAAACTTTCATTCCTTGTTTCTATCCTTGATAATGGCCTGTGTAAAGCTTTTTGTTTATCATGTCAAAGACAAGTGGATGTAAACTCTGTAAACTTGGTACTTATGGCTATTTAAGAAGGTATGAATAAAAACGACCCCTGCAGAGAATGAGTTTGTACAAAATAATATTTGTGTATTTAGAGAGGGTTCCGTTACCGTAGCAAGCGATGGTCAATATATCAAAGTTTGAAGAGGGAAAGACGGAATGAGTATAAAGGATGCGAGTTATATCGTCAACAAATCATCGATGACCTTTATCTAGGTATTAAAGCATTATTTCCTTTTGATAATATGTACAAGTGTTATACATCCGCCAATTAGTGGGCAACTGAATAACAAGCATATCACTCTGGTTTTTAATGATTTGATTGTATTTGTAAGTATCAAACAGTGAACCGTATTTACAAAGCACCTAAGGTAAGGTTTCAAATGGGAGAAAACAATGGTGTAGAACTATCCAGCAATACAACAACAACAACAATAATAATAATAATAATAATAATATGTCCACTAAAACAATATATGTTGATGCGGTAACATGCGGGCCCTGTTTATTGCGCGAATCAGTCTTGTAGCTATGCTGTAAACCATTTGGAAACTTAGGAAACAGGACTTCCAATAGAGTCCCGTCTTCAATGACTTATTTTACAAGTACTAGCACAATGTGGAAGATAGAAATTCCGGTTGTTCGCCTTGGTTATGTAACGCAACTTTCACCGTGCACGTAATACCGATTTTGACCGTGTTATGTGTTGCTTTTACAGAACCCCTCTTTCTTCTCAGTAATTGTTACCTGGTGGTATAAACATGACACTGTTTCGCAAAACTACAGCATTTATTTGCACGACTGCTTATCTGAATATCAGACGCATGTCTCCCGAAGTACAGCACGGGGTCTGTGCAAAAACAAGAACCCCTTTAGTAGAAAAGACATTTAACCAGGGAAGTAGGCGTATAACAACAAAATGGCCTTGTGTTTATGCTCGTCTTTATCTTTGTTAAATAAAAGATGAATGAAGTACAAGGGAAGCCAATCAGCAGCTCATTGTCGGACAGTGTCTTTCGAATGGCACACCTGTACTTGATACCTGAACCGCATACAAGTAATTAACGGATCTCTGCAGATAACTTACGTATTAACGTGAAAGCAATTAAGATATGAACATAAACAATGCTTCAAGAAATGTTTTATGTGTCACCTGCGTTATGTAACTAGATAGTGGAGGTTTTCGGTGATATATCAACCAATGGATGAGTTTGCAAATGATGATGGGTGCTCAATGAATGAAATACCTATCAGAAAAACATGTAACTCCGAAACATATCAATAGACAATGTTATAATTGGCTGCATGTATGATTCGGTTGTGAGATAATATTTTATCTAATTATGTAAGATCCAATTTGACTGAAAGAAGATTGTAAAAACTATGGAGCTTAGCACAATGCAAACTGAGGAGATGGCAGATTGATCCAGAACATGGCCGGAAAACGTTAAAGAAAACATTCACAATAGAATAACCCATTTTAAAAACTGTTTAGTAAGCAATTACGTACTGGATCTAGTACAACGTAAACAAAACTGAGATAGTGTTTTACTAAATAAATCAACTTCCATTGAATTCAAAACGAAAAACTTTCAATTAGGAGCAATTCCTACTTGTGATTTAAGGCTATTTTGTATCTTAAATGCTTGGTATCTTCTTAGAATTATCTAACAGAAGACAACAAAACTGAAACCTATTTTTTTCCTTAACTCAAGAGTTTTGATAATATTACAGAGACTCAAAAATAAAGTAAGACTCACCTTTTATGTAAGATATCCGCTACATTTGTAAATCGTACTTGAAACTCCAGCTCTCAGCTCCGGCAAAACGTAAATCCATGGATGTA
Organism: Sinohyriopsis cumingii; assembly: GCA_028554795.2. Lineage (NCBI taxonomy): Eukaryota > Metazoa > Mollusca > Bivalvia > Unionida > Unionidae > Sinohyriopsis > Sinohyriopsis cumingii. Next base: position 145,992,908 of record CM068825.1, read on the forward strand.
TATAAACTTAAACACATAATGTTGTCCCCAAAAAGTATTGCAAATAACCTGGCTTCTAAATTAAGTGTTTACACGTATTCGACTTTGCATCGTAAATACTGTATATTTTTGCACGCGCCGAAGTGCGTCATGATGAATCCGATGAATGGTCCGACAATTAGTGATTCCCTTGACTGCTATACCTTCATTTTAATAACAAATACATGATATGCTTGGAGTAAAAAAAAAATAATTACACCGCACTGTCTAGACCTAGGGTCCCTGAAGCACCTTGCCAGCAACTTGTTCCTACAGGTGTTTATGAGAATCACGGTTGATCATGATGTTAGAACAAAAAGTCTACCGCTTTTCTCTTTTGAGTTTTCTTTGATACAGACTCAGGAGTGCTCACAGCAAATGACAGGTAACTATATTCAAGCTCCACGCCGATTTTATCCATTATAAATCTTTGTAGCACATTAATGTGTTTGTGACAGGTTGTTTTTTAGTCATCGTGAAATTCCTTAAGTCGCTCCGTCGTTGCCTAATGAAGACACACTGAAGTTGTACGGTCAATTGGTCTCTATGTAAAACTTGAATCAGTTTTTCTGGCCACGTGAAAACTATGGGCGTGGCTTGCGACTACTCACTGATCTATTTCACATGAATATCATGTCTCGTTCTTTCTCCTTTGACAGCCAATCAAAGCCCGTTTCAACACCGCTGCATGCCGTTATTAGTAAACAAATGAGTAAAAAATCCAACCGCGGCAAGGTAGAGTGGCAATCTGCGGCTTTTGTGCGGGATTAAGTATATTACAATATAGTCTAACAAGATTTGTGAAGCCTGTCGATTGAGTGTGATATTGACAATAGGATAACGCTGGATAGACAAATCAAACGCGCCAGCCGAATTGATACGTGGTTATAGCGCTAGTGTGCGATCTTGAGGCGCCACTACAGATCAGAAGTGGAAATAGGTTCCCTTCTTAATAGTTCCACAGAGAAAACTGATTTGTGGAAAACAAGTCTCTTGCGTACTAACTGGGACCTAATGGAAGGTTTAGAATGGCTCTCAACTTTTACGTGGTATTGTTCAGGGAGAAACACTTAACTTTCGTCGTATAAAAGGTGTATGCGAAAGAGCGTGTTTAGAAAACATCAAGACGAATTAAATAACAGAGCAACATTCGTGAATTGGGCGAGAAATAATGGGCACCTGAATGAATCGGAAATTTTATACTGAGATCTTGGGACGGGAGTTTGTATTACAAGCAATAGCATGAAGCTAGGTCGCAAAGATCATACACTAGATATCAAGTTTTCAAACTTCTAAATTTCATTGATTTAGGTTGGCGGAATGGAATATACATTTGCTGGAGTGTGTTCATCTATTTCAATCAGCTATACAAAATTTTGAAATGCGAATTTGTTAACTTGTCATTCCACAAGTTCTATATCAAAAGAATATTGCTCGGAATGTATCATGTGTATATATATATGCGTGTATGTATGTATGTATGTATGTATGTATGTATGTATGTACATGTATGTATGTATGTATGTATGTATGTATGTATGTATGTATGTACATGTATGTATGTATGTATGTATGTATGAATATATGTATGTATTCCGGCCATCCTGCCGTCTACGGGGGAGAAAGGGAGTAGGAGAGTGATGGTGGCACTACCATCACCCAGCCTGAATCACTGCATCTCCCACAAAATTTTTATATGGCTGAGGCATTGCAGAAATTAATTATTGGTACGATTCCTCCCACATGCTTCCCTAGGCTGAGTTCTATCTATTTTTCGTGGCAAACAAGCAGCCTTGGTTTAAATTGACCTCTTAGTAAATCTATTTCTGATATTAAAAAATCGATACTTCTGACTACTGCTGCAAAGAGAATCAGAGGCCATAACCAGTTTACAATACTTAATTATGAAATTACTAAAGCTACCAATACGATGCAAATTAAGCTTAGATTGACAGCGTCTAAATTGTACCGTATTCTTTTTCATTTACTCATTCTGCCGAGTTTGGGGTTGGGGCGGGGCATTTTCATAGCTACAAGATCATTTTGAGTATAACATTTTTCTGTGATTTCAATCCTTTTTTTATAGTTTGGACCAAATGAGTTCATTGAGTGTTAAAGGGACCAGCGGTTGAACAAGATGTCCAAAGACCAGAGCTGCTTATGACCTTGGTGTTACTCCTCCAGACATACAGTAAAATTCGACTTAATAGACATATGCTATGACCCGCCTCCTATCATTTACCACCAAAATCATCGTGATTGGAAAAAGTATACTATATAAATGCACGAGATTGAAGACCGCTCCAGTGGCCTATTGGTTAGAGCGCCCGCCTCGGATGCGGGAGGTCGTGGGTTCGAATCCCGGCCGAGTCATACCAAAGCCTTCTAATAATTGTACTAACAGCTGCCTCACTAGGCGCACAACATTAAGAAGTTAGTATTAGGACTGGTCGGCCTGGTGTCAGGATAATGTGACTGGATGGGACATCATGCTAAATGTCTGCGGCATGATGCCCCAGTGCTAGACATCAATTTAAACTGCCACACTGCAGACATCGTAGCGATATGACTGAAAAATTGTTAAAGCTACGTTAACAAGCTAAATCACACACACACACACACACACACACACACACACACACATAATAGCTTGAAAGACACATCCTAAGCGCTACTAATTTGTTCTTGAAAATATGTATTTCAAGACTTCAGTGAATGACCGAATCTTACAACCAGATATAAAGACAACAGGTCTGTATTTAATTATATGTAACCACGATTGCTGAGCCTGCAGGTGGAGTGCACATTTTTCCGAATCGAGTCTCGCAAAAAATGAATAGATAAGTACGGTTACCGGGTAGAGGTCTATCCAGATGACCGTAACCCGACTTACGAACCTTTCCCAAATCAGTGTTTCGGATGAACTAGTATGTCTTTAAACGATACTAGTCACGAAATTACATAGAATGTTCGTAGGTTCGCGTTGTTTGTCTGTTATATAGTCGCACAATGCCGATAATGTCATCATGAGAAATCTGTTCACCCTGCTTTCGGAGAAGCGCAAAGCTTACTGCTTTAAATCGCATGTAAGTATTGACCAAGATAAATGACTTCCTTTTCTTATTTTTTTGTATTAAATGATTGTTTTGCTGGGTGTTTTCCACATTATTTTATTCCGTAGTTATTTTATTCTTTATTGCCTTAGGGATCTTACTGTCATAAAACCCGTCCATGGGCTGAACGCGCTATGGGATCTCGTCTGTTGGTTTTTGGATGTTGCTATCGTAAAACTCATTCACAAGGATGAACGTGTTAAGGTCTGGGATCTCATCTGTTGAACTTAGAGTATCTCTTACACACTTGTGGGGGCCCCGAGTGGCCGAGTGGTCTAAAGAGCTCTCCGTTACGGATCATTGCCATCTCACCTCTGTCTGCGTGGGTTCGAGTCTTGGATTCAGCCAATGTGGATATGTGAGAAAGCTTGACAGTAGCTTCTCTTGGGTCGGTGGTTCTTTCCGGGGTTTTCCCGGGTTCTTCCTCCACCATTAATACTGGCCGCCATGTATAGCCTATCGTATGCTGAAAAATGGCGTTAAACCCTACAACAACAACAACAGCAACACACTTGTGTTTGTGTATATATATATATATATATATATATATATATATATATATATATATATATATATATATATATATATATATATATAACTTTTTAACAAGAACTTTGAATGATGGAAAAATGATATGTTCTGTAATTATGCGGGTTTTTTTTCTTCGTTGAAACCCAGCTGAATTTCGACATTGAAAAGAGGTCATCCTGCACAGACTCTCTCAAGAGCGACCACTTTTGTGTTGGTCGTTCAAGGCACGTTTTACTGTGTAGCCTTTTGGGTCCCCTGTTCTAAAAAGTATACCAGTGAGCAAAGCCTTCTGAACAGAGAATTGCTTGAGAGATATCATAGTATATACACGCACGCCATCTAGCGACAGAGAATGATAAGTGAATTAATACTGAAACAGGCTCTTTCAGAGGTTGAGAAAGGCCTGAGCCACCTTTCGAGTTTGGGGCCCCTACGCCCTGGTTATATAGAAGTTTTGAAATGAATCGAATGCCAAAGCAAGCCCATACAATTTATTATATAAATATTTGAAAGACAACTAAACGCACAATCAGAGTATTTAAGAGATCTTAAATAACCGCAAAAAGCCGAGGTCCCTTAGGGGTTGAGGTCCGGTCGATATCCCACCCCGTTGATTGGGCATGTACGTGAATAATGTATCAAGATTATGTATGTGTACTATCCACCTTTCCTATGTTTCAGACATTTTGTGATGAGTAACGTCTTCTGAAACAAGAGTACCAGTCCAGAAATCCCATAGGACAATTACGTCATCTGACGACACATACAAGTGAGGAGTTAGTTAACTAGGTCTGTTACTATTCTACGTAAACAATAAACCGTATCTTCACTTAAAAATTTCGGTTATTAACATCGACTAGTTATGCGGATATAGGAACGGTAATGATGAATGGCTTGTTATCAAGTATTCGTTTCTAGTTCTATTGCTGTCTCTGCGATCGATTATTGTTAACGCGCGAAATCAACATCGAATATAGTATTGCTATATTGTACATATAATCGTAAAGACGATAAGAAAGTGTTAATGAGACCGAGTATATATTGTTTCAGAGCATTTTATATCCGAAAATATGTCGAGCTCAATAGCGACATCTGAAACGGAAGCTTTGGAATCATTCCTCAAACACATACAGAACGGTGATACGAAACAAATGTTGATATATTTCAGGAAGGAGGATGCATCTTCGAAAGTGCTGTTTAGATTGTACCAAGTGTACTGAAGTATTCCGCATGATGAAACATTGTTCCAAGATAATCCTCTAGATTGCATTTGGAAATGATCCCGAGCATTTTCAGGATTCAAACATATGTTCGGATTGATACAGGCAAGACATATCTTATGTGTTAAAGAAAAGAAAGAAGAAACAAAACACGCGGTGCTGCTTCAAGTGACTTATGTTCATTCAAGATCTAGATTATTGCTTTGAAAATAAAATAAATTTATTTTGATGACATATATTTCGGAACACGTACACTCTTCATGAAATGCTTTACTTTGTTTCATTCTGCTGGTGGCTTTTGCCGTTTTTCTTCTTGTTTTACCGTTAACCTCCTCATTGATTTCGTCATCATCGCCGTTTCCATGTCAAGCGACATCATTATTGTCATCCTTTTCATCATCATTCTACTCCTCCTCATAATCATCATTTAATCGAAGGGATGTAGCTTGGAATTGGAACATTTAGTTACATTCAACTATTAGCCTGTCTTCAAAATAACTCGCGTGCCAACCTACATTTACATCTAATACAGTGACTCATCAAACATCATCTACATACTTACATGGAATTCACAGTATTTTACCTACCTAAACAAAGTCCAGAGCTCCTCCCGAGGTGCAAGGCAGATAAGATTGGAAGGGCGACAACGCTGATATAGCAGTCCCTTTTATCAAATCAGTGTGATAGTGAATGATTGGGAATTCTTTTGTACAGAAATAGACCTAGTGTTGCCATAAAAAGTGTTGAATTTTTGCCACTTATCATGAAATGAAATGAGGCAATAAGCAATTAATGGAAACATGACCGTGAACAGTAAAGGTTGATTAAGAAGTTATCTTATTAGATAGGACTAAGCCTCGCTCTACTACACGCTGCTCTAATGGTCCAGAAAATGGTCACAAATTCGTAGGTGAGAGGTTAAACTATTTCTCGCAAACAGATCTAGCTATTAGTGTCTGTATCTCACTTTTATGAAATTGAAATCTTTTTAAAATGTATCACCGGATGATATTTTATTGGGACAAGATATTACAAGCATATCCGTGTCTGTACATAGAGTGACGACACGTTGCATGCCACTGTCGACCTTTTGTCCGGATATTACGGACAAGTTTATAAGCATATGGATAACTTAATTCGATCACGGAATACTCGCAACGTCGCATCTCATCAGCTTGTTATAATTACAAAACAAATTACGAGAATCATTGTTAAAACAGATATGCTCACATCATCGTTGAAATGTTTTCCATGTTGAATTGGTTACCATTTCGTGAACGTGTTATATTGCAAAATGGTCGCATGATGTACAAAAGGTAAATTGCCTTTTGCGTGAGTTTCTATCTTATGTCACCAAATCCCTCTAACATACAATTGTGATCACCGTTTTTTTTTCTCCAAACAGTATCTTTTTTATTCCATGATCTCGTTCTTCCTATTTTAGATAAATCTCTGGTTCATTATGGAACACTTTTCCTATAGAAATGATACATTCACCTTCATACTGTAACTTCAAGTCCTTGTATCATTCTGCATGATGACTCACATCTAACGATATGGAGGCTTGTATCATTCTACATGATGACTCACATCTAACGATATCGAGGCTTGTATCATTCTATATGATGACTCACAGCTAACGATATCGAGGTTTGTATCATTCTACATGATGACTCACAGCTAACGATATCGAGGCTTGTATCATTATACATGATGACTCACATCTAACGATATCGAGGTTTGTATCAGCTAATTACTAATGCACTGATAAATAAAAAGTAATCATGTCCGATAAACCGAGACTTGTGGCCATAGAGTATAATTTGTTGGTCATTTATTTTCTTCTTTTTTTTATTATGAACGTGAACAATGTGACGAACGGAAACGATTTGAATGTTAAGGACATTCCAAGTACTTCCTTTTTAATGCATGTATTTATTTATACGTTTGTTCTTTCTTTCTTGTTCTATTTTTTATTCGTCAGTACTCCCGTCAGTAAGAAGGAGTGTGCCATCAAACTATAAATTAAACTATCTTGTGTGTTGTCCAGCCAAATTCGTTTTCGTAAACAAACAAAATAACAGCACAGAAATGTAGACATTTAATTATATTTGTGTAACATTGCATTTTTAGATAATTCACTAATCCGTCACTTGTATTTTTTTCAATGGACTTTTGGTTTCCATTGTCTATGAAACAGCCTTTTCATCTGGCTGTTAATGTCTATTCCGTTTAAACATTTTATTGGCATACATGTAGGCAAATGGGATCGAGCTACAATTTTTCACAACGTGGAATACACCATTCCCCAACAACAACAAATTGATAATTTACATCAATAACGACACAAAATTAATATGACTTCACAGAATTATAAGTAAACATATACGATGCGGAGAGAGATTAGTTACACGAATGAAATCACAAATGAAATATATAATGAAATATATAATGAAATCACAAATGAAATATATAATGATCTTGGTATATATTGAACAATACGTACATACACCAAAATTAATACACAAACCATTCAATAGGTATGAGTAAATAATGGCATATATTGAACAATACGTACATACACCAAAATTAATACACAAACCCTTCAAGAGGTATGAGTAAATAACTGCATGCCTTTGTTTATGAATACACTAGTAATATCCTGCGTGGAGAAATCAAATATAAAATAGTAATTATTAAAGCATGCATACTTCGCAAATTTCCTACTTCACTGCACACAATTCATATACATCACTCCATAGAAATGGACAATACTAACCAAATAATGAAAAGCTATCACCCAAAAAAAGGAAAGTCGGCCCAAAAGAGACCCATTTATTGTTTTAAATATATACTAATAACACCAAAAAAAGGAAAGTCGGTCCAAAAGAGACCCATTTATTGTTTTAAATATATACTAATAACACCAAAAAAAGGAAAGTCGGTCCAAAAGAGACCCATTTATTGTTTTAAATATACAATAAGGTGGTGGACCTAAGATCTTTCTTCTGTGGAGTTCGATTTTGTAAAGGGACGGTCCGTATTGCTTAAAATGGAAAACTATTTTCCTGTTGTCACTGCAAAGTGTAGTAAGGGGGTTTAAATAAGTAAAAACCTCCACCCACCCACCCTCCACTTTCTTCACCGATATTGACGGTCAGTGTTCGTTTTCTTGCTCATTTTGAGTGCATTGTGCTGTCTTCAGTAATCATGTTGCGTAGAACATAGTCAATATATTTATGTGTTTGTGCCTTCAATGTATATTTGTTTTACTTACCACACTGATGTCACAGGCGCTATCTCCGTGCACAATTCCTCGTGATGTGCATCGAAATTAAAATAATTCAGTTCAGTTCAGTAATAAAAGTAGTGTAAAGGAGAAATATAAATGCAGATGCATTCATGCATTACATCTTGTATACTTTCTGAGTTGAAACATTCCATCAATACAAAAAGGTTCTGAATGAATATTGGCAAAAGGTTGAATTGCAACATCTGGAATCAAAGTACATATATTTTTGTCTATTACTTTAGGGAAATAGTCATCTAACATAACACTTGTAAGCACCCTGTGTTACTCCCGGAAGGCTTTCTCTTCGCCTACATAATGAGGAAAACCCTGGCTTTTGATTAACTAATGCCGAGGAAAAGTGCCAAAATACCACCATCTTTGAAATGGCAAAAGAGCGGCTATGTTATCACAGTATGTTGCTTCCAGACACAAGGTGATGACCTTCTGTCTACAATCATAATGCGGTACACGCATTAGCTTTCCAAAAAAGCTTGGAAGCAACGCTATATATTATTTCTTTAGCTTGGAATGAAAGAAACATTTTGTTCTGTTTTGTTTGTTTGTTTGTTTGTTTAAGTGGCAGTGTTGAGGAGTACGTCTGGTGGTCTATTTAAAGCTTGAAGATACTTGCAGCTGTTGAACAGGTGTGTGATTCTGCTTTAGGAAGACTACTTGCTACACAGAAAAGGACGAGAAAGGACATGTAACTCATGTTCTCGTGGCTAATTGTTAATGTTTCAGACTCTGCTGCATGCACTGATTGCAGAGGTTATATATTATAGCAAGTTCTCTCCCTTCACCGTCACCGTCTATCGTACGTGCCTAATGCTTCGCGGTAAATATTCTGCCAAAGCAAACATTCCCTCCTGCTACATAAGACACTGTACAATTTCAGAAAGTAACGTATTACACTGAAATTATATGGACTCTTTAACATACGTGTAAGCCCATATGCTGTGTATCAAAAATATACATTCAACAGTTTAAGTCTGCAAGGGTCTGCGATATACATCGTCTTAGCCAACAGAAATTGCTTTAAGAAAAGCAAGCATGCTCCGTCAACATTGATATGAGGACAGTAATTTAGTATGAAGCAGTATGTCGGTTTTCATATGGCACATCAATTGTATGCCAGCTTATACGGAAGTAGATAGTACATGAAGACGCTCCTGCAAACATTTACTTGTGTTTCTTTTCAAATACTGTATCGGGAAACGAGAACAATGATAAAAATTTAAAAAGATGTACCAGACCTCTCCTTAAAAATCAAAATGAACACATTACTAGCGAAGTTACACCGATGTACTAGTAAAACAGTGTCGTTGCGTGGTTTTATAAAGGTAATTTCACGTTATATATTCCATTTAGGTTTTGACTCGAGGCAAGAATTGTTGGATCATGAGCCGGAGTGAAAGATGTATCGCTTCAGACTCCGGTAAAAATCAATATTTTTCTATGCAATTTGCACCAGTAAGCATTATTTTACTTATTAAGGTCTGCATCAAAATCATAATGTTGTATATCCGGAAGTTGTCGACATAAAACATGTTATTAATTTTCTCTACTAGTTCAAGTTATATCTTAAAAAAATCAAGAATAATAGATAAACTCGCGGAAATTTGTTCTGTGCGACGTCTGACCATAGCGCCTATTTATAATTAAATGCTACAATAATGATTTTAAAAATCAGCTGCCCAGATTGATTTGAGACCATATTCAGAAAGTCTGTTGTTATGATATTTAAATGTGGACAGGGACAGGAACTATAGTCTGCAAATAAACAGGCAATGTTTGTATTAGTAATTGAACTCATTGGCTTTGATCATAAAGATGAAAAGAAAGATGTACAAGAATACGCAACCAAACGAAATTTTCCTTTTCATTTTATCCCTGATGTTAAAAGAATGCGTATTCACTTTAAGTCGTACTTTTTTACCATCAGAAAAACACGTGTTTCGAAATATCTTCAGCTAACGCTAGCTTGATAGGATCATTTGCTCTTATTTTCTCTTCATCGGATTCCTAGAGTCAGCAATCCTAGAAAAGAATCTGGACCTTGATAGACATCAAGTAGTAGATCTGACCCCTTATCCAATTTATTTCCTATCTGAGTAATCGATTTCTGTAATATTTGTGTTGAACAGAAACGTGGAAGACATGACAACGATGTTATTTGAAAAAAGATTGTATTCAGCTTTATTTGATTCAGTCCAAACTTTCCAAATTAGCCGCTCTTCAAATTCTCTTTTTATCAGACCTGCAACAATACAGTCTTGCTTTTAAGCTTTACTGGTTTAGTTCATTGTTTTGAACATTTACCTGTGCATTTGAAAAAAAAAAAAGATCGATGTTGTGAGCATCTACACTTTTTTTGTTGATTTTAAAGTGAATACCTTGTTAAATTTTGGCTAATTTAAGAACAGTGGCTCGCAAACTACTATTGTGTGTATCAAGTCAGGCACATGACTGTCAGTATAAACATTTGGAGTACTTTGTCACCAATTTCCGTATCCATTTGTTGTTCATTGAAGAAATACTTAGCGGCTTCTATAACCTGTTGTCAAGTGTAAGACTCCGAGAATTAATCATATCGGACAGGACTTCTAAATAGTACTAAGATTTTAGTTCTAATTTCTGAATTGAACAACATTATTGATAATTTTATCCACTTATTTTTGAACAATAGAAAAATACACTCATGCTGTGAAAATCAAATTGTGATATTCATGCTATTTGTGTAGGCTGCTATTTTAACGGTTCTCTCATTAGGCTGCTATTTTAACGGTTCTCTCATTAGGCTGCTATTTTAACGGTTCTCCCATTACTCTGCTATTTTAACAGTTCTCTCACCCATGATGCAATCGTTAAAAAAGCAATTCCATTTATATACGTGTTATATACCGATTGTTCAATTAATTCCAAAGTAATGATATCGTACTGTAAAAAAATGTTTTTAAGTTCAAAGTTTTGGATAGCACATTGTTGCACTTCAGAAGTTTTTGCAAGTATAATGTTAAATCAGAAATGATGTGAAAGAGGACAAAACACTGTGAACAATGACTTATTTGTACCTGAAGGTCAATAAGTATTCGGAGATTCTTTCCATATGCAAAAATGACTCCAGTACCAAGTTTTGTGCGTTAAACGTCCATCATAGAAATAGTATGCTTATCATTCATATTACCTTGTTGAATCCTATTTCTCCTAACTGAAACAGGTAACCAATCATTTCTGTATCTAAAGAAGGTGTTATTAGCTTGAAAAGAATATAGCTTCCGTAGGATATGGCGATGTCTTTTACGTGCATTATGTCTCATCTTCTTGCTTCATCGTTACTGGCATCTCCATTCACTTTTATATTAAAACGAAACGCTATAAACCACCTATATGTTTAGGCGTAGCTTTGACATTGCTCTCTGTAAAGTGTACTCAGGTTTACTCTTGCCAATTGTGTATGTATTTAACGATGTGTTGGACTGGGGTCTTTAACTCCTTATACTATTTACTACGTACAAAACTTATAAGTAACATACACACTAACACCCATTATAAGACCATTGAATATATACTCGTACTTCACTTGATCACTGGTAACAATCATTAAGTCTGTCTTAGCTTTTCAGGTTTAAAAGTATTTTCATGCAATGCAGGTGCATCGGGGTGATTAGACGCATATGAAATAAAAGCATCATCCAATCTCTTACTGTCGAGGTCACCAAACCCGTTCTCTAAATCTTTAATTCAAGTAATCCAGCATATTTTATCCGTTTTCATTAAACTTTGTAATTTATCCATTATCTTGTCGTGCATAATTCACTTTTGATTAGTTCCTTATGATTCAATCGTTTGAAACGATAGTTGTATATTATAAATGACAGACCCTTAGCGGTTGCTCCACCATTAATTAATAATATTGCTGCCATTTATATGTAAGTTAAAGCATCTATTTTAAAGTGCAAGAAGTTTTAATAATACTTCCGTCTTTAGTTTACATCTTGACTAAATAAAAAATGATTTTGTTTTTAAAACCATTTTTTAAAACATTATTCCTTGTAGAGAGCATGTATGCAATTTGTTTATACCGTAAATATTGGTACCTCAAGTGAGGTCTTTGTTACATCCAACTAGTAAGGGACATGTTATCTGACTACGTGTAATCCTATGTGAAAAGCACCCACCCACAACTAAAAGGTTTAATATTCAACTTGAAAGATATTGCGTATAATCATCATTTCCCCTTAAGTACTAATGCCTTTTGTAGATGATAATTTATTATCAGTTTTCCCTCCACAACTTAATATCATTTAAATTATTATCCTCAAGTGTATTACGCATTTGAGAATCTACTCGTCTTTGCTTAAATTTTTATGAGCCGTAACCATTTGTCTTGCACAGGATCTGCTAGATAAGCGATATGGGTATCACTTAGTTGAAGACATTGTTAACTGTATTGTTTATTGATTTGTTTTTGTTTTGTTCACTATCTTCCACTTTATTTACACTGCAATTTGGAAACTTAATTGAACACGATTTCAAGAAAATTAGACATGTTACTTGTAAATGATTTGCTCTTTTTTACTGAAATTATTGCCAGTTAATTCGAAATCTGACTACTTACCTAAATTATTTGATTCTGAGACAGCTCGAAATGTAAATAAAAAGACATTTTGAAGAACGCGCACTTACTGCAACCCGTGACATAAAGAATACAATCAAAAAGCGATTTTTAAAATGAAAGGATTATAGAGACAATCGCAAATAACAGAAAAGAGAATATCACACACAAAGGCTTCAAAATGATCACAAAAACTTCCTGATAAATCACAAGGCACAAGTAAAACCTTTAAAATGGTCGAAACAAAATATTACACCAGATTCAAGGTTGCAATGTTATATGTTCCGTCAACTGACTTCTACCGTAGATCATTAATTTATACGAAACCTGAAGGCGTTAATGACGATGATTTGGACATCTATCTGATCTATCCGATGCACACAAGCTAAAAAGATGTTTGAACTATTCAAACACTATGTATATGATTGCCAGCAAAAAATGATAAAATACCTTCGAGTAAGAGCTTGACGAGAATACAAAAACACTGAATTCATTAAGATTTCTAGGGCATAAGTATTCAATCGGCTGCACATCTAAAAACGTTGGAGAAAACTTTGAGACTATATTGAAAAGAGTAATGAAACAGTTACTCAAAAATAGTAACAATTGATACTGTAACTACAGATATAGCAGTGACTTCATACACGATTGTTCTACCTTTAAAATGTTCTCCAAAAGGAATTGTTTTCAAACTCTTGCTCCACCTAAATCTACTGCTTCGTGTCCTTCTTTTTCACGTTACGCTCCATCAGTTCCTATTTAATCTTCTACCCTTCGTACTCCAAAGTCTCCTATTTCAAGCTAATCAACGTTCGGAAACTCTCAGACGGCTTGAAATACTAAGTCAGTTCTTTGTTTCCGTTAGCGTTGTAAGTAACAAGATGGACACCTGGTATTCTTAGTAGTCGGATAAGTTGTTATTTAAGAGTGCTGGCCAAATTGTTTATTTTCTTCGATCACCATGCATTACTTGTTTTCGCATTAGTGGGTTTGTTATTTGCATCTCCTTCAACAATTAGTATCACTATAAATGATTGATTATTTCATGAGAAATAATTGTTTTTGTCATTTATCGTTTATTCGTTGTCTGCACTTCATGATCGCTATGGTGCATCGTGCCGGATGTGTACATAAACACTTATATGGAAAGCACTACAACCGAAGGAATAAAGCGTATTCTCCATCATCCTAATCCTATACATAATAATATTTGCATTCTTTGCCTTCTCTTTTGCCCTCTACAATGTCTTGTCATTCTGTTGCATGTTGATCGTATCGGCCTGTCGAACACCGTTCATTAGCAGTAATGGTAGGACCTTAATTTAAACGAGTCGATATAAATTGTTCTTCGACCGCTCTGCTAGCCGAGAGGTTAGACCGTCCGTATCGAATGCGGAGGATCGCGGGTTCAAACCCCGGCTGAGTCATACCAAAGACTCAACAAACTTTTGCTAACAGCTGCCTCAGCATTAGGAGGTAAGTGTTAGAACTGGTGTCGGAATAACGTGACTACATGTCATGATGCCCCATTGCTAGACATTACTATAAACTGAAATACTGCAGACCTCGTAGCGATATGACTGAAAAATTGTTAAAAATCCAAATCACACACACAGACACACATTTTGTTCTTCTATATGACGATATTACCCAGGCATGGAAATGTCATTCGGTAATAGAAAGAGACCATTGTCTTAAACAGCATCTTTTAATTTCACTTGTCTTATGTATACATCGTGTTATCATCAGTATTGTAACTTTGCTGTCCAAAATTAGTAGGTCCTTTTACTCTTTAATATTATCTGATACTGTTGAAGCAGACTGTGTAACGGGAATTATGTTGAAAATATTCACCTGATATGCAGATTACATAGGACCCTACAATTTGATTTAACCATATAATACCTTCATTTGTTATTCCGTTTCTATCTTGCAGAATGAAGTAAGTCCGACCAATAGGTTCATCTTTGTCTGCCAATGATCTCCAGTATTCAATATTACTGTTCCATATGTGTGTTTACGTTTGTTAGAAGCTAACATAACAATGGTTACTGGCTTCCCAAAACATTGACGTACTTATTGTTATTCTTGTGGCCCGTCAGTCAAGTGTATGTTGTTGTTTTATCTGCTTTTGTTATTCCTTCAGGTACCTCCAGCCATGCTTTTGTTCAGATGTTTAAAAAAAGTTGCTGATCAAATAAAAAAATTTATCATCAGCAGGTAAGCAGGTAAAAGTATGTTGCATACATTCATTTCATATTGGAAAAGAAACCCATGCAATATGCATACTGATTGGATAAATTATGGTATAGTTTTATGTTAAATACATGAAGGAAATATCACAATCACATATTACTATATGTACTGTCCTGTTTATCTGCTTCTGTTAAAAATGTATGCCACTAAGTTCATAGTATTTTATCATACTGTCCTCGTTGTGAATTATTTAACTCAACCTTTCAGAAATACGTAATGGCATGTAGATGAAAATTTAAAACACTTTTTACAAAACATCAAAAGCCATGAATGTTTTTATGCAAACCCACTGAGGTCCTATTTAACACTTTTCTAGATTCAAATGTAATTCTTTACTGATTTTCTATGATTTCATTTCCTCCACATTAATACCAGTTTAAGCTCGGTTCATTTACTTAATCTTTACATATCTTATTTTGTATTTTGTTTTTCTATTTCCTCGATCAGTTTTCTCGTATTTATAATATTTCGTAGTCGAGTGTGTCTCAAACATCAATTGTATCAATTGTTTGTGCACTATGAATATAATTATTATTATATGTCAAATGAAAGTTATGAAAGAAATCCATCTTCCAAATCTGTATGCCTGTAAACGGTGTACTGGATTCTACTTTGTGCATGTAGTGTACAATCAAATGAATTGGGCTAATTATGTACTAATACTTTGTAACTGATTTTTTTTAATAGTTAAAATTGTAAATGGCAAATATTTCATATTATAATTTTCGCTAAATCACCTCATAGATCGAATATTCAAGTCATTTATTTTATTTTATTTTTAAAAACGTACACAAAGATATGAACTGTATAGTCATTTTTTACTTTTGATATTTATTGCCCTTGTATTGATATACAAATAAAATTATTAATCTAACTTGCACTTACACTATCTTTCTTACGGATTTCGTATATATTGTCACTAAACTGAATGAAATCAGTGAAATAATTTACGAAAATAATATACTTGACGCGGGGCAAACAACCCACCCTGAAAAGGTAGTGTGCGATCTTCCGTGATATTATTGCATACATATTTGATCTAATTTGTTTATCAAAGATTTCTGATCGACCTTTGACCTCATCTCCGACATTGATCTATAGACAGGAGTATTAAGAATACGATATAATGATGATGCATTGGTATAGTAAGTTCTGTCAATCTTGAGATGGCATTGGTATAGTAAGTTCTGTCAGTCTTGAAATGACTTTATGGATATAGGAACCCGATATTATGACCTACGGGACAATGGACATAGAACGAACAGAGCATTTGTAGTTGCCCATTGTTTCCACTATAGATGCGAATTGATGAGGACGACGACGATGACGACGGAGGCGATGATGATGATGATCATTCTCATCATCATCATCGTCGTCGTCGTCGTCATTATTATTACTATTATTATTATTATTATTATTATTATTATTATTATTATTATTATTTATACTACTACAATTGTGATTATTATTGTTTCTATTGCCATTTTCGTAGTTCCTTTTCTTCTTGTTGTACTTGTGATGAAAGAAACAAAAAATAAATCTTGTTCACTCTAATTTCAAACAAATGCAGGCCCCAGTCTTGGCCTTTACCCGGATGATTGACAAGGGGGCGGATGAATGTCGGTGGTGTTTCCATATCATTACAAGGCCCTGTGGAGACAAGAATTGTAGTCTGTCGTGAGAGCTAGCCATGGTGACCGGAGGCGGTTAATGTGATTACCTAAATTAAACCTAACCACACATTATACCTGCTATTGTGGCGCCCCACGTTCTCGCACTAATAGGATCAACATTTTTTTTAGTTACAGTTACGGGAGTAAAGGGGTAACATCATGTGCACTCATTAGGATGTTCATTTACCGCCAGAAAAGTCTCTCATATTCCTGACAACGAACACCAATACAACATACCGAAAACATTCGATTCAAAACAATACACAAAGACGGAGCTTGTTTACTCAATCTAATCACACAGAAAGAAGATCGGCGAACTGCATCCTAGTTTTTGTTCAAATGTATTGGATGGTTTCTGCTCTAGCGGCGTTCATTTGCTCTTGTAATCCTTATATCCTTCCAACAAAGAAAAGACACAAGAAGAGACACTTGAAAGTAATCAGTACTTTGAACTGATGCTCACTCGATAGATAGATAAATATATATAAAGATAATTAATGTTACGTTTTTGTCGGTCCCAGTTTTATCACTGTTTCTACTCTCTGTTTTTGGCTAAGTTTGTATTGTACTGACGTGACCATGCATCTGATACTAATGTAATATAAACAGCATTTTCTCATTTTCATTTTTTCATTTTATTAAAACAATCTTTTTTATGTGTTTACGTGTGTATGAAATAATCCAAAAGCCTGAAATCATTGTGTGTACAAGTATCAGTACTTAAATTCTCCACATTTGTAATGCCAAATTGATGTTTAGTGCATTAAAAGCAAAGTTTGGTGATCTGTTATGTAATGATTGAGTTGTAGTGCAGTGGAAGGAACGTCTGATATTCCTGTTATGGTGCAAAAAACTGAGAGTCTGGTTATTCCCAAGTTATAGTGGAATAGAAGGAAAGTTTGATTATGCCTGAAAAGGAAAGTTTGGTGATTTATATGTATCAGCTTAAAATCTGTAATTTATTACCAGCAATATTTCCTCCACATGCATGTGGATACAACGGTAGTCACGGAAAGAAACAAAGGGGGAAGGAAAGAGATGGAAAAAAAATGAAAGAAACGTTGAAGAAATGAAGGAGAAGAAATAAAAGAAAACAAGAAAATAGACAAGATAAGAGGCGAAGAAAGAGAGGCAAGAGATGAATGTTTGTCACAAATTTTTTATAAAAAAAAGTATTTTGATGAATCACAACAATATAATCCAGAATGTCCTCGACTGAATTCGCTATAATTCCAAAATAATGATTTAGTCCAAGAAGTATTAATGAGTAATGTGTTATTCCAGTGAATGATTCAAATAAATAAATCCAACCAAATGCAAGAACTGAACACAACAATAAGACTGATTCCACTTAGGTTGCTAAAGTAGGAATGATTAATTTGTTTTTAAACAGCATTGGTGGCGCTCTACAATATTTTTATTTTGCAAAGGTTAGAATTTTAAAGAAAAAGAATATTCCCGAGTTTCCTCACTAGTTATACTGGCTATTTAAAAAAAATTCCTTCTATATCTAGGTATTGTTCAAATAGCCTTTAATTCCCTTTATTTTGGTGTATGATTGATGGGTGTAAAATGGGTTAGAGAGTTTACAACTTGGCCTTACTCCAGATGTGCACCTTTCAAAAACTGCTAGCTCCGTTTGGTCATTTTCACTTCCTGGACTTCAGAGGTAAATTGTATTAAAAAAATGTAAAATTTGTTTTATTTTTTTTTAAAAATAACTAGTTTTACATTTTCTATATGTAGCAATTTATCAATTGCGCTTTCAGAAGCTGACATTGTCTGGTTTATTTTCTCTATTTTAATAGCTGCTAAAGATAGTGTACTTTAGACTAATTCAGGGTAATTTTTTTAGCACAAGGGAGCAGCCATTTTAGTTAGCAGTGTGCTTTGATCATGTACAATTTCCATAAGTACAATATCCAAAGAAATGTCAGCCAAATTACATATATAGGTATGCCAACATTCTCTCCACTATACATGTTTCAAATGCAAACAACTTCGCCTAACATACGTTACTCTCTCAAAAGTACATAATAACTGGTGATATAAAAAGCTATGACACAATAATAGATCCCGGATGTAGGTCAGCCTCCGCTAGAAAACATTCAAAGTTGCCAAATTGTTTAGGAATTTCCAAGCGAAAAACTATGTCTTAGGCTCATATTTAAATAAATATGTTTACCTCCAAATATAATGATCTGAACATTTAATACATAATCATAGATAAAATTTTAGTTATGTATTATGTTGTTTACAAAATAAATGTCCCTGGTAATGTACACAGTGAACTTAATTATGGACAAGGCCAGATACAAAATACAAATGTATATAACATATAATGATTAAGAAAAGTCAACAAATGATACAAATTAAATATACATAGCAAGTCTATAAATCAAACTGGACGCAGTCTGTCTGACAATCATCTGAGGGATTAACTTGCAACAAAAAATAAAAGATGGTAACATTCTTGAGTATATTTTCGTTTCATCATGAGTTTTTAAATATTGCAAGAAGAACTGAACGTTACTACCACAGGATTTTTCTCTCAAACATTGTATATTCTTACAGTTTAAAGTTTTCTTAATGAAGAAAGCAGCCTTGTTCAGTATTGCAATCTAATGAACATATGGAAAGCCTTGGAGATATAGAAAGAACATCACCCACAAATAACAAACAACAATCTTGTCGTATATCGCTAACACGAGAAATACAAACGTTCGTCCCTGGTGCTTTGTAATCATCTCATGAAGAGCGGCATTCCAACAGTTCATAAAAATTAAGAAATAGTAGTGAATGAATGTAGACGTTTGTTAAATTTGAGGAATTGTGGGGCTTTTTGTGTGTGTGTGTGTGTGTGTGTGTGTGAGAGAGAGAGAGAGAGAGAGAGAGAGAGAGAGAGAGAGAGAGAGAGTTACCTTGTTAACATGGAATATTATTTCAAAATGTAATTTGGAAAGCATTGTTCGTTCCAACTATTTTATAAAACATTTTTACTACTCCAATATAAAGATGAAAGGTAATATATCTAATCGGGAAGGAAAAAAATTGAAACGTCAACCCACTTACCGCAGTGTTACGTGATGTATTTTTGTTGGTCGTGGTGGATTATGACATGTTCCGCATAGTAAATACTTAGTACGAGTGATATGATGCCGTATACCATGATTTAGACCTTCAGAGCAAATTAAATATGTTGTGCAATTTACAGCAAATTAGTTTTCAACTGGGGCAAAGCTTGTCATGATTTTTCAGTTCTGATCAATTTTTATAAATCTCGGTTCTTTGTAAGTGTGTCCTCTCCCCGTGACAGTCTTGATCTGTCTGTCTGTCTGGCTGCTTATCTATATAGTATCAAAATACTTGCTTTTTGGCAAGCAAACGGGCTTCGGGCAATTAAGGGCTGGTCAGAGAAAAGTACTGCCCATCTAAATTTCCAGTCAAAGATAGAGAGAGCCTGGAAGTGTGTGATACCAGTGTTGCCGATAGTGTTGACTCATGCCAAATTAATAGTCAGCAACTATTTTAGCTGGTTGTTAATTCTACCCAAGAGTTATCTTCATAAATAGAAAAGCGCGGCTCTGATTTCCCCGGGGAAGGTCCAAGAGAAGATAAGCCCGTTCCTTTGCGAAGATTTTGGCACCACATCTCTCTTTAGCTGTTTGTTTGTACCAACTAATGTGCCAACAATACAGATGTCGCATTTGTTTAGAATCGTTAACGAAAGCAGCCTACAGAGGTTTTGCTAGCGAAAATTGCTTTCTGGTATAATGCATTGAAAAGATTACACTTTAATGATAGGAAAGACGACTTATACATTTCATTTATTTCATGAATTAAAAAAGAATCCACAGCTGCTCTTGCTTTCTGTGGTATGTGTTCTTTCTATATTAGATGAATCAGATGATTCAAACCAATTTAAATACTGTAGTTTAATGGCGTTTTATAAAGGAATGGTTGACAGGGCTGTTAATTTGGTTATATGACAAATATATAGATCGAACGATTTCTGACACGTATTTAGATATCATCCGTTCCGATCAAGTTTTTGATTAATGGGTATTCTCAGAGGATGGTGATTACGGTAGGAACAAAGACACTTCAAGAATAGCAGTCTGGTAAAATTTCGTTCAAAGAAATTGTAACAATCAGTTATCAGACTCAACAGTGTTTAGACCGACTTTATAAATTGTAAGGTATGAACTCAGCAGTGTAGACCGACTTTATAAATTATACAGGACACTTCTCATATATAAAAGCACCACAAGGAAGAAAGCACATAATTATATGTACGTCTCGGACGCCATATATACGTGAAAAAGTAGGAAACCCAAATCAGATGCATTCACCCAGTATCAGAACATAATAAAGAAAATACGAATATTTTCTTTCATTAGCCATATGAATATTCGATCATGATATTTTATTAACCATAGAAATATTCGATCATGATCTTTTATTAGCCATAGCAATGTTCAATAATGATACACTACTGGTCTTCAGGAAGACAATAGGCAAGGGATTTTCTATTTTAAAAGTATTTTCAGCCTTTTTATTGAGAAATATTTACTTTCCTTTTAATACAAAAAAATCTAGTTTTTATTACCAAAAAAACTAAAAACAAAAGTGACAAAAACTTGCAGGTTTCACAAAATTGTTAAGTTTTGCTTACACGTATTATTTTTACAATGAATCAATTACCATATTGATTTCATGAAGTTTAAGCGCCACTGGAACATATTATTTGATTCATGTGCGATGTAGCAAATTTTATAAATTTTAATTTAAAAAATAGATTATAAATCGCATTAGTTTTCACTGTGGATTAACAAAGAGACTGGTGTTTAAGTGTTAGTTCATTTTGTTTTGTTTTTTTTTTGTTTTTGTATTTCAGCATAGTCGGTATTGGGTAACAGGCAATACATATCAAAACCCTCTCACCTGCACATGACGTTCAATAATAATGATAATATTAATAATAACAATGAGAAGAAGAAGAAGAAGAAAAAAGAAGAAGAAGAAAAGAAGAAGAACAAGGATTACGAGAACAAGAAGTTCAACTGTTATTTGGGATATCGTCAGGCAGAAAGATCTTCTGGGTTTTTTTTTTCTTCTTTCAATATTGTTAACTCAGTTTAGTGAACCCATGTACATAAAAAGATAGTTCTTATACTGTTTTGTCAGAATATTTGCCTTCCGATGAATAGAACACAAAGAAAAAAGACACTAATCGATTACCTTTCCTTTTCGTACATACGTGTCTAACCCGAGAAACAAATTATTGAAGACGGTGCTACTTCGCATTCTTTATATAGATATTTTCAAACATGGGTCACTGTGTTCCAATTTATTTAGTGTAAATCTGGCCGACATTTGCTATCTACGCTATTCGAGGGCACGGCTGATGACGTCGTGGGAGGGAACAGGGGAACGCAAAGTGACACTTGTTGATCGGCGAAAGATACATAAAATGGACGCATTTAGAAGTAAAATATTTGAAACTAATACTTGCTGATTATTTCTTTTATTAGTAGGACCCCTACTGTTCGATATACATCATTATTCTCGCTGCCTGACACTTGAAACATTTCTAGAAGCTCTTACTGACGGCGGATAAATATTAAACTTGATTTAACGGTATACATGCGGCCAACGTCTGACACGTTTATTGTTGGTAGATCTACAGCCGGATTTAAGAGGACGGTTTTGGATTTTATTCAGATCAAAGCTCTCTCTTAATCAATAAATCGCCAGAATTGTGGCTCTCAACAGCTTTATTTAAGTTGTGAACAACTCTTGATGCTTTCTCTGGGCGGCTTTCTCGCTTACGAAGATAAGACACGGTAGGCAGGGCATTGTTTCATTGGGCTACTTTGGGTGCGGAAAGAGTTCACGTGCTATTGACAAGGAAGGACATTCTTTCAACATTACAGTATCCACAGACCTTTCCTTGTGAAAAAGATGAATAAGACTCAGTTTATTTAATTTGTATCGTCATCTAGATTCAAAGAATGAAAACATAAGACGCTACTTCGAAGTTCGTGCATATTTATGATCAAAATTAGCCACAGTCACTATGTTGTCAAGTTGCCTGAAATCATCCTCAAAAACATCAATTTATTCTGTTTAACAAAGCTTGAAATCAGATTTGGAATTTACCTTTTAGACTGAGCAACAATGTATGCACGTCTTCCTACACAAATGTAAATACTTCATTAAAAAAAGACAGGTTGGCAGCCGAAACCGAAACTACCGTAGTAAAATGTGCCAGCCAATCAAGATCTTCGTTAGCTCTCCGGTGAGACTACTGGCAAAACAATATCCCACCTCTTAGGTAGAGAATCAAAACTATATTTTTTAAATATTATTTAAGAGCCATTATTTGCGTTTTTCAATTTTACACAATAAACGATCATTTACTTATTCTTTGACATTTTTATGACGGATACATGCCAAATAAGAAAATATTCCTACCAGAAAAAGAAGGAAAAAAATTAAGATATGATGTTGGTGTCCTTTCTGCTTAGTATTAATATACATTCATCCCTTAATTACACGTAATAAGAAAATCCAGGAGGTCACGAAGACTAATATGTCGGCTTTCGCTTTTGAGTGGGATATTCACAAGGGCTTAGACCATTATATGAAAAGGTATATTGTAGTGCATACTTCATGTGTGTGTGTGCGTTCATATATATATATATATATATATATATATATATATATATATATATATATATATATATATATATATATATATATATATATATATATATATATATATATATATATATATATATATACCTAATTGTCCGGTGGACCAAACCTTCATAATTGTTTCATTTTAATGTTAAAGGACATGCAATGTTTGCTTGAGATTTTACACATTCACCGGGTATGATCTGACCGTTGAGAGTACTCTATACGCTCAAAAACTATGATTCTTTCCCTTAGCAGAAAATTGGTTGGTTTTTGTTTTATTTTAATTATTTATTTGCTTGTTGTTGCCATATTTCTCAATTTTAACTTAATGCTTCCTATAAAGGTGGTAGCCCATTGATCACTGAAACACCCCGACCTCTGAAAAGTCTATTACTTGTGATAGGACTAAGTAATCTTCACGTTTGGGTATGTACACTTTCAACTTATATTGCTTATTTCAACAAAAGTTTCGCTCTCATAACATTTTCAGAGTTCTATCATAGCTTTTAAGAATGTGTGAACGGCTTATTTCCGTTTACTAACAATAGTGCTGATTCGTTTGGGGTTTTTTAAATTGCGCTTTGAATATAGACAAATAGTGATTTCCGACTTGCATTGTCTTTCGCACAATGTGCTTTTTCCAAACTCTGTAATAACTTTCATTATATACACTTTGACTGATTTAGACTCTTTACAGTTAAACCACATTTACAAAACTTATATGATAACGCCAATCATTTCCTCTAAAATTAATAGCTGTACTCGCTTATAAGTAGACTCAAAATTGTAAACAGCAAAGATTCGGATCTCCAGTAGCATAATGCGCCTGCAGATCAAGGTCTCTATTGTTCGTTATACTGATTAATCCAAACAAATTGCACAGAACCAGATCCACGACGGCAGATCTGGATCTCTGCAGTTTTCCATAGGTCTCGTTTTATAATCGAGTACATACGGTAGATAATAAGAATTACATACACGATTTGAACAGTCTATATTATATATTAGGACTTTTGTATGAAACGAATTCTAGATAACACTCTTTTTAATGGGAACAGCTTGATATATAAAATTAAAATCATATAGGATATGTGTCAGAGATGCGTGTAGATTGTAATCGGCCAAAGCAGTTTTCTGTGATTCTTGTAATTATAAAATAATTTAGAATAAAATTAAATATTTTGACACGATTCTCTTTGCCAGTCTGTTCTCCCTTAGATAGATTGACAACAGTTTAGTTCTTTATGGATCCTATATTAAAAATTGGACAAAAAATTTATTGAACTGCAGTTACATTTTTGCATATCGCAGGTACTTAGTGTCGAATTGATTGTAAAACCACAATGTATTTATCACAATTATTGCACATTTCGGGGACCAGGGTTTAAAAAAGGTATGAGCACTGAACCATGTGATTGGAATGTATTCTGTGCGTAGTCATTGTATTTGCAAAGCGAAGGTTATTCTCACTCACATGGAGAAAACTAAATGTACTTCACCTGACAGGTAGTACAGGTAAGCAAAATCGTATCTCGAGTACTTCACCTGACAGGTAGTACAGGTAAGCAAAATCGTATCTCGAGAAGTCCCAGTTATCATAAAACTAATTATCAATTTGACACAATAAACAATAGACGGTTTACCGTCACAATAATCGTCATTGCTAGTAACTTATTAAAAGTATTCGTACTAGTGTCTAAACGAAAGCACGTGGTTATTAAATAAGAATTAAACACTTACAAGTCCAGCATGCTTTTCGTGCCTTACTGTTACATTCGACCCCAGTCTTTTGTTTTTGAGTGTTTAAATGGACCTTTTGATCTATTAAATGTATTCTGTACTTTCGTTGTTTCTTGTCTTGTTTCCATTTCTCTGGCACGATGCATATTCATATATCTTTCCATCACTCACCACAAACACTCAGCTAGCTGTGTGATTTGATAAAGGAAATTCTTACTTCGCGGACGCGGACCTCTCCAAAAGATTTTAGAGTAAACGAATACTCTTACAGCCCGTAGAAGTTTCAAAGAATGCTTATCTGCTTCTTTCTTCTAACGCGTTGACTTTTTCTAAAAGCATTAAAACGTTCATAAATTTGTAATTGAAAACATCCTTTTACAGGGTGTCAATGTTTTCAGCTAATACTGTTTAAGTCTTCTTGAAATATATCCTTATCATCCCAGGAATTTAAATTCTGTATTTCCAGTGGTCTAATAGGGGCTGTGATGCATCTTATCAGGAAACATGGATTAGACTGTATCAGATTTCATCTAAGGTAGCACTAAATATTTTGGTATAATTGGTTTTGGATTTTTATTATTAGTTATCTATTATTTTACTGATGATGATGATGATGATGATGATGATGATGATGATACTAATAACGAGTATTATTATTATTATTATTATTGTTATTATTATTATTATTATTATTATTATTATTATTATTATTATTATTATTATTATTATCATAAAGTACATGATCATTCAATATTTCAGAATAGATGTCAAGTAAAGTTTACGTGTAATAAAAAAGTTCAAAATACTAAACATATCTATCTAATTGTCCAAGTGACAAGGTATGTTTTGACAATTACAATCCCATTAACGAAGATTTTGACACAACAAAAATCAATTATACAGCAGTTAGTTATATATCTTTCTTTCAATTTTTCAAAACTATGTTAAAATAATTTAAAGAAAACAATTAGTGTAAGTACATAAATTGTCATCTTTTTTAATACATATGGACTGGAGACCATTTTCCAAATATATTTAGATCTTTTCTTAAATACAAGTTACTGGTATCATCTATATACTTAACTTTTTGAAAGCATAGAGAAGACCTTTAAAATTCAATGAAATTATTATAAACAATATTTGTAATATCCACAACAACAAAACTTTAATATTTTATTTTACTCAGAATTCCCAATAATATATTAGTCTGGTTTAATTTTAGAATTATATCGAAATTGTGCAATAAACTACCACTAAATTTTGACATACTTTCTTAAACTTCATTACAAATATACTATACTATCTCTCCAACAATAGTTTGTAATAACTGAAAGTGTTCTACTTTTAAAAAAATGATATAAATATTATGAAAAATCAATGGTTGAGATGTTGAACCATTCGTGATTACCCTTAAACATACACTATGTGCGTTTGAATGCATTAATCAATTACTTTACATTTGTCATTTTTAATCTTCCTCCTTTATAATTATTGCATCCCTTTATATTTTAATAGCTCCTGAATTTCCAAATTAATTCATTTTATAAAAATTCGAAAGATGCAGTTAACTTAGAAAGTGCATTGGGTACGGATACAAATAAATGCGTACATTCAGATATTGTCAATGATTTATTAATACTCACTTTATCACGAAGGGTAATTTTTACCCAAATTTCTCATTTACGACTGTCTCGTCTATTATGCGCTTTGAAATAATTTCCCATCTATTAAATAAATCAGTTTTAAATATTACTCCAAAATGTTAAATGCACTTTAATTCCCGTCAAATTTAATATTTTGGCCAAGTCTAATATTTGATTTTGACAATGTTCTTTTTAAGTATAAGAATTCAAACATGAAGTCATCTTGTATAATACATAATTTACCACATCTATAAACAAATACGTCCATTGAACTAATGACGCACCAAAATGAAAATAACGATATATATTGATAATAACATCCCAAGAAATAACGGCTTTAAAATCAATATATATTATCAGTTTGGGTATTTTTAATGTTTAAGTTTAAAAAAGAAGTCATATATAACACTAACATTTTCACTTATAAATCTACCTGATGTGAAATCTTTTTGGTCCTCGTTATTGGTGTAGTGTCAAGAATGCATGAATACATGTTGTTTGCAAAAGGAGGAAACTCAACTTAAAAAAACAGAGGCATTAACCGGGTTGAAGACCAGGTTTTTTGGTGGGTTGGGTGTGTTGATGTTAAAGGGTGCTTTCAAACAAGGATCAGCATTACCATGGCAATTTCTTTAACGGTCCGGTTTCTCCATTCTCTGAAGAGTTTGAAAAGGTATACGTGTTAATAGATACGTGTTAATGGTTGCGGTGTTTCATTATGTTAATGGATGGCTCTGAGGTTAGAGGGTCCATTCTCACCCCGACCGTGCATGTAAGCTGCTTTTAGTGTTACCTAACTTAAATTGGCTTGCATAAGGGCTAGGATAAGGTTAAATATACTGATCAGGGTTTTAGTGCTCGCCACAGCTAAAAATGGATATTGAACATATTTTAGCCAGAAAGGGGTTGGGGTAAGGTCGGTATAATAAAATGTATGACATAACCATATTAAATACGTCACTATCATCTCAGATATTCTGAGGGACATGTTATGGTTTTTTGTTTGTTTTGTTTATAGTACAGAAAGTTGGAGGGTTGTGTCATTTTAATTTTGAAGAGGATATGAATGTATTGTATTATAATGGAGAAAGAAAAAGGTGCATTTTTCTTACGTTTTAAAAGTCCATTTATAATAAATGACATACGGTGAATCTTCTCCGTAAGAGTCATCTGTGAACATTACATTTATGGGCATGTGTCCCCATAAATATATATATATATATAAAGGGGTGCTAAGTTCTTTGTGTGAACACTTGTAGTTGGAGTAATCCCTACCAATACCAATAAATATTCGCGTGGGTAGGTGTGATTCTGGCATAACCAGTATAAATGTCTGATGACAAATGTATTTGTGTTTTTTGTACAGCCGCCTGATACACTTATATTACACTTCAATATAAATTTTACATTTCTAGTCTCCATTGCATATTTTAATACTGTTTCGTGGTCGACATATTTTACCAACGCATGACTTCAGAAATCAACATTTTCGTTCATGCAGAATATATATTTGACTCTTAATACTTTACATAAAGATTCATTTGAAACAATTTCACATTAATCGCCAAATGAGCAATTGAATTTAGTCTCTGCATATCCAAGTATCCGTGTTTAACTACGTTCAAATACGCTCATAAAAACACAAAATTTCCACTCGAACACCACAACCACCAAAAGAGAAAAAATAGCCTGCCGCAAAGTGGATATTATAGTCTTCAATTTATGGGTAATAGTCAATAAGTCGGTACTTCTTGATGCTCGTTTCCTCTCCAATACACGTCGCTCGTGATACATAGAACCGTGGGAGAGCCACTCATCGTTGTATTGATCCAGCCAAACAGAAATGTTAAAGTAAAGAAGTTAATTTGGGCATAAAGAAGAGAGCGTGATAATAAGATCACCAATTTAAAACCGCTGACAGTCTTACACATTCCAGTGGAAGCACCCTGATCAGCTCAATGAAAGTGTAACAAAATGAATCCAATTAGAGAAGATCGAGTCCTCACAGGGGGCCTAAATAAAGCGGGATGCGTCAGAACCAGACTGTACGTACGTGATACAACAATACGCTCTTTCCCTGCTATATTGAATTAGCAAAGCTGCGACGATGACATTCTACAATAGAAGCGGAGACATCACAATGATCGCTCTTATGTGGGAATTGATAATCGAGATTTAAACTCATTCTTGAATTTCTGTCTTTTATTGAGAGAAGAAAAGTATAAATTGCAGTTTGACTCCAGGTAAATAAAGTTAATTGGTAAATATTTGACTTAGCTTGTGATCTAAGCATTAAGTATTATTCGTCTCTCCATATGTATTGGCTATTTCTTATGTAGCTTTTCCATTTTGTATCCCCTTGAGACTGTGCTAATGACGCGGTCCATCTTTCTGATGTTTGTGGTGTACTGGTAAGACGAGGACTATAGGTTAAATGAAAAGTAACGAGAACTATCATGGGTTGACTCATCATTCGCGGCTGATCTTGGCTTCTAGCAAACAATTTAAGAGATCAATAGAGTAGTAAGTACTAAAATGTATAGAAGATACGTTTCGCATGTTATCAATCATGTAAGGGGTCGTTTCTCACTTTCTGTTACGTTATTGCCATCTTTTTCTCAAGACCTTTCTTTTGCTTTCTATACAAAATGACAACGAGATCAGACTACGCCTTGTCACAACATTAAATTCTTTTCTCGTACAATTACCAACAGATTCTAAATATAATATCTAAATGAGTGATACGACAATAAATTAAAAATATAATGATGGGCGAGCGAGAAAGAGACAGAGAGTAAGTGCTGGTTTCTTGTACATGACTGGTACTTTGTTTACTTTTATTTGTGTGTTCATCTGCAAGTTCGCTGTCGTAAGATCTTCTCCTGTTTGGAGTATATTTCTTTCTATGAAAGTTTCCAAGCCGATAATCACCATACTTTAAACAAGTTTATTGTCCCTTTATAATTTACTTATATATTCACCATCTAATATGGCAATGTTTTGATCTCGCAAAGAAGAGAACAAATGGTGTTCTAGTTGTAAGATATCTACGAATCCAAGTTATTTTTCGAGCTAATATTGGGGTCTCATTACTGAGCGAATCAAAGAACGTCTGCATGAGTTTGGCTTTGACAGTACACGTTTCCACTATTTCCACGGACTTAAGGACTACAGTAGTTGTCAACTTAAAGGTTATTGAACGCGCTAACACTACAACTAATGACCACACGTCACGAAATTTCTAATAAATTTACACTTGCAGGATTTTTCTTGTTTCACGTTTGTATGGTTCCTCGGTAAGCTTTTCCGAACCGAATAGTAGTACCTCACGACAAGCAATACAAAACACGACCCTAACACCTAACATAAGACGTTTTTCCTATCTTAAATTACGAAGCACTTATACCTAAAAATATCCAGATAATTTCCTATGTTAAGAAATTATGAAGGGTGTATTTTACGAAACCAATCCATTCTGTCATAAAGCCTCGCGAATGTTGTACATTTATGATGTCTGGTAATAGAAATTGGGTATTTACTCGGTTTGAGAAATATGTTCCCATAATCAACAACTAATTACTAAAATCTAACAAAGCTATACACGGGAACGTAACTACAACAAGCACATACCCTAGGTGTATTACAAAATACATATTTTAATACTGTATCTTTAATATTTGTGGATATTCTTAAACATAATCTCTCTTTTAATTCTATCTACGTTTGACTTCTATATAAATGTGAAATATATTTCATTCGGTTAACTGATTACATTTTTGCGGAGAATTTGGCAAGAAAATGAACAAATGTTTTAATTTTGAAATCACTAAGATTTCAAAACTGTTTTTGTATCAATTGGTTTTAGAGTTCGTTTTACGCAATTCATCAGAAACGTCCTTTTCATGTGTGTTATACTATCAAAATTAACCGTACCATTTTATTTAAGTCAACTGAGAATTTTATACGCCAAAGAATCAATTTAGTAATCCACTGTAGTTTTAACGTGTGATAAAAGGTTTCTGCACTAAGCTCCTTGCTTCCTATTAAGACTGCTTTGGTTTTGTTTTATTGGATTTCATGCCTGAGATCCTTGCAACTAAACTTAATACATCAATGGAAGATTAAAAAGATTTGAAAGCAAATATTCTGTTTTCTTCAGTTTAATGCCTTTTATTTAATTTTCGTTTTTTTTTTTGTTTCTATTGTCTAATCATATGAACAAAATTTACACACATATTAATTCAATATATGGAGATAGAGGGTCACCCTGTCTTCAGTCTCTAAAAGCATTAAAATGCTGAGATATAAAGACGTTGTGACATACTCCTGGAGAGATATTACAAAAACAAGTGTTTACTCAATGTCTTATCGTCGGTCTAAAGTTATAAAAGGTTAGGACATGACGAATACATTTCCATGAAATGGAATCAAAAGCTTCTTAACAATCTGTTAATTATAAGATACCGTGCAGATATAATTCATCAGTGATTTGCCTTACATTATAAAGAATCATTGTATTTTTATCAATGTATCCTCCTTTAATAAAAACAGTTTTGTCATCATACATGTATATATTATTCATTACTAATAATTCTTTTAGGCAGTATATCCTAATGTAGACCTCAGCGAGTAATGATATAAGGCGCCAGTTTTGTAGATACTATTTTTGTTTATCTCTGATTGGATATGCAAGTTATAATTCCTTGTAAACCTTTTGGAAAAGACATAACGTATATAATATGTTTCGTTAATTGCCCTAACTACAAGTTTCCCAATATTATCCATTGATTTGTAAAGTTAAGCCTAAAACGTTTTCCTGATGTATCATAGCTGGTTAAATGAAAAGTAACGAGATCAATAGTTTAGGAAGTAGCCCTTAAATATACAAATATTTAACAAATAACGAAGTTGAAATATTCTTGTTGATCCAGAAGCTATTATCACAGGAAAGCTGCATATTCGTAGGTTTTGTACTGCTGTTCTTGCTAGCATTGCACAACAAATACCTAACCTATATCAGTAAGTCTGAACACACTTATCCTTATCATTGAAGTTTTATAAAAAAAAAAAAAACATTTTTTAAACCTGAGAGATTCTCTTATCAGTTTCATATTTAAACATCACCAGCAACACCATTACCAAACACACCCCACACCCATCCCAGTCAGTCATTTTGTAGGTCATACTCTTATATGAAATTTATTGCGCAATCGCAACATCTCAGGTCTTTCCGCGAGTGGAAACAATTCTCCAATGTAATACAACTGAGATATTTAAATGTACATTCGCAGTAAGTCCGGTCATTTACTCAATTAGCCACATGCAATAAGGCAACTGGACATAGGGCGGAGTCCTGTGTTATCGTGTGTTTCAATCAGAGCAGCACATTACAGTTTTGAGGTGTTTTCCTTCGGCTTGCGGAAAGGCCTGAGATCTTGCAAATAATGTGTTTGCAGGAAATGCATATCCTTTATAACCTTAAAGACGCCTTTGTGTCTTGCGTCTCTTCTGCAGCATGGAAATGTAGAATAAATCTGGCAGGTTATACAATTCTGATTTTGCGCGTGAGGTCGAGTTTCCACCATTAGGAATCGGGTTACAATTAATACTTCCAGTTCAGTACCCACAAATGTAGTTCTAGTCTATTTTTAGAACATTTTTTCCTCTCTCATTTTGGTGGTGATAGAAGAGTTTTATTTATGCATTTTTGGTAGGGATTTAAAGGTAACTATTTATTCTTGATAATATGAGCTCATGGTGTTGTTGTCTGTGTGTATTTCGGCGACAGTGCACAGTGAGTAATAAGGCTTTGGTGATGATCCGGAAATGAAATCTGTGTTCTGTTTATATGCTGCTATCTTGACAGTCCAGCATCTCAAAAAAGAGCAGGTCAACCTTTGACAAGAACTTCACCGTGAAGTCATCTTTGAAGGTATTTTAGATTAACATATGATTTGCATTGATTGTTACACAGTGGAAAGGTCAGTACTGAGAAACAAATGTAGAGAACATATAGTATTTGTTTGTGATTGGTTGAAAAGAACGAGAGTAGTGAAGGGGGGCACTCTACGGACAATGGGAATTAGCATTACAAGACCCCTTGGGGCACTCTACGGACAAGGGAAAATTAACATGGAGAAAAATCGTGGGGCACTCTACGGACAAGGGGAATTAACATGGCAATAAATCGTGGGCCACTTTACGGACAAGGGGAATTTAACATGGCAATAAATCGTGGGTCACTCTACGGACAAGGGGAATTTAACATG
The DNA here is from genome assembly GCA_028554795.2 of Sinohyriopsis cumingii. NCBI lineage: Eukaryota > Metazoa > Mollusca > Bivalvia > Unionida > Unionidae > Sinohyriopsis > Sinohyriopsis cumingii. The sequence goes on from CM068825.1 coordinate 146,025,983, forward strand.
GGATTTTTTTTTAAAAAAGGGGTAGGCAATTCAAAGACTATCTCTTTTCGAGAAATATGGCTGGCCCTGAAAAGGGCCTTTGGGTTTTCTTCTTCTAATTTCTTCTTTTCCTCCACCAACTTCTTATTTTATCTCCAACACTCTTTCTCTTCTTTTTTTTCTCCTTCTCTTCTTTCTTATCTTCCTCCTCTTCTTCTTTCTTCCTCTTCTCATTTTCCTCTTCTTTTTCAATTTTTTCGTTCCATGTTCTTATTCTTATCTTTTCCTCTTCATCCTCCTTCTCCTCCTTGATCTCTTTCATGACACCACTAATCTTGTCCTTTGCTTTCCTTAAATTGTTAATTTCCATCTTTACACGATGGGGACTATAGGAATAATGGTCTTCAACGAGTCTTATTAGCATCTGTTCCATTATTCCTAAGTTGTCTAAAACGTCTTGCAAGGTTTGTAATTTGTCCATTTGGTTTGACGCCATCTTCTTTTTATTCTTTGCAGAATGGTTTGAACGACCAACACTGTGGGTTCTTATACGAAAAGCGCGAACGTGAAGGAAAACATCCCCCTAAAAAACATAAAATGGATCTTACCTAGATCATGACCCAACAACGCGCGGACGTGAAGGAAAACATCCCCTACTTTTTTCATATAATATAACCCTAACTATACTCTTCACTTACGCTAAGAAACCCATAATCTACTATTCACACAAACTTACTTCACCATTTACAAACACAAACACACAAACACACACTTCCACTATTAATAAAGAGTTAGTGTTTATATTCACACTACTCTACCTCTACACACTGGCAAATTAATAGTTATTTCTTTTCTAGAGTATTGGTTAGCCCTGAAAAGGGCTGTTTTGTTTGGAACTTCATGGACACCTGGTTAATGGTGGCACCTTCCAGGCCTGGCGCCACATACACATCTTATCCCCCAGTTACTTTTTACCTTTTGGGGGGAGAGAGCAGAGGCAGGATATGTCGCTTCAGAATCCCAATTTTCACTCTCTGGGATTCTGAAATTTTTTCTTCTCTCCTTTTCCTCCTCCTCTTCTTTATATCTTCTCTCCTCCTCTTCTTTTTTTCTTCTTTCCTCCTCCTCTCTTATCCTTCCCTCCTCGACAATGGCTTCAGCGGCCAGTTCATTTAATATGCGCCTGGCATATTCCAGATGCACATGAAGTTCCAACAGTTTCTCCAGTCTCGTGTTCATTTTTGGTGTTGATCAATCAACAAGGGTAGCTGGACTGCCGAACGAGTTTCAATTTATACTGAAAGCGCGGACGTGAAGGAAAACATCCCCTAATAACATAAAATTCATCTTACCTAGATCATGAACCAAACAACAACAACAACGCGCGGACCTAAAAGAAACACTCACTCACTTTTTATGCTACCCATCACTATTGTAAAATTTTTATAAATCACTTCAATAGACTATCCACATACGCAAAGCAATTCAATCTAACCCAAAATATATACCTCTAACAGCCAAAAAAGACTAACATCATTTTAATCTACTATCCACACCAACCTATTTTACCACTTACAAACACAATCACACAAACACACAAACACATACACTTCCACTATTAATAAAGAGTTAGTGTTTATATTCACACTACTTTACCTACACACATTGGCAAATCGATCGTTATTTCTTTTCTAGAGTATTGGGTAGCCCTGAAAAGGGCTGTTTTTTTTTTTTTTTGTTTTTGCTATGGCATTCTTTTTTAGTTTCTAAGAATGCGATGTCCTCTGAGGATAGACTTTCTGGCGATAGGTCTGCTTCTTCGGAAAGAGAAGAAGAACTCTTTGGTGTCGATACGGCAATCGACAAAGCCTCTGTCAGCTTCAGGTTGCTGTTGCTGTTGCTGTTGTTGCTGCTGTTGCTGCTGTTTCTGAAGTCTGTACTTCTCTGTCCATTCTTCTTTCTCCCTGTTCATTTCTTCTCTGAAGAGCTCTTCTATCAGGTCTTCAGTGATTTTTAACATTCTCACATTCTCTATTTCTTCTGGCTTCGGTATCAGACTGTGTCTGACCCTATGCAAATTCACGTAGGCTTCGTTGAGCTTAGCTAGTTTGGAGCACATCTTCTTAGGAGGATGAGTCGACAATGGATGGCTAGACTGGGAACAACCCGGTTCTTAAAGTGAAAGCGCGGACGTGAAGGAAAACATCCCCCACACGGTTTTCGAGCCGCAACGTTCATGAGAGGGATAGTAAGAAATGAAAGAGCATCAATCCAACATTCTTATAGCTAAACAAAAGACAAAGGCATTTTTTTCTAAACACAACATTTTTTTATTCAAAAATCACTTAACACTAAACAACAACATTTTTAACAATAATCCAACATGATAACATGAAACAATTTTTTTCTAATCACAAACATTTTTTTCTTCAAATACAATCTACTTTAAGCAAGGCTGACAACGTTGTGAATGAAATTGTGATTTCCACTGTTGGAAATCATTAGGCCATTGATGGACACTACGTTTCCTAGCTTGAGACAAAAGATAAGCATAATGGTCACAAAACCATCGATCTACTTTCACATCGTTTCTAGCAGAAGAACGAGGATCAAAATGAGTCACTAAATGTTCTAAGGAATAGCCCAGGCTGCGATGATGCAGAAAATACACACAGTACTGTCCACACACCAAGGAATCTGTGCCTTGTAATTTCACGTTATTGAATCGGGTGGTTTGAGCATTTCTTCTCATAAAGTCGATGATATCGTCTTCCAAAGGGGGCAATCCGTACGAATCGAAATATTCCACACAGCCTTCTTGAGGAAAGTAGACGGCTACCCAGTGGGTTCCTGGGAGATGACTTTCGTCCGTGTTGATCACGTAAGCTTGATGGTCTTTAGGTTTGCGATGAGGGAGTTCATCTTTAGCACAGACGACGGGATTCCAAGAAGACGTATACGAACTGTGGTTCAAAAGGTAATGAAGTTCCCAGGTATCCATTGATTTGTGTTTGTTTTCTTCACAGGTAATAATAAGTCGTCAATTCGATCCTGACTTTTTGCTTGAAAATGTCTGACGAATAAACGGTTATTCGTTCTGTTTCCTCACTCTGATTCAGGAGAGCTTCGATACGATGGATCTCTTGAGTGGTTAATGGTGGACAAGAATGTTCACGCAAGTCTTTATACCACTGGTGCAACACGTCTTTGTTCGAGATGAGACTCCAAGCTTCGTCCAGATACTCGTCCAATTTTTCTTCTTGACTCAACATCAGGCATTTATCGTGTTGAATTTGACTGGGATGATCGTTTTGACATCCATAGCAATTTTTCTTGATTAATTCTGTTATTTTGTCGACCAAGTGTTTGGCAAAACAGGAGACTAAATGGGCTTCTTGTTCTGGCCATCTCGACTTCATCATGATCACTTCTTCTTTTTCCACGGTCTCCTCACATTCCATGTCCAAAGTTTCTCCACTAGGTAAAGAGGGATAACAGTCTTCCATGACTTCTAGTAATCTAGAATGACTTCTCTCAAACTGTTGATTTCTATGGTATTGTCGAATTCTGCATACAGGATGACGTTCACTGTGTTTTCTGCGCGTAAAGCTTCTGCAAACTGAATTTCCACACGAATCTGGCCAGATTTTATAGGGTGGAAATGTCCCTCGTCGCTGCCTTGGTCAGGAGTGAAATCAAAAGCCCACAAAGCATAGCCTCCTGCATATTCGTCGTACGTAATGCCGTGACTGGTGTTGGTTCCTAACTGTCCGGTAGCTTCGTACAGGGACAAGTACGATCTCAAGTAATTCTTCTCCGGATCAAATTTAGGCTCGAAAGGTCGGGTACACAAGGTCTTGCCGTCGCGACTGACTTCGATCTTGGACACTTTGTAATGTTGAAACTCAAAAGGATTTTCGTGGTAGGCTCCGTTGAAGGCTGAATTCTTGACGATACCAACAATCAAACGTTTGGGTAACTGTCCTTGGAACAGATGATCTTGGATCATGGATTGCTGTCCAGCAGGAATGGTGAACGTTTTCACTTCCACACGTCGGATCGGATACTTGGCGGTCGTTCTGCTCAATGTCTGACTGATGTCGTTACCTACTTTAGGTAACACTTCTACGCGACGCACGTAGAGTCTGGCTTCTTCGATTTTGGTTTTGTAAGGGGAATTTTGTGCAGCCATCAAATGGAAAGCGGCACTGCTACGATTCAGTCTCAAGCGGATATCTACCCCGTTCAGCAAATACTTTTCTTGTAACCACATGTCCAAATGCAAGCGATCCATCAGTTCTAAACTACGACTTTGATGAATTTTCTTTCGTCGTTCTACAAATCCCGTTGTGTTTTGAGCATCCCCAGCAACTGTAATGCTGTTGAACCTAGTCGCTTGGTCAGGTTTCCATACCACGCAAGCATCCAGATGAGTGTTCTTGGCTTCTTTTCCGTACGTCAAGAGATTTTCCAGGTAGGCTCGATAAGGGTAAGTATCCATGCTGCTGCTGACCAGTTTGTTATTCAAGTACAAGTCCACTTCACTGAACAAGGAATGCATGAAATTATTGACGGGAGCTACTACATCATCATCGGCTAGGTCAGCGTTGGGTGGTTCGAACACTTTCACTTTTAAGTATAGGTAACTGCTATTCAGATCGATGTAATCTTCGGGCTGTCCTTTGATTTCAAACTCGATGTGAGCGGAATCGGTCAATGAGGAGACCGGGTGAAATTCCACCCACTGGGATTCTTGCATGGTCATCATGGTGGGGGGCATGGCAAACAGATCCAGTTCCGTCTTGGAACAGGCGCAAGACTCTCGGTGCATCATTTTTTGTTGCTGTGTTTCAATAATCGAAAACGTCTAAGTCTCGAACGGTTCTTCTTTTCTTGGCCTTTCTCGCTTGAAGTCTGGTGAAAGGGTGTTTTCTTCGTCGTCTCTTTCTACCTTGTCCTTGCTGAATGCCTGATTCGGTAGCGTGCAGGGCATTTATAGGTGTGTCTCGTCGGCCTAAAATGTCTTTGCCCGTTTGCAGCAAGACATTTTTGCCTGCCCTCATGAAGGCTTCTTTAGGGTTTTGTTTGTCGATGATGACATTTTGGAGAAATTCTTTGCCTTGCGTCAGTGCCGCATCTTTCAAGGCGTGCAATCCGCGTGTCACCATCGGTTTCAACACCGGGGCCACCGAACGAAAGGCCGATTTTAACATGTCTCCTAAACCGTGTCCTCGCTGTCGAGCCACCCCTTGGTACACTGGATACATGACTTACGAGTCGTGAGAGAACCGTTTTCGAAAATGGAGTTTCACCGTGACTTTTCCTTTGGTGAATGGAATATTTTGTCCCAAATCTCCTTTTATAGTAATGTTGACCGTGTCCAAATACGACTTGCTGACCGGCAAATAGTGAGGATGGACAAATTCGCGGTGGACGTGATAAGTGTTTCCACCTTCCTCGTCAGCGTTTGCGGCAGAATCCACTTTGAAAGGAATGACACGCAGTAACGGTACGGAGGTGTGTCCCACCACGTTGTATTCCACCACATCGGAATACACAAAGATCAAATTCAGTCCTTGGTTCAGTTCTACCGGGAAACGAAAATACCTCGCAAAAGAGTCGTTGTCGTGAATGACTGCTAATTCGGGGCTTTTTTTTTGTTCTCCTATCTTCCTCAGCTCCGTGTCACCGCCCAATATGTCAAACAATTCAGGACAAAATAAGAAAGACATGAATTTTTTGGACCCCTCAGAAAATTTCATCAGAAAGCGACGAGCTATTTTGTGGCATTCCAGGGTGACACTTTTTTGGACATTCCCCAAAGCTTTATGGAACACGCCATTAAACCTGGTGGCTATGGTGCTGACCAAATGTTGACCGCTGAAATAATAGCCTGCGGGAATGATCAAGTTGTAGGTCCACGTTTGAGTTGTGCCATCATAGGTTTTATTGCTATATGTGCCAATCTTATTCAACTCATCTTGCAATTGTTTGTCATAAACTTCCACCTTAAACCAATTTTGCTGGGGAATGACATTGAGGACTTGGGTCGGGTGAATCATTTCTACCAAAGCCACTTCCCAATGGGCTTCGTGATCTAAGGGGATGGCTTGAGGTAATTTGGCCGTGTAACAGCACAACGTGTTGTTGGGAAACACCTCCATGGAACTGTCACTGGGTAAGGTTAAGTAAAATTGGTTTTGGTGACTCATAATTCCAGAGTTCTGTGGCTGTCCGAGGGAATATTAGTGGATGTCAGAGGTGTGTCTCCGCCCAAAATGGGGTTCTGGTTGTGGTTGTTGTTGGAGTGGTGACTGGCACTGGCACTGGACACAACGTTCCCGTTCGAGGAGAATTTCAGGGAGGGATTGGGAAGCAGGTAACCGATGCAACTGCTCAATAAAATGGTCCACAATTGTTTGTCTCCTTGTTGCAAACTCAAATTGGCAATGGCTGCCCCGATGACACAATACACCACGAAGATTTGGCAGAAAAAGACGATTTGCGTTTTAGGCACACGTTCTCCGCACCACACCCACAAGGGTTGTTTTTGTAAATCTTGCACAGAAGAACTAGGGGAAGAAGGAGTGGTCGACGTAGCTGCGTCTGATGTGTGAAAGGGCATGATGGTCACTTCTTCTTTTTATAGTCGATGACTTGCGAAGCGTCGATCCAAGAATCGAAACTGGGTGGATATCCTTTCCAACGTACTTTGACTTCTTTGACACGTCGTTTGCCCACTTTACGGGTTCTGCGTTCGAGAATGCTTTCGATGTCGTACACGTCGTCTTCTTTTTTGGTGACACGTTGTAACTCGGGCAAATAAAACGTTCCTTTGAGTACTTCTCCGTTCATGTCTTCCAATTTATAGACGGCAGGATGACGGCCATGCACTCGTCCAGTGACACGAAACAATTCGGTCGTCCAGTTAGGTAAGTAACCTTTGTCGAAAGTGCGTTTGGTTTTGCCAATGCGCACCCAATCTCCTACGGTCAACTCTCCACTTTTCTTGGGGACAGCCCTCGTCGGGGACGTACCGAACAGGCGCTCAAACACCAGCACTTCGTTGTCGGGAGTCACGTCTTGCGGGGCACGTCCGATGCTTCGATGGTAAGATTGGTTGTACGCTTGCACCAGGTGCGGTAAGATGTCGATGTACTTCAGAGTGTGGTGATGCGTAAAATATTTCCACATGCGTTCTTTCAAAGTGCGTTGAAAACGTTCCACGATGCTGGCTTTGGTTTCGGGATTCTCGGTGGTAAAAAAATGAATGTCACGTTTCTTTAATTCTTTTTGGAAAGCTTGGTTCAGAAATTCGGTACCTTTGTCCGTTTGCCATCGAAGAGGGTGACGACCGCTTTGTTTCAACACCCGTTGCAGGGCTCGCACTAACTCGCTGCTCGATTTGGAAGTCAAGGGTACGACCCAAGCAAATTTGGAAAAGACGTCGATGACACAAAACAAATATTTGTAGCCACGATTGTAGCTGGCCAAATGAGAGACATCGGCTAAATCGGCTTGCCATTGATGATCGATGCCTTCCACTCGGGTGCGACTTCTGGCAAACTTGCGTCGAATGGGTTTGTGCAAAGTGTAGGTAGCTTGTTCTTGTAACCATCGTTGCACTTGAGGTAAACGGAGACTTTTCAGTCGCGTTTTGGCAGCACGATACAATTTTTGAACTCCTGCGTAACCTGCAGGATGGGAGGGATCGTAGTAAATGCTGGCTAAGACTTTTTCCATTTTTTGTGTTGGTTGGTGTGTTAATAAGTCACCCACTCTTCGGTGATGCTACTTTGGGTGGGTCGAAAGGGTGGTTTGGAAACGGATTTACGTGTCCGATGGGCTACGGGAGTAGAAGTCGAAGGTAGTGGTGGTGGTGGTGGTGGCAATGGAATGGCTTTGGTCTTCTTTTCTTTTTTCGCTTCTGGTTTCCCTTCTTTCTTTTTCACTTCTGTCGAAGGAGGCGTGGACATCATCTTTTTAACCCAAGCTTTCATTTCTTCTCGTTGGGGTGTAGGGGACGGGGTCAACAAGGATGCTGCAATCTTACTCGAAATGGGAGCTGCTGACGGTGTTTGAAACACTTCGCGCATCTCTTCTTCCTCAGGTCTTTGTGGGGTAGCATCTCTGGTGACCCTTGGGGATGGTAGTGGTGGTAATGATGATGATGGTGCTGGACTTTTCATCAAGGTCTTAAAATCTTTTAGAGTGGGTAAAGCTGTTTCGTCTAAAGCTTTCTGGTGAAAGAGTTGCAGTCGTTGCAAGAGTTGACCGTACTTTTGCGATTTTTCTGTTTCGGACAAATCTTGGCGATCCATCAAGGACTGCAATTCGTGTTGTAACTGGGACATCTCGCTCAAATTGGGATTGGGAGGTAAATGCGGGGTGCGTTGTTCTTGCCACCGATGGTATTCCATCCATCGTTTGTAAGGCACTAAAGCTAGTTTTCGTCCTTCCATGGGTTGTCAGGGGTCGATTCTGAGATCTTGGGACTTTCGAAGGCCTTTTTATCTTGCTCCCATCAGTCCTCCCAACATGGTTCCCAAGACTCCTTTCAGTATGGGGCCTAACAAGAGAGGCAAAATACCTCCACGTTGAACCAACATCTTCTTTTTTTGACGAATGGGAATTTTCTTTTGAACCATTTGGCGAAGAACGTGACGATGTTTGCCCAAGCATTGTTTCTGGTGTTTGGACAAAGGGATCGTGCCTTTCAAAACGTTCAAACAACATTCGCAGACGGTATCGATGACCTCTTTGGAGGCCGTTTGAATGAGTTTTTTTCGTAGGGGTGGAGAAGCTTTGGACAGGACAGATAACAGGTCCCCATGTTTGGCTAAACGTGGTGGCAGTCCTTTCCTTTTCTTTCCTTGGGGTTTTCTGGAGGGTGACATCTTTGAGTCTTTAGGAGCACCAAAAGAACACTGATACCCTACTTGGTCACAGGCCTTTTTTATACTGGAACGCGTCGCCACTGATTGTCTTTACGTTTTATCAGTTTGAGGACAGGCATGACACGTCGTGCAGGGGTACGTAACGGACTAAATCGAGTCAGTTCTTGCTTGGACAAATCCAGTAAACTTTGTAACATGCCCGATCTTTCTTGGACTTTGATTTTGGGAGAAGGTACTTTGTGAGCAGCAGCCACTGCCACTAAATTGGAGGGTCCTGCCACTGGGGAAGTTCTTTTGGGGGTCATCAACGGAGATGTTCTTGGTGTGATCAACGTCTCCAAGTACTCTTCAGTTCTGGGTGACATTAACGGAGAAGTGGATGAACGTGAGGATGCCGGAGACGCAGTCACTGCTGTGGCAGGTCGTGGTTTGCGAGTGTAAGGTTGCGTCCTGGCCGCAGTGCCTCTCTTGCGACTAGTTTTCTTCTGTGGACTTTTCTTTTTCTGGGGACTTTTTCTCTGTTTCTTTTTCTGGGGGCTTCTTTTCTTTTTTCGGGGTGGTGTCTGGTAAGAGGAGGGTCCCGCCACTGGAGAAGTTCTTCTCTTTGGGGACCTGGTCTTTTTCTTCTTGGGGCTTCGTTGAACTTTTGTCTTGGGGATAACTTTTGGGGCATTAGGATCCCATCTTAAGAGTGAGCGAATGATGACCCCTCCTAGAGTACCGCTCCCTCCAGGTTTCAAAATGATTTGTTTTTTGGTTTGAGTGTCGATGCGGGGATCGGCCAGTTGGACCAAAGCGACTTTGTTTCGATCGAAAAAGCGTTGGGTTTGATGAGGAATCTGAATGATTCCTTGGAGTAATTGACGTGCCGTCACCGTAAACCATCGTAAGACTTCTTTGAGACTAGCTTCTAAGACACGGGCTCGTGTTTGTGGATCTTTTTCTCGACTGATGCCATACAAGGCACGAATCAATTTGACGGGAAGATGCGACTGAAGGGACGTCATGTTCGCACTGAGTGTGAGACAGACGAAAAAGGGTCTGAGGTTTTTATAGATTTTTTGATGGGGAGTGAAATGAAGTCGAGGACGGAGACGTGTACAGGACAGGCCCTCCGTCTTGGCACCAGTGGTGAAACAAGTGGGTACGAAATCGCAAATCCTCAGGAGTGGTAGGTTTCAAATCGACGAGTAAATAGGCGTGTGGCGTTTGAGTGGCATCGTCGTACGCCTGAGTCAGCCAAGGCGTTCCTAACTGTTTGGCTAAGACTTGCACTTGCGATTTATCTCGAGGGCTTTTAAACAAGACCACGTAATGTGCATTGAGACTGATGGTGCGATGGGCTTTACTTTGTTGAAACAAATTTTGGGTGATGTAAATGACACTGGCATTACGGTGATGCCCTTTGCGCGTGAACCACAATTTAATTTCTTCTTCGTCTTCTCCTAACATGTCGTCGAAAATGACCAAATGGGTTTGACGGGAGTCAGAGACGATGCCGTCGTCTTCTTTAGGAATGCCTTCCACAAACACGATGGAATCGCCTTGACTTTCTCGCAAGAGGCTGTACGCCGATTGCCACTCTTTGTAACACCACACGATCCGTTGAGGGGGCCGATCGATCAAATGATGTTTATGTTCGATCAAACGTTTGACGAATTCGGTTTTGCCAGAACCGCTAGGTCCAGCAATGAGCATGTTAAAGGGATGGCGAAGATACAAAGCCTCCCAACTGGCACGATCTAAGTGTTCGTCGATGACTTTGACAGTAGAGGAAGAGGGAGCAGAGACAGCAGAGGTAGCCATGGTGTGAGAAATGTCACTTGTGACACGAAAAACAAACAAGACAAGAGTTTATATACTTTTTTCAGAACACGTTTATTGAATGTTTCAAATATGAACACGAAAGACAAAAATACATACAACCCAAATAGTGATGTACATGAATATAAAACACAGCAAAGCGATCAAAGTGGAATATAAACAAGTGTCTGTACAACATGTTTTGGTTAACCAAGATGTCCTAGGGATAGTGTGTAATGTTCTTACAGTCTCTACATGAGGTATTGTCACACAAGTGTCCTCCCGGAATGACCTTTCAGGAATGTCCATGACAGTCCTGTCCTGAAGCGAGTGGTTGTTCTCGGTGACGGGTTCTTCTGGCACCGTCACTAACACAGGTTGAAAAGTAACTTTTTTCCTTGAACAACTCTTGTGCATACTGGGCCACTTCTTGGGTCCAAGCCTCAAAACCCCCCTTTTTCCAGTCACGAACATCTGTCCAATGAGGGTGTAAGTCACAAGCTACACACACATCGTCATACACGTCTTGGGTAGCTAAAAGTTGACGAATCTTTTTTTCCTGTTGAGGTCGAGAAGTATCCAGATGAAACCGCAAGGCTTTGAGCAAAAGGAGTTTTTCGTGACCATTTAAGGCCATGGAGGTGGTAAGTACTGATCGTAAAGAGTCCACAAAGAATCGGCTGGTAAACGAAATCCCAAAAAACAAGTCACTAAGACACACACCACTTGTCGTCCCAAATTGAATGGATACAGTTCTTGTAATAATCGATGGTAATGATCCACGGTTTGAATATGGTCATTGAGTTCCTTCCACGGAATCTGTTGGATGACATGTGACATAAGTCGTGGCATGGCAGCCTGTTTTTATAGTCTCTTTGTTTCGGAAACAATACACGTACTTTCTAGCCAGAGATCTTCGTTCTCCAGTAGGGAATCTAAATCTTGCATACTGTAACCGAAACTTCAGAGTTCGTTTAGAAGTTTCCTCTTCCTCTAAGTAGATTCCACGTAAGATATGTTGATAATCCTTTAACTTGTCTTCCTCAATGTATTGCTGTAGGTGAATCTCGAAGTAACCAAAATAATGAACATTTCGATCATTCACTAACTCAAAGTGTTGAACAAGGTCTGACCACTGAAACAATTTCTGACGAATCAGTTCTCTTATACCATTCAGGTACCAGTGGTTAAAGATCTGGTGACGTAACGGATGCAATTGTTCTTTACGTTTGACTTGTATTTTGACCAGCTCTCGGTAAATGCGTTCTCTCAACTCCACAGGCAAAGCACGAATGTTCTCTAGCAAAGTATCCATGAATAGGTCATACTAAATCCTCTTTGGTCTGACACAAGAAATGTACTCTTTGCACAAACATGGTTTCACTTCAGTGTCGAATTTAAATCGTTGAGTCACTAATCTACACATTACAATTCGTTCAGAAGTTTCCTCTTTCACTAAGTTGACATTGTGTTCAAGATGTTGGTAATTCGTTAACTCTTCCTCTGGAATTCGATGCAGTACGTTTACAATGATGTAACTGCAATCGTCCATACCAAACCAATCCTTTTTAAAACTAGAGGATCGTTGATCAATGTCTGTCCGATGGAACACTTTCAATTGAATCAATCCTTGTATAGCTTTCAGGTACCAGTGGTTCAAACACCGGTGACGTAACGGATGCAATTGTTCTTTACGTTTCACTTGTATTTTGACCAGTTCTCGATAAATGCGTTCTCTCAACTCCACAGGCAAAGCACAAATGTTCTCTTGTAAAGTATCCATGAACAGATTATTATGGTAAGAAGTTACTTCAATGTCTCGGTCCCACTAAGGGTAAGTAATGACAATTCGGTGACCATCGAGCATGTTCTATGTAGGCCGAATCTTGCGGTTCCCAGTGGTGAAGTGTCACATCGCAACTGAAGCACCTGACTTTATCTCCTTCGCCCAAGTAGAAAAATCCGGCTCTGGCTAATTCTTCGGGGGTCGGTCCTCCCAGATACTTAGGCCATTTTCCTTTGAAGACGATTTTCAAAGTCGCAGTATTCCGACAAACGCACAGGAAACGAATATTCGTCTTTCACAGGTTCGTTTCGATGAGGGTTGAGTGACATGGGTAGGAGTTTGCTCAGGGCTGGATGACATCCGTAGGGAGGCAAACGTGAAGGTCGACATTCCCCTTTAAACCCAGTAAAATGTCTAAGAGGACGAGCGGCATCGCTTTCGCATCCCTCAGGTTTGACACGCACAGCATCACTTTCCATGATAGGGGCAGTGAGAACAAAGTTCCCATGATGCTTTACGGCATCGCTCAGGTCACAAGGTACAGCATCGTATCCATCGCAAGGCTCACAATCGCACTCGTCTGCAAACTCCGTTACGCAATTACAATGGTAACCACATGGACAATCGCAGTTTCCTTCCGGACATTTTCCGTCGCAATGCATGGGTCTTATCCATCCAGTATTAGTCACACTAGAGGAAGATACAACTTTTTTACAATCCCCAAACTGGAACGATGTCTTTTTCAAAGTATTCATCTTGTTCGCTCAGTCTTGGTAGTCACAATGAACTATCGATTTTGCCTAGGGTTCCTTTTTATATACAGACCAATACCGACGTGACCGTACGGTAAGGTGAAATGATTGGGAAGTCGAACTCGCTTCTGGTATACAATTTGATAGATTTTTTCCAAGGGTCGACTGACGATGTGGTGAGTGGGTAAACGTACAATCTTGTTCGGTTGGTGAGTAGTCACTTTAAAGTTTCCATCCTCTCCCGATTGCAAGGCTTCTTTCAATACCCCAAAGTTGACCACTCGACTGGTACGATAATTCAGAGTCAGTCCTTTCACTTTGCACGTCGTGTGCACTTCTCCTTGTTTGTCCCGGTATTCGTAGCCGTAATTTTTGGGACCGCCACTGACGAAACTTAGAATCTTGTCGTCGGGATGCTCGTCTGTCCAGGCTCCTAAACGGTCTCCTTCGATGTCAGGGTGATGTTGAATCGGGTGATGGATGTAAATGCAACTGTCCGTGTCAAAGTACAGGGCGCGTTCTTCTAACAGTTCTAAAGCTTCGTACAATTTTAAGCGAGCATGGGCTGTCACGTAAGCCGCAATGATGACATTTCCAAAAGGGTCGTCTTGTACAAAGTCCAGATCTTCTTCGTAATTGACCAAGATCAAATTCTCTCGAACGACGTCCACGTGTTTCATTTATTTGGTTTTGTCGTGAATCATCTGGAAGTAGCGGGAAGGTTCTGTCAAATATTCCGTCTTGGGTAAACACGGTCGTTGTGCCATTTTACCCCACAAGCAATTTAACATCACTTTGGCAAACGATCGCCTGCCTTCGTTTTTCTCGATGTGGTCTAAAGTGATGCCTTCTTGTTCGTAGTATTTCTCTTTGAATTGTATTTGGTCTTCGGGAGTGTGACACCAGGAAGGATAGCCGCTGGCTTCTTGCTTCAGTTTCAAAAAGGCATCCACGTAGTCTGCGAAAATGCCTTTTTGCGTGGGGTCACCCTTGTGGTATTGTTGTGTCTTGGGAAAGTGGCAAATTTCGTACACTTCTAACAGTTGGTATCCCATGTCCAGAGCTTTGAACAATTCTACGCTGACCCAGGTTCCCGTCAAGGCCCGTTCTTCCTGGCTGTGATGGCAAGGTTGGTCTTGGTTGCACGTTTCGGCACAAGTACGGCACAAGGGAAACATCAGTTTGCCTTGACAATGGTGAGGTAAGACGGGATGGTATAGGTTCGTGGGAGGCAAAACTTTACGCTTGATCAAGCCTTCGTATTGTCGAATGTTTTTCAGATCGATGTGTTCCGTGAACAATTGCGGGTGCCCTACAGGAAAGCGACAATATTTGCACACGTAGGGATACAGCGAACACACGTCCAAGTATTTGATTTCTTCTCCTTTCTCTTCGTCGGCTTGGTACAGCAAACAGGTGGCATTGGTCCTTCCTCCGTACAAACTATCCCTCGGGTTCAGCGGGTCCATGAACTGGTAACTTTCCACGAGGCGTTTAAACTCGGGATCGGTTTTCATACGGTGATCGTATTCGTGTTCCCACATTTCCACCACTTGGTATCCTTGCTGTTCTAACTTTAGGCGTCGCTGACAAGTGTCCTGGTACAAGTCTTCCATGGTTCGTTGCAAAAACTGATTTTTAGTGCCACGGTCAGGGTAACAAACAGGACATCCGTGAAATAAGCAACCGTTAAACTCATACACGATCTTGGGGTTTTCTAAGTCCCAGCCATCGACCGAATACGTTCCGATGGTCTTTTCGCCCCCTCCGTTGCGGGCATGCTGAATCCACTTGTCTTCCTTGTCGCACAAGTAATGTAACCAACGTAGGGCTTTGACCGAGTATTGACGTTTGACAAAGTGGGTCGTTTGAGGGCTGATGACAGCCACGGTGTTTTCAGGCATGAATCGTTGTCGATACACTAAGGAACACGCTTTGGCAATGGTGCAAGCTTCTTTCAAAGGATCCACCCCTCCGTGTTCCATGAACAGTTCTCGAAATTTTCCACAGCAACGCCGTAAAATGTCCACGTCGGAACGACAATACTTTAGCATTTCTTCCTGAAAGTCAAAAGGGTCCGAGGCGTGAGCCTGGTACCAAGCGTAGAAAGCTTCTCGTTGTTCGGTACGCATGTTGTCGGGGTCGTAATAGTGAGCCTCGGGTAAATGGGGTAGAACGGCATGTTGATTGGCTTCCGTATTGAAAAAGTGTGGAAAGTACCCTTTAGCCATTTCTGTCATTCCAAACGTTTTAGGCATTCGACTCAAAGGCATGGCCAAGTAACTCATCGAATCTTTAAACTGTACTTGTCCCACTTGCATGAAAATGATTTTGGCTCCGTTCAAAGTCACTTTAGGACGCTCGGTGCCTTGTTCCGTATAGTACCTCAAAAGAAACTGTCCATCGTATCCGGAGAAATTGTGAGCCATCACCGTGGCATGACGATGACAATCTCCGTAACGTTCGATGTCCTCTTGGCTCCACGTCTTGTCGATGGGGTCTAAGACCCATTGGGCAAAATCGGCTAACGTGTTGGGTCCCCGAAAGATTTTTTCACGCCCTCCGGGTATCTTGCTGCAGTGAGGGCAATGACTGAAGATAGGTTCTTGAATGCACTTCTCGCACGCTCGATGAGCCACGCAGAAATTAGGAATGTGAATGCCGGTTTCTTGCATGCATTCGAAATCGAAAAAGATGAAATTGCCTTTCTTCTTGTGACCGTCGTCTTTCTCTGGTGGGGGTTGGTATTTTTGCACGTAACATTGGTGTTCCAAGTCCACGATGTGGTGACAAATGTGACATTTTTTCTTTCCTGAACATACGTGTGCCTTGGTATTATTGGTACGTATGACTTGTTCACACGTAGAGCACAATCTCAGCAGTTGACAAGCGCATTTTTTCTGTGATCCTTGCGTTTTCAGATGTTGTTGGTAACAGGTAGGGCTGACAAACGTGCGCAGACAAGTGGAACAAGGCACTGGTTCTTCGCTCAGACAGGGTGAAGAGGCCAAACATCCTGTGCATTTCGATCCACAATGCTTGTGTTGCTCTCGATTGTTATAACCATGGTCACATTTCTCACAGTAATAACTGTATTTCAGGAATCCAGTAATACTGGTAATGGTATCGAAATGGTCATCGTGATGATAAACATGAATGTATTTTCCGTCCTTAAAATCTTGCCCTCGAAACAATAGAGGTCCGCGCACTTCTTGAGGGTGCACTTTCAAGGTGTATCGTGGAGCTAGGGCATCTTGCAATTTTTGCATCTCAGGAATGCCACAGGGTGTGTCTTTGGGCAGGCCAGCTTGTTGTAACAGGAGTTCTGCTTCGTTTCGTTGTTTGGCTCGATCGGATCGTTGAATAGTGTCCCAGGTTCTTTTCCATTCTGTCGTGTCGTTCTTGTTGGCATAGGTTCGTCCCACCACGATGGCACGGGCTAAACACATCTGGTCATGAGGATTGTGAATTCGGACGAGACTCGTTTTGGTGTTGCGAAGGTCGTCCACCAATAACATCTTTTTGCGTCCTGTCCCTTGAGGAGGAGAGACGTGGGTCATGTCCAGTGTGGCTTTACCATCGGTGATGTCAAACTGATCATTAGATTGTTGTACGTGTTGAATCTTGTCCATGACTTTGGAAGCAGTCAATTCTGCAGGGGTGCTAAACTCGATCCAAACAGGGGATTTCAAACCGTCGTGTTGTATGGAAAGTCTCAAGCGATCGTCTTCTTTGGGTTGACATTGTCGCTTGAGTGCAGTGAGCAAAGAATCCCACACCTCGGTGATGAACACTTCTGCTTTCTCTAACGGCACTTCAGCCTTGAAATCTTTAAACTTTACCGTGTATTTGTAAGCCGTGGTTCTAAATTTTCTAGAGGAGCGCTTTTCAGTCTCTCGAATGGAATAGTATTTTTCAGGATTGACTAAGGGTGGTGAACTTAGTTTAGAGGTTTCAAATTCTGGTTCACTCATGTCCTCTTCAAAATCACTGGCATGAATTTGTGCCAAGATTTCAGCCCTGGTACGAGGCGATAGATCACGTTTCTGCCTCTTACTTTCTTTTTCTTCTTTCTTCTCGAATGAATGGGATCGTTTCATCTTGAAAGCAAAAAGTCAAATGACTCAAGTTCAAACACCATAAGCTACTTTATAGTCATAGCAGACCAGCGTATATAAAAGGGTGTGTGTCTTGTCCTTTCACTATTCATTTCACTCTCAAGCCGAGCACAACGATGGAAGAGACTACCCAGATGGAACGTTTCGTCAGAGCTTTGCGAGGGGTCATTAGAAAATTCTCTTCAGACCAGCCTACGGACTACTCTCCTTCCTTTAGAGATAAAAGTCAAGATACTTGCTATATCTGTCAGAAGAAAGGGCATTGGTCTTCAGAGTGTCCAGACCGTCAAAAACGAACAAAAACAGGGACTAAAAAAGACAAAAGTCAAGATACCTGTTATTATTGTCAAGAAAAAGGACATTGGTCTCCAGATTGCCCAAAAAAGAAACAAGAGGAGTCAGAAGAAAAGAGGGATTCTTCACAAGAAGAGAGGGATTATTCAGAGAAAGAAGAGGAAGAAAAAAGACAATTCTGTTTACAAGAGGCAAAGAAAGAGGAGAAGAAGAAAAGAAGAAGGGAAGAAAATGAGGAAAAGACGGTGAAGAAATTCAAAAAAGAGAGAGACTAAACAAGGAGAAAGAAGAAGTCAATGAACTTTTAATTAAAGTGTTGTGTTGTGAATTGTGAATTGAATTGTAAAAAAATGGAGAAAAGAATAAATGAATGATATAAGGTAAGTGTCTTTGAGTTGTGATTTTAAAATAAGAACGTACACTCACGCACTCATACACAGACACGTACTATAAGGGTAAAATGAGTGGGGTTTATTTTTTTTTTTAGTTATTGGCAAATTGAAATTGTATTTCTTTTCTAGAGTATTGGGTGGCCCTGAAAAGGGCCTTTTTTCTTCATGGTGAAAGGGTGAGTTTAAGCAATCAACTTTAACTGCCTTATGCCTTTGCCACGGCCAAGGCCTACTTCTGGACTGCGTAATGTTGATGATGATTGGGTTGAAATCACTAAGGGTGGTACGGTAGGCTTAGTCACAGGGTTAACGTGTTTAGCTCGGGAAGGTCGTATTCTCTTCGGTCGTGATAAAGAAGTCTGATACATTTGTTTCAGACTTCTTAACTCCGCTAAAATGTCCAACAGTACCGTGGCCGTTTGATTTTCACCCTCTTGTTTCTTTGCTGCTACTTCTTCTTGCTGTTGCTGCTGTTGTTTTTTTCTTACCTCTTCTTCTTGTTGCTGTTGCTGTAGGAGAAAAGCTTGTTCCGCTTCCTTTTGTCGTTGCATAAATTTCTCCAATTCTTCTTTCTGTCTTTGTCTAAAATTCTCCACTTGCGGTAATGAAGAAGGTAACGAAGGTTCCGGAACAAATTCTTGCGAGGAGAGAAAATCCACAAAATCCCAATTCACTTCTTCTGAAAGTAAGTCCGAGTTCCCTTGGGCAGTCTCCCCTGCTGGTGCAGCCCAATGGATCGTTTTCTGAGTTTCCGTCATGTTGAATCACTGTCGCATAGATTGACTGCACACAAGCGTTAGCGAATCTATATTGACTACGTGACGTCACAGACTGCTCTCTTCGGATTGGATGCGGGCTGACTGAATTCTGTAACGCGTGTTCGGATTGGTGAATGAACTCAATCCGTTTCAATCCCTCCTGTCCCTATAAATAAGCGCCGTTCACTGCATTGATTCACCTATTCTCGTCGCTTCAAGATGTGGACTACAGTTGAGTCATCCACCCTTGTGTCTTCCATGATGTTTCGGACAGACTTGCTTATGTATGTCCGATCGAAGTGGACCGTTGTCCACAGGACAAACACCAGCCTGTGGATACGTAGGATCTACGTCGAAAGACAAGGATGCCTGAAAAGAGTGTTGATGTACGGACCAACAGTAAGACGCAGCCTAAGGAGAAGAAGAAGACCAATGCGGTGCCATTTATGTTTATGAATACATTAACATAAACCCAAAGGCCCTTTTCAGGGCCAGCCATATTTCTCGAAAAGAGATAGTCTTTGAATTGCCTACCCCTTTTTTAAAAAAAAATCCCATGTTAAATTCCCCTTGTCCGTAGAGTGACCCACGATTTATTGCCATGTTAAATTCCCCTTGTCCGTAAAGTGGCCCACGATTTATTGCCATGTTAATTCCCCTTGTCCGTAGAGTGCCCCACGATTTTTCTCCATGTTAATTTTCCCTTGTCCGTAGAGTGCCCCAAGGGGTCTTGTAATGCTAATTCCCATTGTCCGTAGAGTGCCCCCCTTCACTACTAACGAGATTTATGATTCCTAGACCAGGTGTGCATTTCTGCATATCGCAAGATGCGACAAACCGATGAAATTCGCAATTTTAGTGCAATCGCAATTATATCATACACTGACACTCTCAGCACAAAGTAAAAACTTTGGCAAGGTGCTTGTCTATGCTTTTCGCTGTGGTATGCATCCTTTGTGGTTTGCTAAGTTCTTACACATTTTTAAAAATTGCATCTCACGAAAATCTTTTGAGTTTGCACTGGCATATTGAGACTATAAGCTCTTTTGCCTTTGTCTCCGCTTTGTCAACTATTTGCAGAGGTTTGGTTGCATTTGTACCTTATGTATTTAGTCTCATAGCGGATATTTACTTTTTCTTGAGATTTGTTCTTTACTTCTGGGAATTTTTGCCAGCTTTGCTAACTATCTTTAACTTGTAACTATACAGCCAGGGTTGAGCTGCTGTGCCATTAAACTTTTTACGTACATACATACATACATACATGCATGCATGCACGCACGCACGCACGCACGCACGCCAGCACACACACATACACACACACACACATACATACATACATACATACATACATACATACATACATACATACATACATACATACATACATAAATACATACATACATACATACATACATACATACATATATTCTTCAATTCTAACAGTACGGAAGATTGACCCAAGAGATGTCGGATACATTTTCTTGAACAAAGGGGGTTGGTGGGGCTAGTGATCTAAGCCAGGGTCGTCCGCAGGAGATGGGGGTACGGTGGGAGGTGAGAGGCAATCATAATGTGGTCAGTTATTAAGTTTTACAGATATCTGCCATAACATATTTAGATGATAAACCTGAGAGGCCGCCCATGATTTAAGCTGTGATTAAATGGAAATGAAACCATCCAAGACTTTACGCGATATATTTTTTTTCCTGTGATTCTGCATACATCCTGGCATACATATGTGAAAGCAATCAGACAAACAAAGCAGAACTACCTGTTTTGGCAAAGGCTGCAAAATATGCTCAACGCCAATTTGATAGTATTACAGCCGTTGAACCTAGATTTTCTTAATTCTAGTCGATTTGTATTACCGTTTTATGTTTTTAGTGACAGTCTGTAGATAAAGAAACGACAAAAAGACACACATTATTAATGGAAATAAGGCAAAAAAGATGCACAGTGTACCGAACTCAAACAAAATCAGCCACAGAAAACCGGCAGGAGCGCAGCCTACCGGAAATAAGACGTGCGCACAGGTTCTGCGCTTAGTAAAATCAGTGGGAGTAGAGTGGTATATGTTTTATACAGAAGGATACTTAATGGAAGCTGTACGTATGGAAGGTAATTATCATGCATTGTGTAACTCCACCGAGTAAAGCATGCATTTTGACAGGAAAGGGACAAATACTCAAAATATACTGAGCCACATTGATACGCGTGGCTGCAAGGCCGACCATTGCAAACGCGGAGCCTGATTTGAATCATTTTGTTAGCACAATGTAGCTGTATTTCAAAACAAATTAGATGGGTAAACATTGGTTTTTGAGAAACAATTTTAGTTGAGGAACGGCCCATTTTCATGCTGATAGTTTTAATAACGCAATTAAAACAACGCTGCTTACCACTGGCGCTTACCATCCATGTGTATCGATGTGGCTCACTATATTTTGTGTACTTGTCCCTTTCCTTTTGAAGTGCATGCTTTACTCATTGTGTTTTAGCCATGGAACATTTCTCAGAGTTAACAACATAAACAAAAAGACAACTTACCCAAAAGCAAAGCAAATAAACACAACATTTTTAAACATAAAAAAAAAGATCTAGTTTAAAACGGCCGATTTAATTTGAGACGGCTGCGTTGAAGCCTTTTTAGTTTCAAAACGCGAGACATGTATCCCGCGAAGATGACTATACCTATCATCATGTAAAGTTCTATTCAATAATATGTTTCTTTATCTTTTTATCCATCAGGGATATCATCTCCATGGAATTATATCATTTACATATGTGTGGCCAGCCACTTATACAATAACAGACATGATACACTTAGAGGTACCTCAGCCGATCGTTGAATTTTTTTCCCTAACTTTGGACTGCCCTGATACTTCTACAGATGTCTTTTTAGGAAGTGGAGGACAGCAGTAATTTCGCCTCGTTTTATGCACAACAACATATTTCACTACAATGAGTTTTTAATGTATGCTTTATTACCGAACACAGTAAAATATGTTGATGTTTAAAAGTTCCGTTTCGATCAGAGCTAAGCTGTCAATGTCTAAAAGCATCGTTGAAACCCTTAATATGAAATTCATTGTCTGCTCAGAATTCACTTGTATATATTATTTTAAACTTTCCCGAACTTAGCTCTGTCAGTTACATCAAGCAATTGAGGCCAACATCGTTTTCTTCGGTTGGCCTCTTTGTATATTGAGAGAGAGAGAGAGAGAGAGAGAGAGAGAGAGAGAGAGAGAGAGATATGTAATAGTTTCTTTTAAACATCCCTATAAGATATAAAAATAAGACGAGATTATAATAATTATAAAAAAAATCTTGAAACGGCGGTGTGATACGAAGGGCGCTATAATTATGTATGTCCTCTATAAGCGTCTCGGACACAACGATCATCACTCGAATTAACTTCTGTCCCCCATCCAATGGTTTCGACACTCAATCTTCCTCGGAGTATTCACACCAAACTTCATTCTAGATTAATCAGCCAGGTTTATTAACATTCTGGAAAATCACATTCACAGCTGAATTGGCAATAGAAACAGTTTAGACACCTCAAGAGCGCCCCAATTACCCTGCTTCACGCCTTTCGAGTAGCTGGAGGAGCCGAGTTGACGTCCCCTTGACACCTCCAAAGTCTGCGTAGTGATTTATAGGACAATACAAATAAGCGGCCTGACTGTAAGCCTCCTCTTCTACAATACATTTATTACAAAATCTGAAGAACCGCTATTTACAGCACACCCATAACAGTCACTCTAAATAGTTTTGCCATGTCAAGCTAAGTATATCTGAAAGAGGCGGTAGGTACGAAAAGTGTGAAAATTGTAAGGTATTGGTGCTAGAGTTTGCTTATCTTTGTATTCTTAACGTTACTACCATCATGATAGGCAAAAATGTCCCCTAAATGACAAGACAGCAAAAATATGATAAAGATGCAGTTTCACACAAACTGAGAAAATATAAATGCGAACATTAATTAATATAGATCCGATCGACAAATACGTGCCCCTTTATTTACATGTCAAGGAAGCTATTATTTTATACAAGCCGGCAAACACACACATACGCGCACACACAAATACACACATACGCACGCACACACACACACACACACACACACACACACACACACACACACACACACACACATAAACACATTCTACGTGTTGGTGTTGTTTATATATATAATATTGATTTTAATTGTTAGTAATTTAGCATACTTACCCATAAAAAGCAGCGAAGACCTGGTAAAAAGCAAATGATCCGAAACTAAAGTTAGTGTTAGGATTTTATCGAGTTGGCAAGCTTGTTTCTCAGAGAGATTTAATGAAAACTGATACAGCAGAGAAATAAAACATAAACTGGGAGGGGAGCGCCCCTAATGGCCTAGTGGTCTAAAGCGCTAACTGCCATTTCGCCTATGTCTGCGTGGGCTAGAGTCTCGGGCTCAGCCAACGTGGGTACATGAGAAAGCTTGCCAGTAACTTCTGTTACGTCGGTGGTTCTTCCCGGTGTTTTCCCAGGTTTTTCCCCCACCAGTTATATCGTCCGCTATTTATAGTCTGTCTTGTGCTAAAATAAATGGCGCTATACCCCATAATATATAAAAAGGGAAACTTTATAACCAAAAAATATTCCGTGTTCCGTGGGTGTATGTATGTGTGTGTGTGTGTGTGTGTGTGCGAATGAATGAATATTTATGTATTCAAATTATTATTCATTTGAATTGCAAAGTGCACAATATTGTTCTTTGACTGGATCATTAATTCGGAATTATAGTGAATTCATACAAGAACATTGTATATTATATTAGTGTGATAAATGAAAAGACTAGAATATCGCCACACTCCACGCCACTGGCACATTTGCACGTACAGGCGCATCAACATATTCAGTGTCGGAACGTATTTAGAATACCACTGGAATTCAGCTGGAACTCATACATTTGGACTTATGATGAACTTTTCAGGACCATTTGGGATTTAATTCACGATAGTGTAATTTTTTATTTTAAATTTTCACTTTTTATTCTTTTGAAATAGATTATTTGCTGAATTTTACTAAACTTGTTGGTATATATATATATATATATATATATATATATATATATATATATATATATATATATATATATATATATATATATATATAACTTTATCACAAAGTCGGTACACTTTGCCTATAGTCTCTGCAGTTTAATGTTTTTTATATTAAAGCATGTTAATATTACTGTATGTGATTTTAACTGGTCAAAATAAACCCTTTGAAACTATTGTGCAGTAGTATTATCTTTACTCATTGCCTGCGATAATGGGAAAACGTTTCTAACCCCACCTTCATAATCTTTTGTTTTCAATGTACATTTTGGCGCCCATTCTTCGATTCGAGTCACAAAAGGAATTGGGGAAAAGATGGTCTCGTCTGTCTGAATATGGCCAATTTGCCCCAATCGGTGCTTGTTATGTCATGTATAACATATCAAAACACGGAAAATGGCTAAAACCTCAAGACAAGAACGAACAACAACAAGTAAAACTAAGGTATTGCTCAGTTGATAGCGGGTTTGTGGGGCGGGGGTGAAGCTGGCGGTATACCTGTAGCATGGAATCCATCCTATATACAAGCGTGGTTTAAATGTTAACTTACAGAAGTAAATAAACTCATTTCTGTTCACAGAAGAATGTAGACATAAACCGGTCTCCAAACTGACAGAAGTTCATCCAAACACTGCATGTGTACCCTGTAAATATGTGATGCAATTCCAGCTTTATATGAAATCTGTCTACATATTATGTAGTCTACTGTTCCAAGTCAAATACTGCAAAATATCCGGTCGCAAATTCATTACAGTCAATATGGGAATTTCTGCATCCAGTAAACCTTCTTTTACACGAAAATCGCAACCATATAATGTTTAGTTGTGCACGTGACACTTTAGGTTTTAATGGTTTTGTCTGTGAAAAATGTTCTGTTTATTCGAAAGGTCCCATGTTAATTGATTTATAGTTTGCAAGAAAAGTAATTTAATTTTAAACGTTAATACTAGTTCAACTTTGTTTGGGACTATTTTTACGCATAATGAAAGGTGCAGCATGTATCAGAATGAAAAAAAATTATTCTTTCTTCTTTCTCTCTAAATAATTTCAACTGAAATAAAAACTATGTGATAAAAAAGTCTCAAATGGGTAATGATTTAATATTAAATTTATGAAGTTCGCAAAAGTTGGACATTATTCAACTCGTTTCAAAAATTCAGTATTAAATCATTACCTAACAACATATTTTCGAAATAATAATTCTGCCAGTCTGACTGTAGAACTTATTAAAAGAGCAACGAAAATACTCTGATCATTTACGTAGAGTTTAATTAAATGCCGCCCAAAAGCCAAAATTAGTATGTGTCCGCCTTCAGAGCCATAAATAGTACACCTGGAACCGGAAATTATTTAATTTGTTATAAATTTAAATGAATATGCGTAGAACGAAAGAAACATGGAATGAATAATGAAAAATGAACAAACTAGTCTTTTGTATATGACTGATTGCATATGAGATTCAAAGGGAAATTACGTTATTGAAATGATACGAAGAAAATTAGGTCATCACGTAACGAGCCGTCACAATAATAGCATTAACAGAAAGCTCATATTGAAGTTGAGCTGAAAATAGACTGACTCCAAATTTATCATGTGCGTAAATCACTACTTTGTTTCCCATTTCCGATATGTTTCACTGATTGACGTAAAAGAGACCAGCTTTGCAAAGTCATTTTGTGATAGGTCAAATGACGCTTCGAAGTAGAAAAATAAGTGTTGTAAAGTTAGTCATAAGCTGAAAAAGTTCGTGTTGTGACTGTGATGATACGAGCAATTAAAGAGTAATAATTAAAAGGTATTTACCAATACCAATGGTTTGGATGGATGACATTAAAAAAGACTGCATCATTCATTTTTTACTTGGGCATAGACCGCTCCGGTAGCCTGGTGGTGAGAGCGTCCGCCTCGGATGCAGGAGGTCGTAGGTTCGATCCCCGGCCGAGTCATACCAAAGACATACAAAAATGGTACGAACAGGTTCCTCGCTTGGCGCTCAGCATTAAGAGGTTAGTGTTAGGATTGGTCGGCCTGGTGTCAGGATAATGTA
The DNA here is from genome assembly GCA_028554795.2 of Sinohyriopsis cumingii. Lineage (NCBI taxonomy): Eukaryota > Metazoa > Mollusca > Bivalvia > Unionida > Unionidae > Sinohyriopsis > Sinohyriopsis cumingii. The sequence goes on from CM068825.1 coordinate 146,051,917, forward strand.
ACTGGGTGGGGGACATCGTGCTACATGTCTGCGGCATGATGCCCCAGCGCTAGACATCACTATAAACTGTCGCACTGCAGACATCGTAACGATATGACTGAAAAATTGTAATAGCTACGATACAAATCCAAATCACACACACACACACACACACACACACACACACACACACATTACTTGGGCATATATCTACTATCCTAAAAGTGGGTTATCTTCCGTTGGAATGATAATACCCCTGCCAGAACTCTGTATTTGGTGGTAACACTTGGACTTCATGACACTCAGTTTATATTGTATTTCTAGCGATTATTTTTCTTTACAAATTCTCTAGTTTAGAATATAAAGATGTTGCTTAATATATGGGAGGAAAAAGTCAGGAATTCTTTGCTTTTAAAGATACAGGGTACAGGGGTGACGAGGTTACACTGTAACACGCGGCAGACGTCACACGTCCAAATATACCGACAACGACGAGCATCTAATCCAACATATTTGGTCTGGAGCTTTTAAAAATAAATAATAATTCCTGTTTGAATTAATGTGTGCATTATGCTATGGTAGATTAGGATATTTGTTGTTGGCAATTCAACTCGACCTATAAGTGAGTATATACGGTATTCTGAACGAGTATGCATTGTGAGGTGTGTACTATTATATAAGTCTCGAATGTTGGCATCTGATGGTTGTGGTTATAGTGGGGTTGGGGTGGAGAGATAATAAAACATAAAAGACAGGATTAAAATTAGGGTGCGGTATACTAGAAAGTTTGAAACAACTCGTAAACACTTTATGAGGACACATATGAGTAATAACTGGAAAAAAAGAAAAGCAACTACAATAATTAATACATTATTATTAGGCTTTATTCACAAGTACTACAAAATAATTATGGTCGACCATAACAAAAATACAATATCTTGAAAATATATGACGTAAGTATTCATGCTTTTGAGAAACCTTTAATACGAGTTATGCATCATGTTTTTTAGAATACGTTTTTGGGTCAGTAAACCTTTTCCTCTCTCTCTCTCCTGTTTGGGACTCAGGTCACTTCATAATATTTTGTTATATTGATACGTGCCTCTATATCGTAGCCTATAAGGACAGCCTCTACGTGAATTTCAAATCCTTCTATGGACTAATACTATACACAGATAGACGAGTGATATACGCAGATTTTCGTGTCTTGTTGATGTTCGCAGATGAATGTGTGTTGAGCGTTGATTAACAGACAGTAGTGTCATGCTTAAATAGTTTGAATTCCTGTCGTTGATTTTGCTTCGTCATCATGGGGGCAAACTATATTTGCAGTCCGTAATAGTTGATAAACTTGTTACTGTTTAAGGAAAAAAAATCGCACAAACGATAACTGATAAAGACCTACAGTACAGGTGACTCTTGTATATTGATAACATCAAGAATAATAAATCATGAATCGTATATATCTGAATACCGGTCCATATGATATAGGAATATGAATGGACTCATATTTTGTATCACGTTTGATCATAAAGAGTTGTTGTAATGGTTTTAACGCCATTTTTTCAGCACATGACAGGCTATACTTGGCAGCCAATACATATTTAGTTAAGGAAGAACACGGCGAAATACTTTGAAGAAACACCAACCCACGGGAAGCTACAACAGGTTTTCTCACATACCCAGGTTGGCCAAGCCCGAGACTCGAACCTACGAGGAATGAGGTGAATTGTCAGTAATCTGTAAAGGTGAGCTCTTTAGAACACTCGTCCCCCCCCCCCAGTGATGAGAGGGTGGTGGTGGTCTGGGGCATATGACCATCCAAACACCTTAAAGGTGGCTCTCTACAGTTTCGTATTTTGCATATTAGGATTTTAAAGAAAAAAAAATTTCCCCGTCTTTCCCTACTGGTTCTACTGGCTATTTAAAAAAGACCTTGCATATCTTAGGTATAATTCAAAGAACCTTTAATTCCCTTTATTTTGGTGTATCATTTGATGGGTGTGATATGGGTTATAGAGTATACAGCTTGGCCTTACTCCAGATGTGCACCTTTCAAAAAAGTGCTAGCTCCACTTGGTCATTTTCACTTCCTGAACTTCAGAGGTAAATTGTATAAAAAAGAGCCGATAACTTTTTTATATTTTATATATTTGGTAATTCATTCATTGCACTTTCAGAAGCTGGTATTGTATAGTCTGGCAAAATTCATTTTCCCTATTTTAATAGCTGCTATGGATAGTGTACTTTTTGACCAATTCAGGCTGAGTTTTTAGTACAAGGGAGCAGTCATTTTAGTTAGCAGTGTGTTTAAATCATGTAAAATTTCCAAAAGTACAATATCCAAAGAAATATCATCCACATTACATTGATGTAGCATAGAGGTATGCCAACATTCCCTCCGTTGTGCATGTTTTAAATGCAAACAACTTCACCTTACATACGTCACTCTCTCAAAAGTACATAATAACTGGTGAGCGCCTCCAAAGTATCTAAAGGTTACTGTTCTGTCTGTCTGTCCTGTATGCGTGTTTATGCCCCTCACTGAGGGACCCCGTGTGGCCGAGTGGTCACCGTTACGGATTACTGCCATCTCACCTCTGTCTGCGTGGGTTCTAGTCTCGGGCTCGACCAATGTGGGTACGTGAGAAAGTTTACCAGTAGTTTCTTGTGGGTCGGTGTTTTTTTCTAGGGTTTTCCCGGATTCTTCCTCCACCATTTATACTGGCCGCCATGTATAGCCTATCTTGTGCTGAAAAATGGCGTTAAACCCTATAACAACAACAACAGTGACCCTCATTTACCTAAAATACCAGTAATTCCATGGATATGTGATCTCAGTATTATGCAAAAAGGCACGGAAAGTATGCACTTCGAAAAACGTAGTTTTGATTTTATGGTCATCGGTCTACTTAAACACTGGTTAAAGAAATCCCTCTTGGGTTTCTTTTTATGTAATAAGTAATAAGCCTCACTGGTCACTCTTGGGTCTCATTACATGAGCAATACGCTTCAATGGCCTCTCTTGGGTGTCATTATAGGAGTGACAGCCCTCGTTGATGGGAAGGCTTTTAATAAGATCCGATAACGTTTCGGAAAGATTAGTCATCAGCTTGCAACGTGCAAAAGAGACGTTTACTTTTTGCGGAGGACATAACCGGAAAACATTCAAAAGAAATGTGCCTTACTCATGCAATATCAGTGTGTGTGTGTGTGTGATTTTGATTTTTAACATAGCTTAAATTTGTTGTCATATCGCTACGATGTCTGCAGCGTGTCAGTTTATAGTGATGTCTTGCACTGGGGCATCGTACCGCAGACATGTAGCATCTTGTCCCACCCAGTCACATTATCCTGACACCAGGCCGACCAGTCCTAACACTAACCTCTTAATGCTGAGCGCACAAGCGTGGCACTTTTTTTGAACCATTTTTATGTCTTTGGTATGATTCGACCGGGGCTCAAACCCACGATTGACCAGCATCACAGGCGAACGCTCTAACCACGTATGCCACAAGAGCGGTCTAATAGCAGTGTGAAATAGCTGTTCCCACGCGTTAGTGATTACGCAATATTATACAAAATAGAGGAGTTTGTGGGTCCACAAACTCACACGATCACACAAGTTTTAAGAAGGATATAGAAAAGATATTTAATTTTGACGATTGATAACTCGAAAACGTTTTATTTTTATTTATTTCAAATTTGAAAGACGCTTGCTTTATGTTGAATTATATACATGGAACCTATTTATTTTTTAATTATTTTTTCACATTAGGAAAAAGTTTCTTACGGATCGTAAGTGTGGGTGATACTAAGAGAAAATCTTTTCCTTCTTATGCATCTCCGTCCCCGTGCGAGGATAGGGCCTTAACTATTCACCCCCCTCTGCGGGTCCGGTTCTGAACTGCCAGTTTTTTTTCTTCTTCTATCAGCCTTGATATCTTCCTCGACAAACGTGCGCCTCGACAGACGTGCGCCATGTCTTCCTTGATCTGCCAATCCTTTTCGTGCCTTAGAGGTTCCATTCTATGGTCTGTATTGAGTTGTCCAGTGTTATGTATATTTGATTTAATTTATATTTGATTTAATTTAATTGTTTGTAAGTTTTAAAATATTTTTAGTTTAATTTCATTATATATCAAAGTAATGTAATCTTTTTTACTTGATTTGGCACTTGACTCTTTTCATGAAAACCTAATAACATAAACAGTGTTTCTATTTTTGATTTAGTTCCGGACCTTGATTCAGAAATCACTGAGACAAGTAAACAACTTTCTATTTTTTTTTAATTCTCGGAGTAAAATGATTGGTTTTTATCAAGGAGTACGTGACTTTAGATATGTAAACAGCCTCTATTTCGAAATGCTGGGTTTTCCCAAATTGCGCAGTAGTTAGATTTAATAGTGATGTTTCTAGAGAAATTAGCAAGTTGGGCCTTTACACTGGAAAGTGTTTGTGACCAGTTTGGAGTTTCATTTTTATTCAGATGATTTGGATTCTAAAAGATTAATTGTTTTACCTGGAAATATTTGAGTGCTCGTACAGAGTTCTTTGACAGACATTTCTTGAATTTTATTCCGAAATTCAAACACCGGAATATTGTTAGTGGAACAACAAAGAACTGTAAACACAACAGCACATTACTAGATACAATATACGGCATCGCCTTCCATTTTGGAATTTTCGTCGGGACTCGAACTTGAATTCATTAGAATTTTTCATTACTAGGACTTCTAAAATTTGACTCATGGATTATTCTTGGATTATTTCTGGATTTGTTTTCTTAAAACCGTAAGTTCTTCTTTTTTTACATTGTTTTTCCAGGGAAATAAATTATTTGTTAAATTTTTCAAAGCTTGTTGTTTTCACTCTTTCTTGGTTACTGTTTATTAGAGACTAAATGCGTAACATTCGGCAGCTTTCTCAGTGTATGCCCTATCGATCCATCCTCATTTACTTTTGGAGATTTCAAGGTCGATAGGGAGCTGGCCTGTAGTTCACCACAAGTCGGCATTACGGTCCTCTCTGTCCGTTGGATGTTGATAAGGCGGAGGCAGAAGACATCAGAAACGTATGACTTATTCGAACACTTGCTGTCCGGTAATTGGGAAAAAGTTATGGGTCGCAGAGGCTTATACGTTGATACGTACATATATTATTTTTCTTCCAACACTGTTCAACATTATTGACTCGATATCGATTTAAATCCGATGCAGGCAGATTGAACTATTGAGAAATGGGTTATCACTTTTAAGAGTACAAAGAGACAGGTGTACACTTTACCACTATTCTAAGCCATCGGCACAGTGTCTTAAGATATAAAATATTGCAAACCGGAAAGCATCAAAAAGAAAGAGAGAAAAATATGAGTACTGACCTATTTTGCTAATTGTATCTATTTGTCAATTATTAGGTCGCGAGTTACCGTTTCGTCTTCAAAGCATTAGCTGCCATGCTGAGATACAAACAAACTACTTAATCACACGTAGTGACTAATGTATCTCTTCCCGTTGAGAGGGTATCAGATAATGGTTGGATCAGTGTGTGTATTTTGTCATCTGCTATGTGCACCGGGGTATTTAACTTCAGATGTAGTTTAAATTTTACCATAAACATTTTAAGTGTTTGTAACTTCGCTCGATCTTCTGAGAGCACGCAGACCGTGATACTGTCGTCTTAAAATCTAACCCCGGTCACCCCTTCGAAAATTAATCTTCCACACCGTGAGCCAACGACGCCATAGTGACACCTTTAGGCAGACGAGGGTTTGAATCTGTTGTAAAGAGAGTGTTAGTGTTTTCCTCGAAAGACATCAATAAGGAAAGAAAAACAAATTAATATTGTTAGGATAATGTCAGCTCGCGTCGCCATGCGGGGATCGTCTATATCACAACTAGGATACCAATACCGGAACGTGTTATTCGTCGGGCTAGTGTCTTTGACTCCTTTGTTACGACGCATCTGATATTCATAAAAAAATAATATAGAAACTACAAAAACAAGTATTTCCTTAAAAAGATTTTGGATCACATTTCTATATTTGATTCACAAATCTCAACCGTTCTACTGACTCTAATTTTAGGGTCTTAAAGGTCATTGTTGCATTTGCCTATCTTCAATTTATAACAAAAGAATACTGGAACTTCGAAAATTAGAATTAAAACATAAGGTCTTCATTCATCAGGAAGTCTCATTATGGGATCAAAGTTCAAATTCTGCAAACCATTCATTGCAGCAAAGATATTTTTAAAAAAAATAGTCGTTACATTTTTCTTGGAAAGAATACACATTTTAATAAAATCATCCCTTATACCGTTCTTGTAAAGACCACACATTTGAATCGAAACATGGTCCTTACGCTCTTCTTGTCAAAAGACACACATCTGAATCAAAACAAGGTTCGTACATTTTTTCTTGGCAAGAACACACATCTGAATAGAAACATAATCCTTACACTTTCCATGGGATGGCGTACATCTGAATTAAAACAATGTCCTCACACATTTTTGGAAAGAAGGAAGATATTTAATTAACTTTAACATTACATAACAAATCATTTGTTTCATTCTGCTTGAAATATAAATTATCACCTCAATGTTTAATGCTTATTCATTGCGTTTGTGTGTATACTACAGCAGGCCTAAACAAACTTATGTCTTAACAGTTTTTATTTTCAGACAATTTTGGAATTTTCCACAAGTGATTTGTTCAACAGTCGTCCTCTTTTTCTTCTTTTTTATGGGATCTTGTTTTAATTGTGATCATCTATATAGAACTATTTTGCTTGGAGTAAAAGTCTAATCTCTGTGCAATATATTAAGACCTTAATGCACGCTTTTGCCTCTCTTGCACTGGAACGACGGAAAAGAATTTATTGCAATAAATTAAAATTTACTTAAGAATGTTATTTATGTCCTTTGTTATTTCATAAAAATGCAAATATAACTTTATAAGGAAAATATATCATGGCTTTAGCATTAGGAAAATTATGCCGTAGTTCGAGCTAAGAATTTTGGAAAGACCGGAAGCAACTAGTTGGTGTTGACACGCCGGCAATTTGACTTCGATCAGTAACTCGATCTTATGATGAAATCTGCTCTTAATTGAAGTTTGCATACGTTTAGTAACTCTCTTGTATAAGATAAAGTGTATCATTCAAATGACATGTTCAGTTTCATTTTGTGTATGCAATTGATTAAACTAGTATATTTTGCATACGGGGGCTCGTGTTTTATTCTATATCTCTGCTCAGATCTCTGCTATTTCGTCATTTAATTTCATATTTTATGTTACTAAATTACTCGATCCGAGCAATAACACCATAATTGATCATCTCCTAGATAATGATATCCAAACACCATAACGAGTAGGGGATTTTTTCCAATAGCTGACATCACCCAAAGGATATCATCGACATTTTAAAACTATTCGCAGCTTCAAATGAACAGTTTTAAAGTTTTTTACTTTAAAGGTTATGTATTCATCCGTCAAAAGATGCTAAATGCGGCATGGTTACAAATGGACTAATGAAATAAATGAAAAATAACAAATTTAGATATAATTTTATAATCAATACAAGTACGTTTGTATTACACTCATCATAAATGGTCTTTTATGCACATTGATGGCTATAAATATTGCACTTCAATTTTACCTGAGCTATTTAAAGTTGGTACAGTTGAAAGGAAATTTAATTAGCTTTCCAAAGATACCATATACTGCTGAATAACTTGAATGCATTAATCATGAAGAAACGAATACTACAGTGCTAAAACAAGTACATGTGAATTTTACCATAAATAGGGAAAGTTTACACAATATTTTATTTCCTTTTGATACAATCTAGAGTATGGTTTAATTTCATGTCATAATAAATACAACAGAACCAGCAGGTATATTTGTTAACATTCACTGAAGGAAACATACTAATTTGTTATAAAAATAGTCTTTATGTGCCATTTTAGGCTAAAATAAAACAAATTCTATGATATTATATATTTAGGGAATGAACGTAGTCTTCTAATGTACTGATCATACTGGCTTGGATAACGCCTAGAACAATGCATGAAAGCAGTGGCGTCACTTGGGTTTGTGTCACCCAGTGCGGTAACTCCTGGTGTAACCCCCATGGACCTCCTTCCTGCACAAAAATTCAAAATTGTATAGACATTAATTTTGGTGCCACGCTCTCTGATGGTATCACCCGGTGCGGTCGGCACCCCCCACTCCCACCCCCAGTGACGCCACTGCATGAAACAGAATTTGGGTTTTTTAACAGACAGATTACCTAAAACAAAAGCTACTTACTAATTCGTAAGTAATGAAATCCGAATGTTGTCCTGACATCATAAAGGATATCAGCTTAAAATTAGTAATGAATCTATAATAAAACATACTCGTTGACATGTCATCCATGTTTAACTGTCATATTTACTCAGCTTTCTTTACTTGAAACTTATAATATTACCTACGAGCAAAGTGCTTGGAGTCAGGTTTATCTATCTTAGTTTTGTATCGTCCACCCCCGTTCCCTCCAGTACACAAAACTAAAATTTGAACCTGCATCGCAATGAAATTATTACGATGAATTGTATACTGTCAGAATCAACTTGACCAGCATGAAACATGAATGAAAAGAGGTAGAAATATTAGATGACAATACATTCATACATTCATACATGCATACACACATACATACATACATACATACATACATACATACATACATACATACATACATACATACATACATACATATATACATACATACACGGGACACGGAATATTTTTTGGTTATAAAGTTTCCCTTTTTATATATTATGGGGTATAGCGCCATTTATTTTAGTACAAGACAGACTATAAATAGCGGACAGTATAACTGGTTGGGGAAAAACCTGGGAAAACCCCGGGAAGAACCACCGACGCAAGAGAAGTTACTGGCAAGCTTTCTCATGTACCCACGTTGGCTGAGCCCGAGACTCTAGCACACGCAGACATAGGCGAGATGGCAGTGAGCGCTTTAGACCACTAGGCCATTAGGGGCGCTCCCCTCCCAGTTTATGTTTTATTTCTCTGCTGTATCAGTTTTCACAAAATTTCTCTGAGAAACAAGCTTACCAACTCGATAAAATTCTAACACAAACTTTAGTTTCGGATCATTTGCTTTTGACCAGGTCTTCGCTGCTTTTTATGGGTAAGTATGCTAAAGTGCCAACAATTAAAATCAACAAGTTATTAATTTAAATAGGAATTACAACTGAACATAATGATAACTTATTTCGGTTTTTCTTTCAGGTTCTGATTTCTTTAAAACCATAAAAATACTAGTACAGTAAGTACTAATCAAGACACCCACGTCTGTCTGTCTAAATCGAAAGGCGAAGTCAGTTATTCTTTCCCGCCCGAATAATCGACTGGTCTTAGTCCGATATGAAGCAATGTTAAAAAATACATATCAGAATGTAACTTGGACGAATATTTGGAATGTCAAGGATAGTGAGTCTCTCTCTCTCTCTCTCTCTCTCTCTCTCTCTCTCTCATACACACACACAATCAATCTCTCCATCAAGTATCTGTAACTTTCATATTTATATTTTCAGTTTGATGATGTCGACTTTGGTCTTTTTTTTTTAAATTCACAGCGTTATTTTATATGCATGATATGATTACATTGCCCTCGTTGTTGATGTAAACCAGCATTAAGTCCAAGAAGATTGGAAATATTTAATACGGATTAGATTTCAATGTGAATATGAAAAACTAGTGCCAGTAGGCGGTGCTACATTATTTATTTCGATTCATACAGGTATGAGCCCCAAAAGGTCCTGGCCAATCAGACGAAAGGCGATCTAATTATACGCATAAGCAGACACACCGTGCGGTAAGAAAGACGCATACTTTTGTTATATGTGTCAATTTTCCTTTTTTGCAGCTTATTAAACTTTTCAAACGTTTCAGCGCAAAAGATTATGTATATGATGCGTAGTTAGCAATCTCGTCAATTTCTCTCCAGATTCCAGTCAGTAATGGATTAATGCTAGTTTGGTAGTATTGTCTCTAACTATCAGTCGCACACGGTTGGAATACTTATATCAGTCATTACAAAATACTAGTGTATTTTAGAAAGACATAGAGAAAAATACTTTGTTTTTATCATTTTAAAGGTCATGTTATTCATTTAATAATTGATAACACATATACATACATTCTTTGTATTATTATTATTATTATTATTATTATTATTCACCTCTGACATCTTAATTCACACGTTTCATTTCACTCATTTCATATTTGGCGAGTAACTGTCTGGCAATTTCAACCTGAGTCTGTGTTTTATTAGTCTGACAATCAACCTTACGTGTCAAGAACAGCAGTCCCTAAACGCCTTTCCCACCTTCATCTGTAAGCTCAAATGATTAAAAGTAACTAATCTTCAGAAATAGAAAATAAAAAAGAAACGAAGAAACGCACACTATTTAGGCATGCATTCCAAATAGTAGCGTGCAGACATGCAACAATTTAAAACACGATGAGGATGTTGACATTTTGTTAACAGGCCAAATTTTGCCTTCGGCTAGCCCTCAAGATAGGAACAAATATAAATATTTTCATTCGTCTAATGCTTTATATTTATATTGTGTGAGGCATATATTATTTTCGTACACAGAAGTAAATCTCTAAAGATGTATTCTGATCAACTATGACTTCAAGACACGCCTAAAACCTCACCAAGCAATTTCTTGAGAAAGACCGCAATAACTTTGTAATTCCATGCTGTTGAGCTAATTTCTTAAGGAAATTCATATCCTAAGATGTCGTTGAACATAAATACTAACTTTGGAATGGTCACATTAGGTAGGTTTGTATTATTCCACGTGCATTTCCAATTTGTCAAACATAGGATCTGATCCGGGAATATTCTACACATATTGCCGAAAAGGACCCTTCAGCTGACCGTGACTGAAGAGCCACGAGAAAAACCGGTAAGTGTCTAAAATGTACACGTTTGTGAACACTAGTGTCTGCACGGATTTGCACAATTGTTTTTAAAAAAAAAGCGAGATTAGTCCCTAAACCATCAGTCAGTATCAGGACCGGTTCGGGGCTGATTTATCGAAATAGCTTTTCATCAACCGTTAACAAATAGAAGACCCATCTTGCACAAACCTTTCTGAACTTCACGTGATTCTTTAGTATATAACAAACAGCTTATGAATTAACGTCCATGATAATAAAACTATATCCACCTGTGTATGGGGTATCTTTATAAATTGTCCATTCACAGCAACCACTTCCCGCTCACCAATCGCAGACAGCGGTCTTTCAGGACGCGGACGATCTTCCATGGATTGGCGACCAAATTTAAAACGATGATGTTAACACCTCAGAACGGTAGAATATGATAGAGAATTACATCCGTGTACTTCCCCCAAGTCGGCCTTGATATCAGTCGGACAGTACCCTGAGAGTGTAGAGGTTTTAAAGAATGCTCTTTGTTCTGTAGCAGAATACTTCGCCTTCTCCGACATTTTTAGGTCACTGTCATATACCTTTGTTATGTCACACACATTGATCTGCAGGTGTCCGGCGTGCAAAAACGTGTTGCTGCAGATCATTCAAACAACGTCATTGCGTCTATCGATAGGCGTTGCATTTATTGACCGGTTTAAAAAAACAAGAGTGAAGTGGCAAACAGTATCTGAAAAAGTAATTGGTTGTTGTTGTTGTTGTTGTGGGGTTTAACGCCATTTTTCAGCACGATAGGGCTATATATGGCGGCCAGTATTAATGGTGGAGGAAGAACCCGGAAAACCCCGGAAAGAACCACCGACCCACGAGAAGCTACTGGCAAGCTTTCTCACATGCCCACATTGGCTGAATCTTAGACTCGAACCGCCGCAGACATAGGTGAGATGGCAGTGATCCGTAACGAAGAGCGCTTTAGACCACTCGGCCACTCGGGGCCCCAAGTAATTGGTAATGTATAATGTAAACACGAATGTATAATTCGATTAAATATAATATAGGTTACTGTTTTCATGATATATGTGAAAACTGTGCAAGTATGTGTAGAAAATATCACAGTAGTAGTATGGCTACAAAAGTCTAACTCTTTCGTCTTTAAAAATAGGACCAATAAATTTTGCCCAATGAATTTGGTACTCGTGCCAAATATCATTTTTGCCACAGTAATTGCCTATTTTATGTCCTCGAATTGTATATTCTCACATCAAATAGTGTCAATGGGAAGGTTTTGATTATATGACCATTACTGGATTAGTTTGTACGTCGACATTCCTAGGTAAATGTAGCAAGTAGTCTTCTAAATTTAAATCCTGTTTAATGCTGTGATAAAATTTCCTGGAGAAGATAATGTTACAAAGTTTATGCTTGTACTCGTGAAGAGACAGATATTTTAGAATTTCTGTAATTATATGTTTTGTTCCTTGATTATTGTTTATAAAGTCCTTATTAAATGGATCTGGACGGAAATCAAAGTGCTCTTCATCAGCGAAGTCAGCATTAGTCTCGCACCAAGATGTTGGATAAAAAAAACTCTAGACAATTTAGTTCACTTGCCAGTAATAATCGAAATTGGAAACCTAATCATTGGAGATTTGATAATGATGATTTTATCATTGACCGGAAGGTAAAAGAGTTTGAGGTCGTCCGGATTTTACCTTTCGGTCAATGGTGAAATCCAAGACTATCCGAATGCTAACGACTTTTCCTTCCTGTACTTGTCATGTCGTCAAAATCGGCGAACAGTTGTTGAATTTTCTGAACAATGCGTGTTTAGCTGTTTAGAAAACTGAACTATTCTTAATTACGGCTGGCGTAAGTTGGAAATTAGCCGACAAAATTAAGACAAACTATCAGGGTTGGAAGTACCGAAGGGTGCAGACTCTTGTTTTCCCATGTGCAGTATTGTTACAGGTTGGACCCCCAGCCCTCTATTCATTGACGGATATTCTGGGCTTAACAGGCTATATACATCCCGAGGAGTATGCGGCTCAGACGACATTTTCCTAGTGACCAATGACGTTTTGATGCAAAATACTACCGAGGCAGTGCTCTCTCTTCTCTCGAAATATCACTGCCGCCGAAAGTTTATATCGACAGCGTTATAGCAGAAACGCGTAATTTTCTTTCAAATCGTTTCTTGTTTTTGTATAGATTTTTCAAGCCTTAAATCAAGCACTGTACTTTGTTAAAGTTTCATCTTTTCTCGTCAACTTTCAACCCAACAAAAGCTTGAAACGACAACTGAAAAGGAACTTTTTTTGGCCCGAAGTAAATTAATGAATAGAACAATGACTTACGCCTGTCAAAATGCATATAATACATTTAACAACCCATTCGTCAAAACGACATTGCTAAAATAATAGAAAAGACGTTCTAAAACGAGGCTGAAAATAGGATCAAACTTTATGTGCAGGCAGTGGCGTTGTTTATGACGTGACCTGGGGAATAGTTTGACCGGTAACAAGTAAAAACTCGTACTCCTCACAGTGTGTTACCTCCATTTTTTATGAATAATACTACTGACACGACGATGTAAATTTTGTTGTGCAGTGCTACTTGGAGAAAACAGCACGATATTATGACTGCATCGTCCTCAGTTTAGTCTAACTTTGTTGCGATCTTTTCTCTACAATGGCATTGGTACTGATCGGAAGATTTTGCCAAATTTGTAAGATGAAAACCTCAGGAATTCTTAATTTACGGTGATAGATCATAAGGCTGATAAAGATACAAGGAAGCACGTGGTATACGTTATAGTATGTCGATGACGTTACAAAGAGTATGAGCGGCTACTCGCCTGTTAAAATCTCTGTCTCAGTTAGTTGATAACGTTATTCGCACAATACTAACATAATTCCCACAATGACTCGTCGCAAAAATGGTTGTATACATTCGATTCTTGAAAATAACAGGTCTTAACTTTACGTCATTGGGTGCATTTTTAACCGTTAACCTGTTACGAATCGTTTGGTTTATCAGTATCACTGATTTGACCTTTTTACTTTTGATGAACTCTGCCGGCTATAGGTTTAATCCAACTTGATTCCTCTAAATTGTCCATGAACTAATAAAGATCGCAACTTTGTAGATAAGGCTGGATTAAGTCTTTGGGGCCCGGAGCACTTAAAATAGAGAGAGCCTTATAGATCTACCAATAGCCCTGAAATGCAGTCCTTTAACTGTTCTTTGTGTGTATAATTATTGTAGCTATATTAGGCTAAGTATCAGACAGTTTTGACTTATATATGCTTTATTTAAACAGATGTCATTTTATCAACGGCAACCAAGGAACCCCATGACTTGAGGTGGCCGATGCACGTGTCCCATGTATCCCCACCCCTGTTTGTGGAAAAATATAAGCTGAAAGGATAAAGAGTTGAAAGACTGTAATGTAGGACTATGTATCACTATATTAGGATTCCACATATCCTTAAGTTAGTCTCAAGCTTGAAATACCTTTAATATTAACACTGGCGTGAATACTCACTTCATTTGTCCACATCAAACAAATTCGAGATGGTAGGGTGGAGTAAGAGATGGATGGAGAACACTCTTCCATGATTCATTCAACACATCTGTTTGGGCTCGAATATGAGCTGCAGCTAAATATGTATTTCTTTTTTGCTCATGATCGAGCGGATGTGGAATTCATATTCTTACATAGTTTGCATGAGGTTCTTGCACTGATTCCAATACTATCAGATACTTGAAAATCACACACCGGCTGTAATTATAGGTTACTGCATTTGTATGGGAAAATATGAACGAGTTTTTCGGATGAATATGTTGCACGACCTTGGGAGTACAGTATATCTATTCGACAAAACGAGTTCATATTTTCACATACAAATGCAGTAGACTTTTTATTATATGTTCATTGTCTTATTCTACCTAAGGCTTAATTCTATCAACAAAAATACACTACAAGAAACAAAGTAACTGAATTTATGATGTATTCCAAACTAAATACACAAGTTCAGATTCATCAGTACACAACAACATTATTAATGCGCACATAACTCCGCCAAGATGAATTTGAACTGAGTCGCGGGCTAGACATCACTTTCGAAAGAAAATGGCGTTTTGGTCTACTTAAAATTGAAATTTAGAATCATACTGTGAATAAATGCGCATTGCAACAACTTTTCCATTTAGTCTGGAATGAATATATTTTGGTATTATTTTTTTCGATTCTGCTAAATTTCGTGACAAAGGCTGGATTTATCTGTGTTAATTCTAAATGAAGTACATCTGATTTCAGCAGCAAGGGAGCAGCGTGTTGACATCTGCAAGTGTGTTTTGTTCTGTCACTGAATGTTTGAAATAATAATGTGGGAAAAATATGAATTCTTTCAATTGCAGTTATTAAAATGTCGCTATGGAATATAATGTTTATTTCATTTTGAGAGCAGTAAGGAGGATGTAATTGCACATAGAATATATTCGAAATTACAGTACAATTTCGAAAGGTGAAATCAAGCTTGAGAACCCATGACATGGCTCATGTAATTCGGATTTGCAGAACTAAGAAAGTACATTTTGAGGAAATTCAGGATGTAAAACTGTAAGTATATTTTTGCCATTCTCATTACCAGCTAAACAAAGTAGTTTAGGTCTTGTCACTGTAGGGACCCAGCAATTTTATCTGCTTTAGTTCATTCAGAAACAAATTTAATCACCCAAAACGTAAAGCAACTACTACGTTAGTGTACATGATTTGTTTAGAAAATAGTTCCTAATACACTATTGGGAACACGTGTCGCTCACGTGAGTGCAATATGAAGTACACATGAGTACAATATCGTGAAAGTATTGCACGATTCTGACAGTGTAAAGTTAACGGAGACAAAAATGAGCATATCATAATTGTTATTTCAAAAATAGTTGTTATGTTTGTATACCGCGGTGTCACCTGAGCAGCAGACAACTTCAGGCAAGAAGCACTCGACACGCGGCATTGTCTCACGCCACCAAGCTCTGTTTGTATAACTTTTTCCAAGATCTCCTCGATGATTCAGGTTTTCAAATTGGCCAATAAATTCAAGACTTGTGTACAAAGGTCATACACAGTATGCAAAGATAAACATTTAGCCAAAATATTTCAAATAATTCGAACACTCGAGCTTCTCTTTCCTGTTTGTAAGATAAAATTTATCTCGTATTCCGGTAAATTAGACTTCATTTACTATTGTGTCCTTTATGTTTTCCGTCCTGACACACCGAATCTAGATCACATTTTCAATTGGAAACTAAATTTGAAACAGTAGTAATCCTTTGAAACAAAAAGAAGGAGTAACGAAGCTCTTTCATCTGGAAAGGTACATAAGACTTGATTCCTCCCGCTCCTGTGTAGAAGAGTAAAAGTTCTGTTCAATTTTTTTTTATAGCTTTAACCACTGGTTTTACTTATGTGTCACCATAATGCTTTAAAATGGTTTCTTGTCGATTTTAATTTGGCCGTAAATTTTTACAAATACACTGCCAAATGTGACATTTAAAAAATGTTAAAGTTACTTATTTTTTAATGTGTTAATTTTTATTTCAAATGTAAAAATGCTATATAGTGTCTAGATGTCCTGTTTTAATAAGTGCTAATTAATTAACATAGTCACTTTATTACTGGCGGAGACAATAGGTAAGTGAGTAACACCTAGAAAAAATGTAGTTTTTTTTGTACAGTATCGTTCTTTCAAGTCAAATCCCGAGGAACTGGTAGCGTCGCAAAATATTAAATAAATGACGATGCAACAAAGACAACAACAATAACAACGACGATAATAATAATAATAATAATAACAACAACAATAATGGTAGTGGTGGTGGTGGCGACGAAAATGAAAATGCTAAAATCAAAGTACACTACATCTCATTCAGTCAATTTGCATAGTTTATTTATTTATTTGAATTTTTTTAAAATCATTTTCTCCAGAGTAGAAAATTGAGGCCATATTCATAGCAATTCTCACGGGGGGGGGGGGGGGGGCAATACTCGGGATCAGACACTTCCCTTTCTCCCTTTCTTTTTTTTAAAGTAAAAAGCCTTGGAAGTGTTTTTCATAAAGTCTGCTCCAGCGGATGGGATTATTTTGTAACACACCATACATTTAAATCTCGTGATTTGTATATGGTTACGGTGATATAATAGGAGTTTCTTGATGTCTCTTTGTCCCGCTAGGAAAAACTAATGTGAATCGATGTATTTCAGAGTTCCCAGCCTCGATGGGAAAAGAATACGGTATTTTAAAAAACAAACAAGCAAAAATCCTCTAGTAAAAACAAATTGGGTATTGTAAGTTTACAAATTAAATGGTTTTGTGTTTCATGAAAGTAACAGAATAAATAATACGTTGTAATGATACATAAACACGAGTTTGTAATGGGACGTTAATAAACACTTGTAATAGATGGAGTTTTTAATCTCTTGCAATGGAATGTTTGTTTTGAAAATTCTAACGACAGAAAGCTTTTATCGTTTTTCTGAGACAATAGTTGGTGACGATGCAGGGATAAAATTCCAAAAGTAGAGTTGATTTCTTCTCTGTGGGGGACAATACGTTATGACATAGAGCTTAAACTCCCAATACTTGACACGTATGAGAAGAAATATAAATTGAATGCTCTAAACATTTGCATAGGCGCCTCTACGCTGCGATCTTCTCACTATCGTATCGTGTGTACTCGCGTATAAGTCGAGTCAAATTGCAAACAACGAAGATCCTGATCTGCAGTAACAGCCTATGCAGATTATGGTATATGTTGATTGTTCTACTGAATACTCCTAACAAACTTCGCAGATCTAGATCTGCTGGCGCATTATGTGATTATGTGACAGCAGATCTGGGTCTGTGCAGTTTGCAGTTGGACTCGTCTTATCAGGGAGTACATGTGGTAATTTTAATTCAATTTTTTAAAAGGTTACACATAAAGACCCTTAAAAGGAAGTTTC
The DNA here is from genome assembly GCA_028554795.2 of Sinohyriopsis cumingii. Taxonomy (NCBI): domain Eukaryota; kingdom Metazoa; phylum Mollusca; class Bivalvia; order Unionida; family Unionidae; genus Sinohyriopsis; species Sinohyriopsis cumingii. The sequence goes on from CM068825.1 coordinate 146,069,870, forward strand.
AATAAGCGTGCATCATTTTGTAAACGAGCTAACCGTTCTGTAATCACTAGAGGTACAAATATTTTAACGTTAATACTGAGCAAAGATATTTCACAGTTTAGAAATGTGAACAAAATTACTCGTTGATGCGATCTTAAAAGATTACAAAATGTGAAAACGTATGAATATGAATAAATATTGATTATTTTTTTGTCATTCTTAGAAACAGTTTATATTAATATTTGCAAGACCATTGTATTATTATTACTACTAATACCAATACCACTACAACAACAACAACAACAACAACAATACCAATAATAATAATAATAACCATCATCGTCGTCATCGTCGTCGTCGTCAACAACATAAACATTGAATTACCGCGAAATTAATCTTTCTATAAGCAAATGTTTCTCATCTTAGATACTAATCAATATTGTGTAGGTAGGTAGAAACACATACATAGGTAGTTAGGTAGAAACACATACATAGGTAGGTAGGTAGAAACACATACATAGGTAGGTAGGTAGAAACACATACATAGGTAGGTAGGTAGAAACACATACATAGGTAGGTAGGTAGAAACACATACATAGGTAGTTAGGTAGAAACACATACATAGGTAGGTAGGTAGAAACACATACATAGGTAGGTAGGTAGAAACACATACATAGGTAGGTAGGTAGAAACACATACATAGGTAGGTAGGTAGAAACACATACATAGGTAGGTAGGTAGAAACACATACATAGGTAGGTAGGTAGAAACACATACATAGGTAGGTAGGTAGAAACACATACATAGGTAGGTAGGTAGAAACACATACATAGGTAGGTAGGTAGAAACACATACATAGGTAGGAAGGTAGAAACACATACATAGGTAGGTAGGTAGAAACACATACATAGGTAGGTAGGTAGAAACACATACATAGGTAGGTAGGTAGAAACACATACATAGGTAGGTAGGTAGAAACACATACATAGGTAGGAAGGTAGAAACACATACATAGGTAGGAAGGTAGAAACACATACATAGGTAGGTAGGTAGAAACACATACATAGGTAGGTAGGTAGAAACACATACATAGGTAGGAAGGTAGAAACACATACATAGGTAGGAAGGTAGAAACACATACATAGGTAGGTAGGTAGAAACACATACATAGGTAGGTAGGTAGAAACACATACATAGGTAGGTAGGTAGAAACACATACATAGGTAGGTAGGTAGAAACACATACATAGGTAGGTAGGTATTTAGGTTTCTAGCAATACGTACTAATATATGCACATGTGTGTTGATTGATTCATTGATCGATTAATTAATCCATAACTTGATTGATTGATCGAATGATTGATTGATTCGTTTGTTGATTGATTGATTGATTGATTTTACCGCGCACCATCACCTCACGGCTATATAGCGCAACACATAAGGTTATAAGGTAATAAAGTATGCATCAAAAAGATGTTTTACCAATGAAAGATAAAAGTACCGTCACCAGTCCCAACCCCAAACAAAACAGCGATAGTATGCTGAAAATATATGCAGGTTTCCGATGAACGGGGGATGTAAATGGTGTGCATAAAGAGTAGTTAGATAATAAAAGATAAACAAGGGTCATTGATACTATAAATGCTGGTTTAAAAATACTTAAAGGAAAAGGATTGCACACAAGCTATATTTTGGACTAAATGTTATTTTAGACTAAATGGTAACTTACTTCAAGAAATGTAAAATGCAGGTCACATTTACTGTATCAAAAAGTCCCTTCATATGATAAACACTGTAGTAACCATCGCGTGTAGGTTGAAGATCGAAACAATCTATCATAAAGTGTTTCACGGTGAAGGATTTATTGCAAGAAACGCATTCAGGTGGGCTCGTGTGTATGTATGTATGTATGTATGTATGTATGTATGTATGTATGTATGTATGTTTGTATGTAAGTATGTATGTATGTATGACGTATAAGCAAATGCTATATGAGTAATCAGAGGAAACCAAGGACATAATTTGGAAAATCTGTCATACATAAAATAATATTACATTCTTAGACTTTTTTTTTTATTTGATTTAACACGTGTTATTGAATACGCATTACGTTTGATAGAAATGCAATAGCTGAATAATAATTCGTGGGATAAAATTAAGAAATTATATATTCGATAGTTCAATGGATTCTTTTATACCAGTGTCCAAAAGCAGTGATCACAACGATCGATATAGTCGAATTAATATTAATGATTTTAACTGAACAACACAGATACGCCCTAACCCATCTTCACCTTCCCAGGGACTACATTTAAAACTCTAATCTTGACACTGACATCTACTCTGCCTCATGGAACAACGTAACAACTTATCACATCTCTGATGGACCGTTGGCGGCACTGACACGTGGACATACAAACGAAGGTATAGGAGCAAATACCATAGTATATCCAATATAATGCTTCTGTAATCTTTACTGATAAGTATGATTGGTTGCATTCAATAATATATGGTACTTATACAGCATATCTGAGAGTTCAATTGTATTTTTTATTTAGCGCATTTTTCCCAGTTTGTTATTAAGCTTCTCCTTTATCCTAGTCAGGTAATAATATAAATTCAACATTACAATAATTCCAAATTATGAAGTTAATAGCCATCCTGTAAAACTACTTAGAGAATATAAACTTGGGAATCAGAACCTATAAACAAGTCATCAGTTAATTAAACTCTTAGAAATACAATCATAATACTTTTCCTAACATCAAAATTATTAATAATGTGATATCTAAGCAGTTTAAAATCTTAGCACTATTTCTTATACGTTTGCACTACGAGTTGCTGATTGATTCTGCAAAACCAACGATGTATTTGCATAGTTCCAATAGAACGGGGAAAAAAAACCGAACATATTAGTAAAAATTTATTTTTCCCTTATATCTGATAATTTACGTGTGTGCAGCAAAACATAGAGAACCTATCTTGGGGTCTTGGACCGAGACAAGGAAATCCCAGTCAAGGGGTTACATTATTTGTATCCCCACGAGGCTTACCGGGGGGGGGGGGGGAGAGACATATAATGTAACCTCTCGACTGGGATTTCCTTGTCTCGGTCCAAACCCCAACGTAGATTCTTTTTCTCACCTGATAATTTTCTTTAAAGTAAAAAAATGACTTCTCACTTGTGCAATATATTTCCCTCGCCAATGTTTACATGCCGTGCATTAATACAAATAAGTTAATGAGGACTATGGCGTGACCGTGCCATCCGATGTACACAGTGTTTATGCGTGAGTCCAAAAAATAACAACATAAAGCGTTGCATATTATTGAGGTATTATCACATTTAATATATGGATGTTTTATGAAATTAACAATAAATAGTTAATATTTATTACAAGAAATTGTTTCATTTTCATCAGTTCCAATTTAGAAAATTATATTGAAAATAATAAAACAAATCTGGGTCAACACCTCTGTTGAAGTGTATATGCTATTATTATAAAAAAGTTACATGTACCATGAGTGTCCGTGATTGGTTTATTCACGGGTAATTAGTGATCTGTGCCCCTTATGTTATATAACTCTCATTTTCTCTGAAGGAGGTGAAACTGTGACATACTTGCGTTGTCCTTAATATTGATTGTAAAATAACTCTTGTGTATGAAAGACCCTCCAAATACGGACCCTAGCGGATAATCATGTGCTAAACGTTCAAGTTCACGGATTCTTTGAAAATTTATTTTTCTGTTTTGGAAATATGTCAAGAACTACCGTGAAATGTTGCATATGGATTAATGTGTTGACGGATAAATGATTTCTTCTGGCTGGTAAGTGTATTATTTGTCATTAAATATTGTAGGTATATTTATTTATTCAACTGGGGCACAATGGAGATGCTTAACAAAATTAGAATAAAGCACGTTTGACATAACACATTGTGTGGCTGTTACTAAGTTTCAGGTAGTTGTTAAGAGAGTTGGGAGGCTATGAAGTGTATAGGTCTATAGTCTATGTGCATGGATCAGTGTTTTCTGTCATAGTTCATTTCACACAGCATTGAGAATTTTATCCTATCTTTCAGGTCAGCGTCATTAAATGTAGCTAACAGCATATAATTTGTTTCACACGAAGTATTTAAAACTAGTTACGTATGTTAAGCTACATTTAATGACGCTGACCTGAAAATTTCTCACCCATGCTACAGAGAAATCAAGCTGTTTTGCTAACCTTGCTTTTCATATCTCTGTTCCACACAGCATGGTTAATATTATCCTATATGCGGGCCTAGCTCAGTACATTTTCAGGTCAGCGTCATTAAAATTAGTTCTGAACGCGTGGACACCTTGTCTGAGACGACTGGTCTCAGATGACTAGACTGAGATATGAAAAGTAAGATTAGCAAAACAGCTAGATTTCTCTGTAGCATGGGTGAGAAATATATAATATGTGTTGGTGTTTGGACCGAGACAAGGAAATCCTAGTCACGGGGTTACATTAGATGTCTTCTTCTCCTCGACAAGCCTCGTGAGGAGACACATAATGTAACCCCTTGACTGGGATTCTCTTGTCTCGGTCCAAACCCCAACATATATTTTATATGTACTGATCTAGGCCTGCATATATGATAACATTGACCATGCTGTGTGGAACGAAGTAGCATAATACCAAAACGCTCGAAATCGTATGTGTGTGTGTCTTTATCTCTCTCGAAATGTTTTTGTATGATGTGTTCTCAAAGATCGATTTACCTTAAGTTACTATGTTTTTGTTATATATTTGTTGTTGTTGTTGTTGTTTGATTTTAAAACAACTACGTCAGGCACAGCAAAAAACAACAAGGGTTTCTTTTTTAAAGTAGCTCTGAGTGCATGGACACCTTAACTGAAAAGACTGGTCTGAGATGACTAGACTGAGATATGAAAAGTAAGTTAGCAAAACAGCTAGATTTCTCTGTAGCATGGGTGACAAATAAACAAAAGTACGTGAAGTTAAAACAAAAAGGTGTATCTAGAGGAGGGGCAATTGCGTCATAACTGACTTTGACCCCTAGTGTGTGCTTTTGTGCTTCATGCTGAAGAAATTCGTTGCCTGCACTATGCACTTCTATAAGAGAAATGTGTCATTGTGTATGAAAGTTTTTAAAACACACTGTAATGACCGCGTCATATTTGCATTTAGAATACAGGAAATTTGTAAATTTTTACATAAGAGCTGGCGACACGTTGACTGGAAGATAAACAATATTATAAACCTAAGAAAGATATCTGATTGTAATGCAAAAGTGCTGTATTTTAATTCTATTCAATTTAAACATGTCATAAAAGATAGAATAAGTTGCATCCTGAATTATTTATGAACTGAAAATTTGAGCGACTCTGTAAGTCATTTATGATTTAAATTAAGAGGTAACATCACGTGCGGACCTATTTTTTAATGTGCAAAACTGAATGACAATGAAAAAGTTAGGGAAGAGCCACAAACAGGTAAATCATAAAGTAAATTAACATTCTCTCATTAATACAACGACCAAATAATATACGCAATAGTTATATTTGAGACTTCAATTCTATTAAGCACCGTATGTACATGAATAATTTGTATGCGTGAATGCATAGCGTAGAAATAAATTCTGTCGCAATCCCACCGCTGCAAATCATAATTCTGGGTCCCCCTACCAATAACAGAAGTTGTATTTTTGGAATTTTGGCGCCGCACTGGGCCCGCCTCCACCCACATACCTCCATTTATCGTTTGCTATGCCACAGCATAAATGATGTTAGGATATGGAATGACCCCGCTACGAGCCACGTTACAAACTGTATCTGTCTGTTTATTAAGTTGTCGCATATGGTTGTTGTGTTCTAATGCTAACAAAATATCTTATCAACGTCCATCCTCCTGTATGTCTTGATCAATTTTTGCAGTGGTTCAGATTCTAAGGTCCAGTGGTGGATGTTTGTGGTTCATGAAGAACATATTTCACGCTCGCTCTAATGCACTTAACTGTAGCAGGTGATGTCTTTTTGTATTCATTGTTTTGAGACTTGAAGAATAACCTTCTGCCTTTTTGTATTCATTGTTTTGAGACTTGAAGAATAACCTTCTGCCTTTTTGTATTCATTTTTTTGAGACTTGAAGAATAACCTTCTGTCTTTTTGTATTCATTGTTTTAAGACTTGAAGAATAACCTTCTGTCTTTTTGAAATTAAAATTCGTACGACAAAGTTGATCAACAAAGTTGCGATTTCATATCTATTTTATAAATCCAGTCTCATTACAATTTAAATTAGGGAGAAAAAAGACCAAATAACTACTAGTAATTAACTGTATCAGTGTGAAATTCCTTCATTTGTTCTGTAACTGTATTCAAAAAGGGTTTTTTATTTGCCAATATATGTATAGATGTATAGATATAATATATATGACGCAAATATCACGTTTATCACCAGTGGCCAAATCACTTTTGGAACAATTTGTTTTTTTTTGTTATTGTGATTTTAATGAAGTATATCTGCCCTTATGTACGATATTGATCTCTCTCTCTCTCTCTCTCTCTCTCTCCTTCAGGATGAACAGATCTTATAATGTGTCAAGACTGTTGACACTCTAGTATATAAATATGTAATAAAAATTACGGAATCAAGATTGTCTAAAAATGAAACAATAAAAAGTATGTTGAAAGTTTAAATTTTTATAATTCGTTTTCCACATGAATGATGCAAATTGTTAGTGACCGAACTTAATTGTCCAGTTTCTATTTGATATTTAATACAAATAATTGTTTATGTAGCGATTTTAAGTCTCATCGCACTCATAATCATGTATGAAAACAATGGAGAAATTACGCATTGATGAGTGTTGTTTGCAAACCGAAATTAAGAGACAGTCGAAATTTAGATACAGCGTCTGTTACCGAAATAGATTGCAAGCTTGCCAACACACACAAATTTACGTTTGAATGCAGAAATAAATAAAACGAGAAATCCAAATCCATGCAATTAAACTGACATTCATTAAAATGTGCTGTTCAATGATGTCACGCTCTGAAGTCTGTTGGACCTTTCTGTCGTATTTCTACAGCAGCCCAACCAGCAATGTTTTCTGTGTCCGTGCAAGAAGCATGTTAACGAAAATGAAAGTCTGTTCATTTTCGTATGATAATGTCAGTTTAACAAACTGCACAATTTGAAGTATACGTGCAATCAAAATTTGTAAAAGAAAAAACTTGCAATCCTAAAATTATTGTAAAATCTCGGAACTTCTTGTTAATCAATGTATTAATGCAGCTGTTGAACGCTTTGACACAGACCCGAGAAATAAATCCATGCAGATCGAAAGTCATCGACTTTGAAAATATTTAATAAAATAAAATCTAACTTTCTTCAGTAGATACAAGAAAATATTTGCAATGTATTTTGCACTATCACTAGTTGTTTCACGACAGTACAGGTTTCCACCACACTCGTGAAATATTTCCTTATTTCTACTCCTACACCCACCCACCCTCCAACCCCCACCCACCGTCTATATACCATTTTAAAATCAAACTTATCCTTACATTAATGATCCTCCTAAAAGTGATTGTGGGGAAGAATTCAGAGCAGCAATAAATATTACTAAATATTACCTGGAATCACTCTAGGTGTTTTACATTTCGTTGAATAAAATTTTATTTGAGCAAAAGCAATAATATTGTAGCAAATTATACCGAGAAAACTGAATCACATAAATAATTACACGAGAATTTGAAATTTAGAAAATTGTCAATGATTGGAATAACCACGGTAAATGAAATGTGTAGCTTTGCTTATGCTTGTTCATTGGTTTATATAGTACTTCCTGGCACTCCAAAGAAATCGCAAAACATAATAAAAGTCTTTTACAACTTCCTTTGAAGCGGAAAAGGTGACAAAGTTAAGGAAACATTCTAGCCAAATGACTATCAATTTAGTGGGATGAATATGCCACACATTCAATCTTTGTCTCGTGCACATAAGATCACGTGGATACAAAATTAATTGATCCTCTCTATCAATCATCATGGAAAGTCATCTTGTAGACATACATGAAAAGTCTGTTGTCGACATCAATATTTTTTGTAAAGAATGCGGGCCTCCACAAAGTTTCACAGACGTTACAAATTTGATGGAAAGCTGTTTCGCTTTTGTCTTGCTTTTGTTTTGTTCTTGTTTTGTTTGTTTTTTTTTTTTTTTTGGGGGGGAGGGGGTCGCAAGGAGGGAATTAGACTACCACAACCACTTAAAAAATTATCAATGCAACTCCGAAAAAAATACTATTTCAAGATAAAATTATGATACGATTTTTCGAAGAAATTGTTTGAAAAGTCTGCATTATTATTTTTGACATAATTAAAGAAGATGGCATTCTCTTGCATACTGTTATGTATATTTAATTTTCATTGTTTGTTAGTTTTATAATCATTATATGCCATGGATGATTGTATTTTGGATTTGACCATATCCAAAATTAAGTTCATTTTCTACTAGACCTGAATCATTGGTTTTGGTTTTGTAAACATGTTTATCTCAGTCTGAGTCCAGAACATAGGACATTCCGCATGAAATGCCGGGTCTACCTGATGTTTACCACATTTTATATTATAATTTTAGTAACAGACCTTCTGATTAAAACTAAGATTTTATCTTGTATACATTTGGATCCTTCCAAAATGAAATTTTCTATTAGGTAATAGATTTTTTATGTAGAAAAAAATGCTAATTGTGATCTGAAGTCAAGTAGAGGACTACATAATCTTGTTTATATAAAAACATTATTCATTCGTGTTGTAAGATCTGAGCAGAGTCAGTTGTATTATTGTTGTGTCCATTCTTTCATTTAGGCTGGAATTTCATTCAAATTATTTAATTCAAGTTATTCTTCTATGTAAATACAAAGGGCTCAGAAATAACATTCTTGGAAATAGAGGCTTGGATTAATAGTGAAATTCAAATAAGGATATATTTTTGGATTGTGTTATTGTGATTCAACAAACGACTGTTGACACATCACCACGACACGGCCACCACAGGCACATCAACACTTCCAGCATTGGATTTATTTTGGAATACCATTAAAGTCTATTCAGAACTTTAATCATTCAGACTTGTGTTAGAAATTCGAGGAGTATTTTGGGACTGAATTCACAATACCGTAAGTTATTTTTTTTACATTATCACTTTGTAATGTAGGGAAAAAATTATTAATTTTAGAAAAGTTTGTTGCTTCTCGTTGTTTTATATTACTTTTTTTAAAAAAATTTATATCAATATTGCATTAGTAGTACTCCATGGAGTTCTGGACACAATACCATGAACTTGTTAAAATATATTAAAAATAGTAGGAAATCGAAACCTCCACAACGTGCAAAGATAATCTTCTTAGCTAGTAGGGCAAAATTGCAAAATCATTTTATACGTTATAGCTGAGGAAAATAAAAAGACTTCCGGTTCAAAAGGAAACTAAATGGAACTTTGTTTTAAATTAGACTTATTCTAATAAAGATTGGGAGTCAATATTTTTACTTCCCTCCTGTACTACTGATGTTACCCTCACGGACCTCCTTCCTGCACAATTTTTTTATTATAGACAGTCATGTGCGGTAACTCATGGTGTCACATCCATGGACCTCCTTTTTATAGACAGCCATTTTGGTGTCACCCCCTCTGATGGCGTCACCTGATGGCCCGCACCCTCCGCATCCCCCTAGTGACGCCACTGAGAAGATACCATATTAAAAATTCAACACAGCTGGCGTCATTAATGCATTCCAAATGTTGATTTTGCGTTCCGCTTTATGGGTTACATGGTTTAAACAGGCAAGAGAGCTTTATAAAACTGTAGATTAAAATTTTCTACAATCATCACCAACAACAAACACCTTGTTAATCAGTCGATCACGATAATTTAGAAGCTTGAGCATAACTTATTACATGCGTGCAAAGTTTAAACATTCAATCCTGAAGGAAATCACATTTATCATTTTTTTAAAAAATTAAAAACAGATATCTGCTTGACGAAAAGTGCAAGAATTGCATCCTCATTTTCATTTTGTATTATTTATTATTTATTTATTTATTTATTTTTTATTTATTTATTTATTTATTTAGAAGAAAATCATAAAGTGTTACACCCCGCAGAAAACTCACCAGATTAAAAAGAACACACACAAAAACAACCTCGTACTAAAATCTGTAATATCAAATACGTTTTGCTTCCAAGTGAAGAAACAATACATTGTAAAATGTTTCTTGACAACTCTATGTATATAAACGCTGAGGTTTGAAATATTCGGCCTCCATAGGAGTGTATCGGATTGGTGAAACGTAAAACAATAAGGCAATGAAATCCTGCTAGCATTTCCTCTAGACGATTAAAGTCCGCAAAACACCAAAAAAAAAAAAAAAAAAAAAACGCCATTGAAGTGATTACTTTACTATACACTGTTCGGCTTAGTTTTGTTTATTTGTTGTATTTGGTGGTGGTGGTGTAATTAATTTTTGAAAGTCTGTCTATCAGTAATACAAGACTTCAGAAAACATACAGAAGATGTTTCTGACTCCTTTCATTGGTTATTATGCTCATAATGACGTAGATAGAAATTGTCATCGAGGCAGAGCTGTCTTATATTTAGAACCCTCCAATTAGGACCATGACAGTTTCCTGTATTCTGTGTCCCAATGTGCCTGAAGCAAATTTACCACAACAATGTCTAAAGATGACTCGTTTCTTTGTCCAACCGACTGAAATTTTGTGGATATACGAAGTTCCAACATGTGCTAAAAATTACAGCACACATTGTTACGACTCTATAGTCTTAAACTAAGTAACAGAAAAGAGCGAAATTAATCAAGTTTTGTGATATTCAACAAATAATTTATTTCCCAAGAATAAAATGTGTATAAATTAAAAAATTACTTATATTATTGCAAAATAAATCCCAAATAGTCATAAAACTTGTATTCCAAATATATAAAGCTCCAACTGAATTCAAGTGGTATTCCAAATAAGTTCCAATACTGAATGTGTGCAGGTGCTTGAATTCTCGAATACACTAATGTGCCGGTAACCTGGATTGTAGTAAATGTGCTTAGAAAATTTTGATGTATCACAATATTATAACTCAAATATGTTCTTGTCCCGAATTCACTATAATTCCAAAATTATATTTCTGTCAAAGAATATTATCGATGAGTACTTTGTGTTTCCACTGAATAAAAATTTAAATAAATAATTCCACCTAAATTTAATACTGAACATAGCAATAAGACTGATTCTACTAAAGATGTTAATGCAAGAATGAGCAAGTTCCCTATTACAAAAATTATATAAAAAATATGAAGACACAATAATAGAACCAGGATGAGGGCCACAGGTTCTTTTATAGAAAATTCTAAGTTGTCAACAAGAAAAAATTCTATTACTAAAATTATAATAAAGAACAAGACAAACATAAGTTAGACCAGGTTTTTCATGGGAGAATTCCTGTGTTCTAGACTTATATCCAAATAAACATGTTTACTTCCATTAATAATAATCGTAATATTTAATCTATACTCATAGAAAAATATTTGCTATGAGCCTATGTATTATGTTGTTTACAAAATCATATCTCTAGTCAGGTACCCAGTGAACATGATTTTGGACAAGGCCAAGTACAAAATACAAATATATTCATTAAGAAAAGTCAACAAAATACTACAAATGAAATATACCTAACAACATAATATAAAAAAAATTCAGCATATTCAATTATATCGACTATGTATCCAACAAAATGTTGGCCAAAAAATAAAAAAAATAAAATCAAACGATAAAAATTTCATCTTAGACAACTGAACTCCAGAAGGAGCCGCGCAATTTATTTGTCCTGTCCCCCCAAATATTGACCCTCCCTTCCCCACCTGGCACGCGTTTTCTTCTGAAAAAAATAAAACAATGCGCCTAAAACTTTTCGTTAGTGGATGTCCATCCATATCTCTGTTGGCTTTAGCAATGGACAAAGTTGCGTAAGGAGACACAAGTTGTAATATGGCGATGAAAATATGAGTATACATTGTAAACACTGTATCTAACAATGAAAACAAAGTGTGTGTTAGTCGGCTGAGATGCAATGTAAAATATTTAACGCGAGTTAGTATAACCTATCTTCGAGGATAAACTCGCCTCTACGGTGAACACGATTTCATTGAATGGCAAAAGAGACTAAATTTATGCAAATATACAAGTTGTCATATAATTAATTATTTGTTCCTTTGGAAAGAATAGTTAATTTAGAAAATATACGCATTGATCATGATAAATGCTGGTAGATAATGAGTGTTGACTAAAGTTAAATTAGAGCAAGTACGGAAACGGAACATACAATAGAGCAGCTCATTTCAGGTTAACCAGATGAAGATACTGTTAAGTTATCTGATACATGTTAATAAAAAATTTTTTATTCCAATAATGTAAATGTCCAAAGCAAATATGAAAGTGCAGTGCACACCACAAAGATAAGGTGGTTAAACTGTCTAAACAAATAAGATTATCTCGTTTTTATCGCACTATTAGTGAAATCATCTACTAATATTCATTTGTTCCTCTAAGATGTTGTGTGTCCACCAGATTTTGATGGCGGGACACCGTGTATCAGCCGTTGGGATTTTATGTGCAGCACAGCAAGAGCTGATACTTTTTCAGCATTAAAATAGAACGTTTGAATAGAGACAGCTTGCTTGTCTTAAGGTAGATTGCTTAAAAATACAGCAGTTATTATCTCTATAATGGTTGATTTGTATCCTTCTTGTAGTGAATATTCTTCTTTAGACATTGTTAATCTTAAATTAGATATAGTTTGTAAATATTTTCCATGCCAGGATTTTGAATTTCCTTTTCTTTCTTTCTCTCTTTGTTTTAAAATAATATAAGTACCTTTCAAGCGTGTTTTAACATCTGTCAAATAGTTTGCACAAGTCGGGTCGCACAAATTCGCTTAACCTTTGACTACGTCCTGTCGTCAGTCGATTGGTCGGAGCCAAAGTGGCTCCACTTTAATGGCCATGTCGATTAACTGCAGCCGGGTACCGGCGCTGATCTGAATAATTGCATTGAACACCGCTTTGTAGCTCAATCAGAAAGTTATGAACCGCGCGAACAGTATTGACTGATACACTTGTTCAGAGGGATTAAAGTCATTGTTTTGTATTAACCTCGAAATTAAATTTCAAATACGTTGTTCATCACGCATTCATCGTGAATAGCAGGGTTTACTATCGATCAATTTTCACTCAATAAATATTTTCTAATGAAAGACCCTTTTATTTGAACTAATAAGCATGCTCCATCCCTATTCATGTTCAGTGTTTCATAAAAATGTATATAAATATCCAATTATTCTGTACCATGTCATCTGAGAGACTTGATTCTTCACTGTAATGCGATATGCTGAATCTAATTTGTCATGAGTAATTAAGTTTTACAGATTTTAATGTGAAAATAAACATGCATAAAGTTCAAGAGGCTCCTTAAATTCCAAAGCCTAACTAGGACAGTATACTAATAATGATGGATTTACTTTGCAATATCTTGTACATGTTTTTTATATTAAAAAAATGTCTTTTCTGGACAATATTTTATTTCTTACAGAGTAATGGTCAATTTTGTACTGAAATTTTCTATTTTGTTTCTGGTCAATCGTATTTTTATGCTATGCCAATAACTGTAAAAGATCTTTTTTTTACACTTTCATTTTCTTTAATTAAGAAAACTGATACATCATATTGTATAAAGAAATATGGAATAACTGTTCCGTTGTACATACATGCGCGGCAGCTGATAGCAATCGCGTAACCGAAATTCCCTTGAACTGCAAATCAATTTATTTTTTATAGCTTTATATCTCCACAAACTTACCGGCACCAGTGTGGTAATTGTCTCTTATTTTATACAATCACACTTAAAATAATAATGACTCATTTTTCATCAGTAACATTGTCCAGGGTCTGCAGTTTGAAAGTGCTAGTAGTGGTGGTATTTTTGTTGCTACTGCTGTTGGTAATTCTGATGATAATAATATGAAGATGATGACTGCAATGATAAAGCTGACGCTATCCCATTGTGTTCACCCTTCCACTTCGCGTGAGCCATTTTATTATGAAGAAAGTCACGTATTGCTAAGTTTCATAAAGATCGAATCAACAAGTTCTTTAAGGTAAATTGTTTAAGTCTAGTACCATTGTTTTTGGAGTATAAAGTCATTTGCAAGTAACATTATATATATATTTCGAGCAAAGAATATTTACATTTAGTATCGGACTTTATTGCAACGGTCATTGTATTAGTATGCTTTTAACATAAGGAAAAATGTATAGAAATTAACAACATCACCAGGTTGTAACTTGCCAAATATCCCAAGTATAACTGTCTCCTTTTTAAAATTAGCATTGATCCAATGACGACGCTCCCTCTCCGTCAAGTCTAGACATCTATGTAACCCTAGTTTTAGAACGATCCCAAACAAACATGAGAACCGGCGTTCAAGGTACTCCATCAAAAGGGACATAATTGCTTGAAACTTTTCCAGGATTTGATATGGCTTGTACGTATGATTATTCCATGCAAATGTAATGAGCACATGTACATATTTTAAGTGTTTTATTCCCGTCATGAGCTGGTGCATGTACTTGATAGGCAAGTGAATTTCATCTGGTATAAATGTTCATATTCAGTCGTAAATAGTGATTCCAGGGTTTCCACACCTATGGCCCGTTGCATAAGAAGGTGATTGTTTAAAGGTCCCAAAATTAAATCAAAGATGTCGAAATCTGAAACAGTTGAAAATATATAAAGCATAACCTCTGACTTTTATTCCACTTCCTTTCGCCTCGATCCCGTTTACGAGGCACACAGTATAGATAAGTTAGTATTTTTTAATGAAAAATATTTGCAGGTATAGTAACATCACTGGATTAAATGACTTTGGCGTGCAAAGGTAATCGGCTTTCTCAATAAAACTGCATTTTTTTCAGTATAGATATCTATAGTACGGATGCTTCGTCCTTTCACTTTTCTGTGTGTTGTATACTAAAGAATATATTCTCCTGACGTCTGACGTGATAGTTATTTCCCCTAAACTCCAAAGAAAAGCCTTAAAAGTTGTTGTTTTTGTAGGGTTCAACGCCATTTTTCAGCACAAGATAGGCTATACATGGCGGCCATTATAAACGGCGGAAGAAGAACCCGGAAAAAAACCGGGAAGAACCATCGACGCACGATAAGCTAAAGGCAAGCTTTCTCACATACCCACATTGGCCGAATCCGAGACTCGAACCCACGCAGACAGAGGTGAGATGACAGTGATCCGTAACGGTGAGCGCTTTAGACCACTCGGTCACTCGTGGCCCCAAAAATCTGAAGAGCACATTTTGGATTAATATCGTTTGTATTGTCTTCATTTGAATTATTATTATTATTATTATTATTATTATTATTATTATTATTAGTAGTAGTAGTTGTAGTAGTAGTAGTAATAGTGGTAGCATCAGCATCAGCAGTAGTGGTAGTAACAGCAGTAGTAGTAATAGTAGTAGAAGTAGTGGTACTAGTAGTAGTAAAAGTAGTAGCAGTGTTGCTGCTATACTACTACTACTACTAGTACTACTACTACTACTACTACTACTACTACTAATAATAATAATAATAATAATAATAATAATATTATTATTATTATTATTATTATTATTGTACCGCTCCGGTGGCCTAGGGGTTAGAGCGTCCGCCTCGGATGCGGGAGGTCGTGGGTTCGATCCCCGGCCGAGTCATACCAAATACTTACAAAACTGGTACTAACAGCTGCCTCGCTTGGCGCTCAGCATTGCGAGGTTAGTGTTAGGACTGGTCGGCCTGGTGTCAGGATAATGTGACTGAGTGGGACATCACGCTACATGTCTGCGACATGATGCCCCAGTGATAAACATCACTATAAACGGCCATAATGCAGACATCGTAGCGATATGACTGAAAAATTGTTAAAGCTACGTTAAAAATCTAAATCACACCCACATTATTATTATTATTATTATTATTATCGTCGTCGATGTTGTCATTGTTTTGTCTCATCCATCCATCCATCCATACATACATACATGTGGGGTTAGACAAACCAAGCATAATGGTGGATAAGGCGTGTACAAGCTCTGCTTAAATATAGAGAAATTTACGGGTACTAAGAAGTGACTTACATTCTAGGCAAGGCGGCCCCGCCTTTTAAGTACGCCATGTTGGCTTCTTGGAAACACTAGTGGGAACCAGTATTTTGTCGCGTATATGCCTTTATGCTCTCTCAAATGATCGATGCGTGTGTGTGATTTTTCCCTCCTGGTAATATATGACGCGCAAACAAAATATAAATAAATTACTCAAAAAACAATATGTTAAAGATAACAATTTATGGCATATGATTGGAAAGAAATATTGTGCATGACTCCTTATGGGAAAAACAACCCTATGTGACTAGCAGTATGTCTCGATTACAGCTGGATCCATGCTGATCGTGTGCGTAAAGGTTGCGGTCCGATTCTGCGTAGGCAGTGTAGAGTTAGCTTAAGTGGAAAGTTTTCATTATGCAACGTATAAGCTACAATGGAAAAACTCTTGTACGAATTGACCAAGCTTCAACTTTAGCATATATATCATGACGATTGCTGAGCGTCATCTCGAGCCAAAGCGGTTCAAAATGAATATTTGAACTTCACTGAACAATGTCACTTTGGTCAATATCTAATGAGCAGTTAGACATGATGCTCACCAAAATTAACCGTATGAACGTTTCAAAATATGTAGAATCTGAGAAATTGCAACGACTAGCAGAATTCAGCCCACGGCTGAACTCGGTTTAGTTCCTCATGGATTGAAATTCCCAGACAGAGATGATGAAGATGTCCGCAATGTTATAAAAAGAGCCAAGTCTGAATTTCGTAGCGACGAAGTCACACACGTGTATTCAACATGGCAGGTAGAGGATAATAATTGTAAAATTATCTGTGATGCTCAGATGAACAACGATCTTGCGTATGAGATTATCAATCGCGTGCCTGACCGTCAATGTATTCTCAGGATTAAGTTTATCAAACAGAACAATGATGATAACTGGGTAATCCAGGATAAAAGTGAGCCTGCACGTGAGGAACAGCGACGTGGGCAGCATGTTGTTGTGTTCAAAAATCAGCTCCTCCTGGCGTGCTAACTGGCATCAATAAATTTACTACGAGAATGTGTATCCGGTTATCGCGGTCGTGTAGGGTCTCTACGTGGTAAACGAAAGTAACCGTGACGCAGAAGAATCTGTGCAATAAGTTGAGTAACACAGCGTGATATTGATTATTTTACTAATACTAAGCGTGGGCACTGCTTGACTGAACATCACTGTTATAGAATAGCACAGCGGGAATGCAACGTCCACGCTATGGGCGCTAAACTTGACGATGTAGCTGCGCTAGAACGTGGAATCTAGTGTACGATTATTATTAAAACAAAATCCGGCGACGTTTTCTTACGATTCTACTAGATACAGGCACGGTTTTTATCATGGAACTTATTCAGCATAATGCACGCGCATTGTCGCCTAATGTGCAGTTTCTTTTCAAACGCAAGGATTAGATCCTACTGAATATTTTTTCTCAAACGTGATTCTTTGTCTGTGTGATTAGTTTGCAGCTATGCGCAGTCCGTCAGTTTTTATCAGTTTGTGCTGACGTCCGGTTATTGGGTTATTGTTATCGTGTTGAAAAGTTTCACGATCACCTGCGCAAAATCGCGTCAAAGTACACTTATGACGTCGATAATGTCGTACATTATTCATTTACGGTCTCGTCAGTTGTGTTACAATTCGCACAGCAAAACAGTTATTGGACACCAACCCCAAACCGTTTCTCGAAGATGCCAGCGATCATGCATGAAATGTGGTCATGGAGTCTCTGGAACACCAAATACGACCCAAACTTGGTAATTTCCGTCGATATAGGGCGAATGCCGTCCTGCTAGTTTTCTCGATCATTATGAGTGTAGCAGTATTTCACGCGATTCTGCCTTCTCACACATGCATTAACCCCGCATTGAACAGTTCTAAATTTCATCTGAATGTACATCCAGTCATTCTTTAGTTGTTTGGCCGTCATTTTAATTTACTAATCAATGCCGAGAATTCTAGAACTTCGCGTGGATGGGTCCCAATCGTTCTCTTGCGTTTTATGCTCGACAAATACATGTTAGCAAGCTTTACTGCTTCTGAATTCACCAGCTCGTATAGGCTACAAAAAGAAGTTTGGCTAACTGAATCATCTTCGGGAGCAACTCGCAGAGAGATATACGCAAAAGATATCAGAAAGAAGATCAATTTCAAGTCTACTGGAGTGCATCTGCTTTTATTCCTCCGACTTGTTATTGATCTGGGAGAGTTAGACTTCTCATTACAGATACCACACGCAAAGGTATGTTTGTGTCTAGAACATTCGTCAATCTATTCGATAATCTCGTCGGGCGTATAGTTGCATATTGCCGACAACGAATCTCTTTAATTCACGCATTTAAAATCTTCCATGCTCGCGCATGTAAGTGTCAACTTGTTGTCGATGATTAACAGGTTTCCAACCACCGCGGTTTGAGTCGCCATTGATTAATTTTATACAGATAAAACCTCATACAACCAATAGATGACCATCCCATGTTAAAACTGGTCGAAATGTGTAGTTTGCAGACTCATTTATTTAACAACGGTGTAATTATTCCTAATCAATGTGATAACTCATCAGTCTTGATATCATCATTGGAGAATTAAGCAAGAATAGTCAAGATAGTAACAAGAATCTGCGAATTGTCACGCGCGACAAGAATATCACAGTTTTAATAATTTCGCTGAAATGTCAGCTGCACAGACAAGTACTGATCCAATAGCGAGACACAAACTCATGTATTTTAATGGAGGTGTTGGGTCTGATAAAACTCGTGTATTTGAATGGAGGTGGAGGGTCTGATGAAACTCATGTATTTGAATGGAGGTGTTGGTTCTGATAAAACTCTGATGGCCATGAATTTGTTAAAAACACCTCGGATATCGTCGTGCAAACGCCCATGCATATGCTCGCGAAAGACATGAAACTTAACTGAAGAGTCAAGTCACAAACGTATCATAGTTTCTTTCGATGGCGCGGTAATGAATGAGATCCCGCACGAATTGGTCGAAAGTACATTCTACGTGTAGTCGTGTGGGACAAAATCTGTACTTCCCGTAAAACAACACAAACAAATAAACCAAAAAAAAACTATTGGTTATAGTCTGTACTCCTTCTCACTGTGTAACACAGGTATGGAGCTATTTTTATTTCAAATAAATAAAATGCAATCTAAATATTCGTCAGCTTTTTCTTTTCTTATTATGTCAGATTTCGTCTTATTCTATCCCAACAGACTAAGCTATTGTTGTCAGTTTGCAACCTTATACTGACACATAATTGTATAAACATGAATTTACGTCTTTTTTCATAGCTCCTAGCCGCATTTCTAACTGTACCTATGATATACCTAGACTTCTTTGATAACTACTACGTCCGACTGTGGACTGTTAATTACTAGCTGAATGGTGTCGGTCGACACACGCATTTTCTCGGTACAGAAAGTTCACAACTCAATAACACAAATTAATTAATGGACTTCACCTCTTGTCTTAACTACATTACTTGCTAGCTAGAGATTTGCTGACATAGACATAGTAAATTAATTCTTAGCATACGTGCTACATAACATTTAAGACATATTATTCTCACAATCAGGGTAATGCATGAAATTCCTACAATACATGATTTCTATGATATACAAATCACACAATTCAAACACATTTATATCAATGAAATATTTTATGCCATTCTTACAATACATTATGTAACAGTCAAGATAAATGCATGCAAGCCATTAACTTCCGAACTCACAGAAAATTGATGTATGGATTTAAAACGAATAAATTCAACAAATGACTTACATCAATGAACATATGATTGATTAAGACGATACCTATTGTGCCTTTTATATGCTCTTTCTATGCAGCCGAATCCCTCTCTGGTTCCGAGCCTCATGAGTGCCTCCGTTTACCAAACAAGCCGGCTGCAAGGGCATTGACGTGGTCCAAGACGTGGTCCGTGACTGCACCATTGGGGTCCTCGGAGACGTGGCCGGGCCCCAAAAAATGGAGTACAGTTTGTGAACGATTTGCACGTTTGATCCGACCCAAAGCAGTTTCACTGCCAAATACTGCAGTAATGCATACTGCGGTATGCAAATTCACCAACACAGGAGACCAAGGGCAATTGCATACATTGCTACTGGGTGTTACAGGCACACAGTCGACAAAGGTCATGCACGACGCTACTGCAGCTAGTTTAGTTGCCGGCAGTGGCATCGTACGCGTGGAGTATTAATGCGTGATGTGCTTACTTGACAGACACGCACGCGCGTGATAACGTAAAAAAAATTAAAACGTGCATATGATCCCGTATTTGACATGGATGGGCTGGTGATCCACGATGACTCTGTTGGTGATTATCAGTATTATTCGTATGATGCCCGGGCTCCAAACGAACGTGGGTTTGTGGGACTGTAGCAGGTATTTCTTTTTCCAGGGAGGCAATCACTGAACACGAGGGTGGGGTTTTGAAAAAAGGACGATGCCCCGTACACGGCCTCAGAACGTGGATGATTTATTAACAGTGTTGTTTGAATCCACGTGCTACGTCACGGATGGACGCGAAATTGAATCCTGTATCAGAGACCTCGATTGGCCAGAGACAGTGATGATTACACGCGATCGACTGGTCAGCCGTTGATGTTAGCGAAGGACACCACGAATCATCCTGATGACCGCGCGTACGATATTCGAACGCCAAAGTTAAACTCAAACGCGGTCAGAACTTGTATTAACGTTAAAGTTACACTTACAAAGCTTTTGTTGTGTATTCCCACGACGTTACCATCGCTGACGGAAGAACAGCAGTTGCCGTCATTCATGATTGCAAGCGGACAGATACTTATATTTTGGCTGTCTATAACGATTGACTCGGTGCAGAGTTCACACGATGGTGAGTTTACTTGAGAGATTAGCAAACAGCAAAGAATTGCAGCTGAAGTATTTGTGACGCTTCAGAACAAACAATGGCTGAACTCGCAGGTGAGAAACCCAATGGTATTTAATAGCAGATCAACGGTCATCAAAAACCATTCGTATATATTTTACTCAACTACGCCGATAGGGTTGTAGATTTTCAGCGAGATTTTTCGACGCTGTATCCAATGTGCTATTTTTTTACTGGAACATCTGGACTTAACCGCACAATAATTAATGGACTTGCATGTTCGTGAACGCATGGGAGACCTATGTAGTTCTGCCGTGTACAGAACTATTGAGGTTGTATTGTCGAACCGCGCCAGACTCATTGAAGGTTCGGTGGACGAATGCAAGGCATCGATGCACAGGTGGAAAACATGTGATCGGATGGCAAAAGAATTCTTAAAAAGTGGTCAAATGACATCGGAGAAGCTTATACCGTTCGAGTTACTATTCGGGAAACGCTACTCGGCTGAACTTTGCAACAGGGGTTTTGGTCCACGTTTGTATTAGCCAAGAAAAGACATGCTAGATAAATGACACCATGTACACAACCTACCTACGATAGAAAGTTTGGTTTTATATTGTATGACTTTTCTTAACATATTGTTTGGAACGCTTGAAACGCTTGGAACGCAGATGACTTTAAGTCACGAACTCCTTACCTTTTTTACTCCAAGATGTGGATATTGTGTGTACACAAGAGTACTAGCTACCTCCAGAACAACTTCGCAGAGCACTAACAGAAAGTTTTGCTGCTTTCGCGCGACCGGATAACATAATTAGAAGCATTCGTGGTAAGAAAACCTCCCTCCGGCTTTGGCGGAATAGAGATTATCAACCGAATGTTGCTGCCGATCTGTCCCATGCAAAACGTCGGAATTATTGCAGTTAAAATATGTATGCTCTCAAACTATTCATGTTCCGTGTGTAGTTTCCTTCAACGAACGCCTCTGTAGGGGACTATAAAGAAGTAATGCAACCAGTTAAATAATTTTTCGATGAGTACAGTCAGAAAGGTCTTGTGGTTATTTACATTGACCACAGCACAGAGCTGCCGAATCAAGTGGTCAGCGATAAAGGTTAATTGTTGCATTGCCTTTTTAAAGCGAGGTATATAATTTCTACAAATAACAAACCTACACCAAGAATGCCAGGATACACACATTTCTGTCTGACGGCCAGCACGCGTCCTTAGTCGATGATAGTTTTGTACCCTCTTAAGAACATTGATTTAGTCAGTAGTTCCAGCACTAAAGATGATCGTCATCTACATCTAAGAACACAAATGATAGTTCCAGACAATTTCTTGGAATCGACTTGTTTGCACTATCAAGTTAAATCAACAGGAGAAAAGCTTATACAGAGCAGTTGGAAATGGACAAAAGTGAAATCAACTAACAATTTGAATCGTTAACACTACTTACACACAACATTGCATATATACAATTCGCTCTGGCTCTACTTACACACGACATTGCATATATACAATTCACTTTTGCTCTACTTACACACGACATTGCATATATACAATTCGCTCTTGCACTACTTACACACAACATTGCATATATACAATTCGCTTTTGCTCTACTTACACACGACATTGCATATATACAATTCATTCTCGCACTACTTACACACAACATTGCATATATACAATTCGCTCTTGCTGTACTTACACACGACATTGCATATATACAATTCACTCTTGCTCTACTTACACACGAAATTGCATATATACAATTTGCTCTCGCACTACTTACACACGACATTGCATATATACAATTCGCTCTGGCTCTACTTACACACGACATTGCATATATACAACTCGCTCTTGCTCTACTTACACACGATATTGCATATATACAATTCGCTCTTGCTCTACTTACACACGACATTGCATATATACAATTCGCTCTTGCTCTACTTACACACGACATTGCATATATACAATTCACTCTTGCACTACTTACACACAACATTGCATATATACAATTCGCTCTTGCTCTACTTACACACGACATTGCATATATACAACTCGCTCTTGCTCTACTTACACACGACATTGCATATATACAATTCGCTCTTGCTCTACTTACACACACCATTGCATATATACAATTCGCTCTTGCTCTACTTACACACACCATTGCATATGTACAATTCGCTCTTGCTCTACTTACACACGATATTGCATATATACAATTCGCTCTTGCTCTACTTACACAGACCATTGCATATATACAATTCACTCTTGCTCAACTTACACACACCATTGCATATATACAATTCACTCTTGCTCTACTTACACACACCACTGCATATATACAACTCGCTCTTGCTCTACTTACACACGACATTGCATGTATACAATTCTCTCTTGCTCTACTTACACACACCATTGCATATATACAACTCGCTCTTGCTCTACTTACACACGACATTGCATGTATACAATTCTCTCTTGCTCTACTTACACACACCATTGCACATATACAATTCGCTCTTGCTCTACTTACACAGACCATTGCATATATACAATTCGCTCTCGCTCTACTTACACACACCATTGCATATATAAAATTCGCTCTCGCTCTACTTACACACACCATTGCATATATACAATTCACTCTTGCTCTACTTACACACACCGTTGCATATATACAATTCACTCTTGCTCTACTTACACACGACACTGCATATATACAATTCACTCTTGCTCTACTTACACACGACACTGCATATATACAACTCGCTCTTGCTCTACTTACACACGACATTGCATATATACAACTCGCTCTTGCTCTACTTACACACGACATTGCATATATACAATTCGCTCTTGCTCTACTTACACACACCATTGCATATATACAATTCGCTCTTGCTCTACTTACACACACCATTGCATATATACAATTCGCTCTTGCTCTACTTACACACGACAGTGCACATATACAATTCGCTCTTGCTCTACTTACACACGACATTGCATATATAAAATTCGCTCTTGCTACTGTTGCAACTGTTTTACGTGATTTAAGTAATGAAAATCTCCCAAAGAAAACGTATAGCCGCATCTAAGACCCTAGGGCAAATTGTTTTATGTGGCTGACCTGCACCAAGAGGTGAAAATCTAGAAAGCTTTATGGATAAAAAATGTACGTTCCAGCTGTATACAATACATGTCTTATGCAGAATACAAGAGTGCGAAGACCAGAAACCAATTATATAAAGCGAAAGAACAGTAGAAACACAGTTCGATGAGTTAGAAAGAGTTGCAAATTGGATATCAGCATTTTGAAAAACTAGGAACTAAAACACTAGACAATAATTTCAACGAATCTTTTGCAGAAGAAATTGTAAGACGTTGAAGAGGGAGCGTATAACAAATCGGTTATGAGAGAGCTGTACTAAAATCACATGGACGTGATAAGCATGCAGAATATGCTGTTTGTGCTCATCAATTGATTAGTGCTTTTTATGTCATATATACAAAAGCAACGTCTCCTTGGGAAATTATCCCGACATTTTTAAAATATGTAACCGTTGTACATAACTTCAAGGGTGGAAAGAAAGGCAGGCTTGACCTAAATAAATATAGAGACATTTCGTTCACGTTTTTCAAAACGTATCTGAAAATACTAATGCTGAAGAGACAACGTCCTCACCCATTTCAACAGGGGTTTCGAGACCAGTGTGGTGGCATTACTGCAGCCTTTATAATGAAGGAAGGAATATCCCACACCGTCAGAAGGTGACATAAAAGTACATGCTGTACCCTTGGACAAATCGAAGCCTTCACTACAGCATGCCATGATGGCCTTTTCTATAAACTTTTTCTCTTCAAATAAAGAAATAGTGTGGAGACTGTCTCGTAATTCTTTTCGAGAGGTTAGGGCTCTCGCTTTACTCAACGACTAACTTTCGAAACCATACTCAGTAAACCTAGGGATACAATAAGGAAGAGCGCTTTATCGCTGCTAATCTTATTCATAATAAATGACTTAATGTCTTTGTTGGAGCCTACAAAATTCGGGATGCAAGTTGGTACCTTAAGCATCCAATGTCTTATACCAGCTGACCCTGCACTCCTTGTCATTTAATGTCCTGCGTATTATGCTCCGAAACCTTACTGACTTGTCACCGAGTCGGGACTAGAAAACATTAACTACCTAAGCAATATAGTCATATTTTTAAAGATAAGAATCCTGCAAGAAACATCGTTCCTGCAGGAGATAGGAGATTCCTATAATTTCTTCAAAAATATATGCTGGGGTTACTCATTCCTCAGACACCTCTGATACTGTTACAGCGAATAATGCTGGTGCAAAAAAGGAAGGTCAGGATTGTATTTCCTTGCAGGGTTAGGCATATACAAGGATGGCATCAATCCAGTTAATAGTGCTAAAACTGTACAGTAATGGTTTTGCCTGCTACGATGTATGGATGCGAATAACTGTCAGACTTTACTCAGTCATAGAAGTACTACTTAGAAGTTGGCCAAGAGAAGCTGCAAGAAGAATTCAAGGTCTCGATCAACGCTCACCTAAAGGGACAACTAGAGGCAGTTTTGGATTGTGATCAGTTGATGGATATGTAAATAAAATGAAATTATGTTTCTTCTATATAATCTGCAGAGCAACAGGTTCATTAGGATGGAAAACTGTTTTCAACAGATTAATTCCTGATTTCCTGATACACGAGTGTGAGAGCATTTGTTTTGATAAAGATATATACCATGTGAATGAAATATCAGCTTGGAGACTTTTTCCAGTTAAACGTGAATACCTGATATTCTGCGTCGAACCCAATTTTAAAGATGAAAACTGAAATAACAGATCACTGACTTGAAGAGAGATTGTGGAATCTAAACTGGAATCAAGACCTGAACGTTTACATTATGCAAGTGTCCAAACTGATCGTCAACAACTTGAAAAAAATTGAATGTAATCTCCTTTGAAGAGGAAATAAAGTCATGCACACATAATACATACATACATACATACATACATACATACATACATACATACATACATACATACATACATACGTACGTACGTACGTACATACGTACGTACGTACGTACATACATACGTACGTACGTACGTACGTACTGTTGTGTGTGTTCTCTTGTTAACTCAGTATCTTAAAAATAAGTGTGCATAGTTTTACATCTTGATAGCACATACGAGATGAACTCTACAAGGGTTAGTTTTCACTATTTGTCCTCTTGTCCCGAACACGTGATTTTGATTGGTAAATCGGTTTATCAGTTATCGTTACCTTGCCATACATGCTTTATCGCAATATTTTTATATAAACACTCACATTTGTCTTCCTTTCTGTGTGCAACTCTTGCCAAGCAAGAGTTTGCGAGTTTGAAGCTCGCTGCGGCATCCAAATTTTTTGTGTTCTTTTGTCTGTTTATCTTCCAGTTCTGTTTTATACTCTCTCTCTCTCTTCTTTCTAGTTTTGTTTTATTTCCGTCCTAGGACTGGCAGTTAACGTATTATGTACAAAGAATTCAAGATCCCTTTGCAGGGTCTTATATTTCCTGATAAATAGGATATTGCAAGACAGATTCCGGGCGTTTCCACCCAATCAAGCTCTTCCTAGAGGGAGAAAAAAACTTACAAAAAGAACAACCCCAAGCATGAAAACCAATAGTAAACGTGAACTATTTGTGTTTAAATGGTAGGAAGAAGCTATATTTTAAAATAGACAGAAGACCAACAAATTGTGTAAACTCCATGCTTTGTCGTATCTGGGTAAAAACAGCAAAAGTTTATCTAAACTAATCAAAGCAGGTGTGAACTGTGTAAATTTGTGTATTTCTTGATGGCAGTTCATTGCTTTGACCTACTGTCATGCTTAACACAATGGACAGAAGCTATGCGCATTGAAAAATCCACGCCATGGAAGACATAAAAACTACAATGCATCTTAAATATAATTTCTCGATAAAGTTATGCGTGGAAACATTAACGCAAAGATCAGCATACGGGTCAAAAACCGATGCGTGGCTCAAATACTGGCAAGACTGCACTGGGAAGGTTAATTTTGTTTTCTTTTTGGAAATTTATTTACACCAAACTTTTCATGAGATCTCAGCGTTCCTTACGAGTACGGTTTATGAGGTTCACCTGGGAATAGATTAAGTGCATTTTGTGGTTATCCATTTTATTTAAATCAACAGTTTCTCAATCATGGAATCAGGGCCGGATTAAGGCCTTTTGGGGCCCCTGGGCACAGCAAACAAAGGGGCCCATATTAATCCTGTATTGTCCATAAATATGGTTACATTAACAACACTCCCTGTGAAATCAGGACGATAATATACGGATCCCCTTGAGCCTCCGAGGCCCTGGGCACGTTGCCCACTTTGCCCTATTGATAATCCGGCCCTGCATGGAATAGACTGCACATGTCAAAATATAATTCTATATTTGGCTGGACAGCCGAATTTTCTGATTAGTAGCTAACTCGTATAAGATATAACCGAACTTCAGACCGATTTGTTCAAGGCAAATTAAGATGCAATGACAGCTATTGTCTTTGCAAATGGATGCTATGCCTGTATGTGTGGTCAGGTCCAAAACTATCTTTGCAAGTACTAGCAGATCAACTTCTCTGTGTGTGTGTGTATGTGTGTGTGTGTGTGTAGTATGTACGCAATATCATTTACATACAACCAGATGTATAATTTTTTCATTCAAAGGATACAGTACTCTAACCTGTGTGACGTCATAAAGTATATCCATTTTGCTTACCATCCATACTCGCTTATGAGGCGAGTCCACTGCAAATTTCACAGACCCAGATCTGCCGCCGCAGGTTGCGCCGGTAGATCTGGTCTGTGAAGTTTGTTAGAGGTAATCACTAGAACAAACCACACAGACCTGTGATCTGCAGGAGCGTTAAGCTACGGCAGATCAGGATCTATATTGTTTTTCATTTGACTCGACTTATAAGCAAGTACAGACGGTATACTAATCTAGAACTGCATCTCTTATTTCACTGACTTCAATCACAATGATGTCAGATTTATGCTTCTATACATAAGCAACTCCAACATCAAGTTTTAACTTAAATGGCCCAAATTTCTTTATTAAAATAGTTAACCATACATGCATTATTTTTAACGTAGTTAAAGTTCTAAAAATCAAACTTGCTCTATTTACCAATATACGTGTGTCTAATATTCTAAAGTAGGGATACAATCCAGTAAGTCACTGACAGCCTCCATAATAATAAATATCTTCACCGTAATTGTTACCTTTTAGACACTTCAATCTAGTAACTAGAAAAGAGTGAAGACAACAAGCTTTGTAAAATTTAACAAATAATTTATTTCTCTAGAAAAAGAAGGCAAAAATGAGAGAAAGAAGATCCGGTTTTACAAATCAAAATCCAAAAATAATCCAAGACTTAAAAAATTGAAGTCCTAAAAATAAAAAGTCCTAAATGAATCTGAGTTAGAGTCCTGATAAAAATCAGAGATGGAGAACAATGCCGTATGCTGTGGTCTATGTTATGATGTTGAACCATAGAAAATAATATTCCAGTTTTGAATTCCAAATAAAATGTAAATAAATGTCTTTGTCCAAGAATTATGTATGAGCACTTAAATATTCCCAGGGAAAAGAATTAATAATTCCATAAAATAGAATTTCAGCTCAAACTTGTCGCAACAAAACACCTTTACGTGTTAATGGTTTATAGCCCAAATGACTAAATTCTCTATAGCTAAAGGTTATACACTAATTTAAGACGCAAAACAGATTCCTGTATGAGGGTCACATGATCATATTTCTAGAACAACGTAGAAGCTTTTTACATGCCTAACATCACGTACTCCCAGTCAGGCCTCGACTAAAGCGAATTATTTTTACTCTAAGAAAGAAAGAAAAGAAAAAGAAGTTATTTACTTCATCTCTTACTGATTCTGAACCAAGGTCAGGAACTAGGTCAGCATTTGATACAAGGTATATATTATTAGTGTTTACGAAAAGAACAGTCAGGTCAAACTAATTTCTGGAAAATGTCATTTCCAGTAAATAAAATTATATTGCAATAGCATGTAATGGAATAATAAAAAATTAAAACTAACAAACAAACAATTAAATTACATCAAATATAAATTAAATCAAATATTCATAACACTTCCCCCATAAAGAAAAAGAAAGATTTATGTAATGAAGCTTTCTTTTTACCACAAATTAATTATATATGAGGTTTTTAAAAAAATAACATGATAAGAATTCTAATGATTTATACAAAGTATACATGAAATAATATATTTCTTTACAAGGGAAAGTGCATCTGTTATAAAATTCTCTTTTCACTTGATGTGCCTAATGTCAATATTATATTCCTGTTACAACAAACTCCACAATAGTAGTCTTTGATTTTTATTTTTCATCTTGCCGATGAAAGTAAGTGATCACTAAGAAGGAGCTGAACTAATGTAAACTTCAAAATGTTTTAATGCTAATATCAGAGCCAAACATTCCTTCACGATTTGTTGAATAATTTCTTTGGTGCTTATTTAATTTCGTAGAAAAATAGTACACTGGATGCTCAACACCATTTTCGTCGTCTTGAATCAATACTGCTCCAACCCCAATATCACTTCCATCAACAGACAGTTTAAATGATTGGATGAAATTTGGAACTTTAAGAACTGACGCGTTTTTAAGTATGTATTTTAATTTATCAAAAGATTCCTGACAGTTTTCAGTCCAGAGAAACTTAGTTTTCTTACTCAATAAATTTGTCAGGGGTTCAGCAATTAAAGGAAAATTGGAACAAAGTTTCCAATAGTATCCAGCCATACCTAAAAATCACATCAGTTGCTTTTTACTAACAGGCACAGGGAATTCAGATATAGGCTTGATACGTCCTTGAAAAGTTACACGAACACGGCAGAAATCACTTTTTGATAAATTAATTGTCAAACTTGCATCAGTGAGTCTGTCAAGGAATTTCCAAATTGTCGCTAAATGTTCTTTATAGGTGTCTTTTAGATAATGACATCATCGATGTAAGCATCACAATTATCTAGTCCAGGGGTAACATATTCAATAGACGTTGAAAAGTACTTGGCGAAACTTTCATCCCAAACGGCATCACTTTATTTTGATAAAGTCCATCTGTAGTCACGAATGCCGAAATTTTCTTTGCTGTATCCGTTAGTGGAATTTGCCAAAATCCTTTCAGAAGGTCAAATGTGGTGACATACTTGGCATTTCCGATTTTATCAATGGAGTCATCGAATCTTGGTTGAAATGAATCTGTTTTTGTCACACTGTTCACCTTCATATAATCAGTGCACATACGGAAAGTTTTATCTGGTTCCGGAACAAGTAATGATGGTGAGCTCCAATAACTTTTGCTGGGCTCTATTAAATCATTCGCCAGCAAATACTGAAGTTCTTTTTTCAAGTATTCTTGTTTGAGATAGTTCTTTTGTCGCTAAATGTTCTTTATAGGTGTAGATGATGACACCATCGATGTATGGGTGTTCCTTCACAGGTTTGGAATTTAGAATTTCAACGCCATGAAAAAAAATTTTTTTTAGGAATATCTGGAAATAAATGCTCATATTCGAATAATAACATATTTATGTTGCAAAGTTGTTTTTGTTTTCGACTCCCATGAGTATTTATGATGTAATTTAAATTATTTACTTTCTTTTCAACTGTGCAGGGACCATAATACTTGGCCTGAAGAGGATTTTGTGGTTTGGGAAAGAGAACCAGAACTCTTATCACCAGGATGAAAACTCCTTTCCTTAGAGCTTTTATCATACCTTAATTTCATTTTTGATTGAGTAGAGTGCAGATTTGCTTTTGCAACCTTATAAGCCTTTGACAACTTACACTTAAAATTGGAAACATAATCGAGAAGATTAATTTTAGTCAAGAGACCCAGAACTCACCAGGATGAAAACTTCTTTCCTTTGAGTTTTTATCATACCTTATTTCATTTTTGATTGAATAGAGTGAAGATTTACTCTTGCAACCTCACAAATCTTTGGCAACTTATACTTAAAATTGGAAGCATAATCGAGAAGATTAATTTCAGCATCGTCATTAGAAAGAAGTTTGCCTTTCAACAACTTCAAAGGTACACTCACATTGTGTCCAAAAATCGTTCAAAGTGACTGAAGCCTAAAGATTCTTGAAATGATTCCCTAAGAGGAAACAATAGTAAATTAATGCCTTCATCCCAAAGGAGTCATATTTTTCAAAGTGTAATGAAATATTTCTAAAGCCTCTTGGCTCTCATGGTGATAGGCAGAAGACCTGAATTGATGGATGCCTAATTCGTACATAACTTGCTGGAAAATTCCAGACATGAACTTTGACCATTGATCAGACTGGACAGATTTGGGAAGGTCAAATTGAGTTTAGAAAAAACTTTATTAAAGCTTTTTACTATTGTTTTAGATAATATTGCTCAAAGGAATTTCCTCTGGAAACCTTGTTGACGCACACATTATGATCAACAGGTATTGGTTACCTGACTTGGTCTTAGGTAAGGGACCAACACGATCTACCATAATTTTGCCAAATGGTTCGTCAAAAGCAGGAATAGGTTGCAGATATGCCGTATATATCTTCTGATTGGGTTTTCCTACCATTTGACAAGTATGACAAGATCTACAGTATTTACAAACATTACTTTTGATTTTTGGCCAATTGAAGTGAGTCGAGATCTTGTGATAACATGTATTAATCCCTACATGACCAGCCAATGGAGTTTCATGGGCCAGATTAAATATTTCCTGTCTGTAAGATTTTGGAACTACCATTTGATAGTTTACTGACCATTCGTCACCAGCAGGTACCTCGGGAGGTCTCAGTTTTCTCATATGAATTCCATTTTTAATGAAATAACAGATAGGAACTTCAGCGGATACAGTTTCACTAATGGCCTTTTGAAACAAACAAGAGATTTTCCTGTTCGACGACAAGTGATTGTCGTTTGTCACCCTGATTAGAATAAAGAGAATGAGTAGTTAAAAGTTGATCACTGTCATCAATACCCTTTTATTGATCCAAGCAATGAGTGAAAGTGACATTATCAAAAGCCTGACCAATACATATGTCGGCTAAAGGAATACTTTCCTGATCAACATCTCAAGAGCTTTATTTGCCATAGCTCTAGTAAGTGCACAAGCTGGGTATCAATCATGGAATTCTTTTCAATAGGATCGACTTTCTGATCCAAACAAGGCTTGTCTGTTACAAGTGGATTAACCATAACCTTATCTCCAGCTAGGTCGTTGCCTATTAATAATTGAATGCCCTCAACGGGTTAAACAGAGACTGTTCCGACTGTCACGGGTCCTGAGACTAAGTCTGATGACAAATTTACACAACGGAGAGGAACATTAACAAAGCCGCAATCTACTCCCTAAATAAGAACACTCCCATTACAAAAATAGTTATCAGAAAGGGCAAAATACCTGACAATAAACTACTCTGAGAAGTTCCTGTGTCCCTTAAAATTTTAATAGGTATGGAATTGGCCGAATTACCCAAGGGTGATATAGAACCCTTCGACATGAATAGTTCATAATTCTCCACAGAAAAGTCAGACTTGGGTTTATTATACCCAACAAATTTATTGCTTTCAATACATAAATTTGACCTTGACGTGTTAGAACCAGAGCATTTAGAATAGTTTTGTCTTGATTCTGATGCTATTTTTCAATTTGTAACAATCTGAAATAACATGACCTTTCTTCTTGCAATAGGTACACGTAGGAAGAGACAATTATGTTTGGTCAAGCTTTTCAGAAGCTTGATTTTTAAAAGTTGTGCCAGACTGAGATTTAGAAGGGCTTGCATTAGGCGGAAATACTTTTCTGCCAGAAGACTTTTGAGTAGAAGTCTCATTTACAAAACAAACTTTATGAGCTAAGGCATACTCGTCAGCAGCACGAGCAGCATTTTCCAAGGTTTCAACCTTATGCTCATCAAGATAAGTTGTAATGTCAGTATGGACACAGTTCTTGAAGTCTTCAAGTAATACAAGTTGTCTAAGACTTTCATAATCTTTATCAACTTTCTTGGTTAAGCACCATCTATCAAATAACTGCGCTTTTTCTCTTGCAAATTCGACATGAGTTTGTTCAACTTCTTTTTTATAGTTTCTGAATATTTGCCGATAAGCCTAACTCATAAGCATTTAAAATGCATTCCTTCACCAAATCATAGTCAGCACTCTGCTGTACTGTCAAGGATGCATAGATTTCTCGGGTTTTGCCAAAAAGTGCACACTGTAATAATTGAGCCCAGCAAGGGGTCGCTAATCTAATATTTTTAGTGATATCAAAACTTGAGTTTTAATGTGAAGTGGGAATGTGCATTTTACTTGCTAGCTCCATTTCTTTCATTTTAAATTGAAATTCCCTCTCTGCCCTCTCTCACTGCATTTACATATGTCTCTCTCCCTCTCTTCCTTATCTAATTGCATTTGTTTCTCCTCTTTCGACCGCTCCGGTGGCCTAGTGGTTAGAGTCATACCAAAGATTTACAAAAATGGTACTAACAGCTGCCTCGCTTGGCGCTCAGCGTTAAGAGGTTAGTGTTAGGACTGGTCGGCCTGGTGTCAGGATAATGTGACTGGGTGGGACATCATGGTACATGTTGTTACGTAAACCTAATTTAATTCATATTTATTTTAATTTAATTGTTTGTAAGTTTTAATTTTTTTATTCTATTATATGATATTTATAATGTAAATTTACTTACTAGAGATGATACTTTTTCAGAAAATTGTTTGACCTTGACTGTTAGTTTATAAACGCCAGGTGTCGATCTAAATTCTGACCTTGTTTCAGAACTTGTAGCTACCTTTGTAACCAAGTTCTATTTTAGTTTAAAATGATTGGTTGTTTCCAAGTCATGATGGGCCTACATGATTTAAGATGTAAACAATTTTTTTTTATTTCTTGGAGTAAAATGATTGGTTGTCGTCAGGGTTAATTTTTGGTGTACGTGACATAAACACGATCACGTGACCCCCCCTTTCGATTTCGCAATTCCGGTTTTTCCATTCCGCGCATTTGTTAGTTTTAAAAGAGATGCTTTGAGAGAGATTTCTCAATTTTGTTCTTTTTATACTGATGTCAAGTTATTTTGCTGTAGCCAGATTTTAAGTTTTCTTCAGATCAGTTGGATTTCAAAAGGGTTAATTCTTTTTTTCTCTGGAAATATTTTGAGGAGTGTTCACATAGAAATTTTGGAAAGACATTGCTTACAAGTTTAATTTGGATTTCCAACACCAGAGTGCCATTATTTGTATTTCTACAAGGAACTGTAGATAAGCACAGTTCATTGTTGAAACACAGAAAATGATATTCCAGTTTTGAATTCCAAATAAAATTTCAATAAATGTCTTTGTCCAAGAATTATGTATGAGCACTTAAATATTCCCAGGGACAAGAATTAATAATTCCATAAAATAGAATTTCAACTCAAACTAGTCACAACAAAACACCTTTAAGTGTTAATAGTTTATAGCCCCAAATGACTAAATTCTCTATAGGAAAAGGTTATACACTAATTTAAGACGCAAAACAGATTCCCGTATGAGGGCCACATTACCATATTTTTAGAACAACGTAGAAGCTTTCTACATGCCTAACATCACGTAGTCCCAGTATAGCCTCGACTAAAACCAATGATTTTTACTCTAAGAAAGAATTTAAAGGACATAAAGAAGCAATTTACTTCATCTCTTACTGATTTTAAATCAAGGTCAGGAACTGGGTCAGCATTTGATACAAAGTTTATATTATTAGTGTTTACGAAAAGAACAGTCAGGTAAAACTAATTTCTGGAAAATGTCAAATCCAGTAAATAAAAATACATTACAATAACATATAATGGAATATAAAAATGAAAACTAACAAACAAACAATTAAATTAAATCAAATATAAATTAAATCAAATATACATAACATAATATACGTGCACAAATTTTTATTAATTTTTTTTAATTCATAATCATTATACACAGATCCAACACGATTACCAAGACGTTTACATCTAAAATAAACTGAATCTGAAAATATGAATCTCGTTCATCATAATCTTAATATATGTGGTGTGAACTGTTTTATAAAGAAATTTATTCTATAGAGTGAAGGACCAGTTTCTAAGTTTAGCACTATTTTTTTCAGTAAAATTTGTAACATTTCTGTCAGTCCCGGCTTTTGCGTGGTTATTTGCAAATCC
Source organism: Sinohyriopsis cumingii (assembly GCA_028554795.2). Classification (NCBI taxonomy): domain Eukaryota; kingdom Metazoa; phylum Mollusca; class Bivalvia; order Unionida; family Unionidae; genus Sinohyriopsis; species Sinohyriopsis cumingii. The sequence goes on from CM068825.1 coordinate 146,105,257, forward strand.
ATGCTGCTGGCGGTAACTATTGGAGGAATATTCTAAACTTTGTTTTGCGTTGTTGTCCGTCATGACCTAAGGAACATATGATCTTATCACAAATGTGCTAGACACATGCGACAGAAAAGATTCAATTATGATTCTAAGATAACTCCCACATTCACTCTCAATCTCGTTGAAAATGTGCGGAAACGCCATGAACTCAAATTTATAACTTTCCTAAAAAGTACCTAAAGAATTCTTCATGTAAATGTTTATGGGTACATTAGCCCAATATACCGAAAGTAACTGATGGGCCAATAGACGTTTTTAAATTTGATATTGTTATCACCACTGTTCGAGAATTCAGTTAGCCTCCGAATTATGAACGGTGCAATAATTAGCCGGCCATTTAGCACTAAATACACTTGATAACATCTCGTTTTATTGTATCTCTAGCCGCCTAATCCATATAACAAAATAATTTGAAGCCTCTAATTAGATATTTAAAAGTGAAGGGAAAAGTACACAGTGCTGACGCAATGGCATTGGGTTTCCTCAAATTCGGCTTCATTTCTCTCAAGAGGTTCATGCACTATGATCAAACGAGTGTCAACTTTATTGTATCACGATGTGAAAATGGTTTTCAAGTTGATGATATCAATATAAGAGACTGAGATCAATTCAAAGTTGCCAAAGAGTTAATTGTCAGTCAAGATTTAAACTCTTGATTCATTTTCATAAAAGATTGCTTCATTATTATCCGAATCAAACGTTCCTTTACTAAAACAACTCTGTCCGTAGAACATTCACAAGCAGAACACATGTTTTAATGGACGCATGGATTGCCAGAAAGAAAGCACAACAAAGGAATTGTCTTAAATTTGATACCGTTATCAGCATTTCAGGAATTCATTTACCTATTGAATGATAATGTAGAGTAATAATTAGCGGGTCATTTTGTGCTAAATACCCACGATAACATCCAGGGCCTATAGTGCTTTATGACGCCTGATCCAATTAACAAAATAATTAAACCCCTCTAATTAGAAATCTGAAAGAAAGAGGAGATGAGATAACGTTGATTCAGTAATATTGGATTTCTTCACTTTAGGCGTCATTTCATCCATAGCTTCGTGGACCATGATCAAACAAAGGTGGCATCGTCATTATTCAAATAAGAAGCGGTTTGATAACAAGACGACAAAGCCCCTACCTCCACTGCACCCCAACCTGAAAACAAACAAAAACAATGAGACGAGACTAAAATGATTTGTACCAAAGAAAGAGTCCTTTCCGTTTCTCTATTTGAAACTAAAGCGTGGCATGCTTACACCTTCTGAAGACTGTGCCGCCATATAACATAAGAATTCTTGTTGTTGTTGTATGGTTATTTTTTAGCACACGATAGGCTATACATGGCGGCCAGTATTAATGGTGGAGGAAGAACCCGGAAAAAACCCGGAAAGTACCACTGACCCACGAGAAGCTACTGGCAAGCTTTCTCACATACCCACATTGGCCGAATCCGAGACTCAAGTAAGAATTAAATATGATGTGTCATTTTCCACCTGATCATGGATGTGAAGTGACGTTTGAATAGGCATATAAATGGCCAATTGTCTGCTCGATTTTATGGGGTTCTTTTTAGTCTGACATGGCTTTTTTCACAAACAGGAACAACCACCCTGTTTCAAAATCCTGTCTTTAAATCAACAATTGTCCGAATGAAATGTTCTCTACCTATCTTCTTCTCTTTGACATACAGAAATGCTGTTACACGTTTACTACTGTACTTACAATGTTAGATGGAGGAAAATATTCTTAAATTTAGTACGAGTGTAACATTAAGTAAATTTGTACGAATGTAGCATTAAGTAGTAATACATTTTCAATTTAATTCCTGTGATAACTTCTAATACTATTGTGTGACTGAACAATTAATCCAACTATATTATCAAATGGTCAGCTGAAAGAAAAATAGCTGCAAATAATGTTGAATTACTTGTGTTTGTTCATTCTTTACTTCATCCTCTCTCTCTAAAGTTGAATTATCTATAATCAAAGAGAGCTATCGTCTTCATATTATCATGGCTTAATTTGAAATGTGTTGAAAATAAATCAAAACGTACTAAAATGACCAAATATGTTACAAAGTGGGTTCTTTTTCCTCAAACATAGGAATTTCTCAAATAATGAGTTTGATCCATTGTTAAGTCGAATGAAACAAAATTCCAAAATAATATTGAAACTTGCTTCGTAAGAAGCAATATATATATATATATATATATATATATATATATATATATATATATATATATATATATATATATATATATATATATATATATATATATAAGTGTGTGTGTGTGCGCGCGTGTGTGTGTGTGTGTGTGTGTGTGTGTGTTAGACCATCTGTTATATACGTTTATAAAATGGGGTGGGGTAGGAGTTTATTCTGCTACGTTCACGTTAATTTCCTGACAGTTTTTGGAAATGTACATTCTTGTATTTATAGTTGTGTCACGTATATACTATTTAAAGAAAGGATTAATTGCAAGTTGCTAAACGTTTTTTGCTAACCACGTGTGGATGTTAGGCTTGTATATATCGCATTACAAAACAATTTGTTTTTAAACATGAAACATTTAGCTTCAATAAATTTTAAAAAAAAAATAGTAACGTATTTCAGTTTGACAAGAATTTTCAAAACTTAATGTGTCTGTTAACTACAAACATCATGAAGAGGTGTCATGATTCACCGGCCATGCAGAGCCAAATACCATTGATAACATCTTGTCTTATTGCGGCATTGCGCGCCTTTTTTTAAATCTGCAAAACAATGAAAGGAAACTAATTAGAAAGGTGAAAGAAACTTTGACTCGGATTAGACTGACTGGTCTTCGTTTGTCCTGTTTTGTTTTCATTCTCTGGAACAGATTCACGTGCCTTGATCAAGCACCGATGCTGACTTCAGGTACGCAGTTCAGTTGTACAGACAGGCAAGCGCCGGTTTGGATCAATTTGCATAAATTTATTCCTTTTTAACAGAGTAAACGCTATCAAAGACGTCTAATTTATAACGCATATTAAAGAGGCTACACCGGTATCCATAGGGATGAATATATTTCCCATACAAGAAAGGCAAGTACGAGACAGCCAGGAGACAATGTTGCGCCTTTGATATTGTTTGAGGTATTGGATTCTTTTAATTATGGTAATTCTGTTTTGTGGGTCAGACTCCGAGCACATGGGCAGAACGTTATAGAGGCTTGCTTGTTTTCTAGCGTCACAGGAGAAAACACGGCTTGATCGTTACGCACTTAGTACATTAACTGCTCAGCAATTTTTTTCGATTATAAGGAAATGTTCTTATGCAGTAACGATGTAAAGAACATTGTTTTGTGTCTTCTTTTAAAACACCATTTCAATTGGTTGGTTTAGTCTACTTTCAAACTAGATGTAATTATCGACAAAAATTTGCCCCATTAGTCAACAATAACTTTTGAGCTGTGTTGCTGAAATCATCTTAATTCGTGTTCTGTATTAGAAGTGAAATTTCATTGGGGTAGAAATGGATGGATTGATTTTTTAATGCTTTTGATAAACAAGGTTCATATGTCCAACCATGTTTATAAAACTGAAATGAAACCACCCTGCTCGAATTTACCGTTGAATTTGACAAATGATTTTAGATATACGATGTTTTTTCCTTAGGCCTTTAAAAGCTGGATACAGTAAGAAACATTTTTCAGGATTTCATTCTCAGTTAATCTTTAATTGTATTTAAAAAGAAGTTAAAGGCATGAGATTTATAAATACATGTTGGAAAAAAAGTATCACTGTTAAATGCTTCTCTGTCTACTGCTAACAGGGTGAAGAAGTCTTCCCATATATTATTTGCGACAGTCAAAGTGGGTTTCTTTAAACGTAGATTTTTTGCTGAAAACGAAAAACGTTTTTATGGCCTGACGTAATGTCTTGAGTAAAACATGAATCTGGTCTTCTCTTATTGATATACTTCGAAATGGATATTTATTCTGTTTAATGGAATCTTTTGGTAAATGCTTTTAAATCGTTTAACTTTGGAGAATCCATTTGTCACTGGTTCAGTGTATTTTGCAATAAATTCAACAGTTGCTTCATTAAGAGTGGGCATTTATATCCATTTCATGGACATTTATAGATAGACTGTCACTACGTTTTATCACCCTACTTGTTTATCATAGGAATGGAACTTCTTGCACTAGACCAAACCAAGAATATACAAGTATTACAGTAATATTCTATAACGAAAATGGGTTTGTGTGTGCGTGTGTCTTTGTGTGCAACGTGTATGTGTGTGCATGTATGTTTAATGATGCAAATATACGTCACGGTCAGGACACAATACAACAATTGAAGGCAATTCTCAGTACACCAGGTCAGGTGATGATGTAGGGGAATGTGTTACACACCAACATCTTTATATTTCAAGAAATGTTCAATCCATCAATATAGAAAAACGCCCTTTTACAAATTGTGTTTCGAATCTACTTCTTTTCAAATTGTTTGTTTTATTTCGCTGATAAAGGCAGGTTGTATAATATGATTCCCACACTCTTTCTGCAACCAGCACTGCACATACCTGTAATGAAATTTACGTTTACAGGAAGCATCTTCCGCGCTGAGGTTTATAAATATGCAATTATCATGTGTGGATATTTTTTATAGGATGATCGCAATTAGTCATGGCTCAGTAGTAATTTGCACAGAATTTATATTTCACGGAAATGAAGAGAGAGAGAGAGAGAGAGAGAGAGAGAGAGAGAGAGAGAACCAAACAATTAGTTATTCATAATGCAGGGAGGGAACGATTTTGTTCAGTTATCGTTTGTCATGAAAGGAATGCAACAAGGCTCCAAAGTATCAAAATGTCGATAGCTGCGTTTTCTGACGGAGTCATCAAATGTTTGAACTGATATTTAATGCAAACAATAAACACAATTAACAATGCAAACCCTCTGTTAGCCCCATGGTTTATAATTTCCTACAAAGTCCCGTATCAGATGACAATTATCTCACAATTAGCATTCAACTTCATGTTCATGTTCATTCTTATTTCATTCAGAATGAGTTTAGTACAGTGGAGTTATATTGCTTTCTATAATATAACTGATGGTACATTGGAATGATAGAATATAATGGATTGGATTCCTCTTGGTTCTATATTTTGGCCGCATTTAGACTATACAAATGATATTGTTACGGATACGTGATTTCAGTATAAAACTCGTTACTTCGTTAAAAATCATTGTGGATCCAAGCCTTATCAACGAGAATCTACGCAAAATCCAATCATGGGGCAACCAATGATTTGACACGAAACAAAGCCGAATCAATGGTCACATCCTGAAAATATGAATCGGAAATGACTTATTATACGTACTGATAACTTTATTTTCAACCGACCAATGAGAGGGCAGTATTCCCTTCAGCTCCTTTCCCTTGCATATTAAACGTGCCCGATCAGGCCACGTCGAGTGGTAGAGTGAAAAATTGGTCTGGCATTCCTTACAGGTATGATATTAAGTCAAACTACTTTCAGGCATACAAAGCCGAATTCCTGAGAAAAACATCGGTACAAAATTTATTATGCTACGCGAAGTGTAGGTTGAAATATCAGTGTTGTTACTATTTTAGGTCGCTCGAGAAGAGAGAGAAGTATCCTTCCTTGTATTACTATATATATAGTACATGTATGAATGTTTAGGTAAATTGTTAAGAACGATACGATTATATGTGCACAGATTGAGCTTTAGTCACGAGGAACTAAAGGCAAACATATATGTGATAAGGTACGAGCAAAGCATGGAAAATTTAGAAATATTACAAAACTTGAAATATAAAATTTATGGAAAATCAAGAATACTTCTCTTGTATTTGTTTATAAGACCTCTTTTGGAATATAAAACTATTATTTCGGATAACTGCGCTAAATATGAAAGGGAGAATTCGAAAAAGTATTGTCTCAGGCAGGTAGGATTGTGTGGAGCAACAAAGATAATGTCATAAACCAACATTTTTAAGAAACCAATTTGTACAGTATTCAATTTTGACATTATAATCACTATATGATGATTTTTTAAAAAATGGTCCATGCTATAAGGTCAGATTGCTCGCGATGATTTGCCCCACAAAGTGCCGAGCGGTAATTAACATATCAGTTCGTATTAGAACTATTTAGTCTATAAATATATTTCGTTAACATATGAGTTCGTATTAGAACTATTTAGTCTATAAATATATTTCGTTAACATATGAGTTCGTATTAGAACTATTTAGTCTATAAATATATTTCGCCAGTAGTAACTTGAAACAAACTTACCTTTAAACATTTATCAAGGAATGGAAACTTCTTTTTAGAGGTTATGAAAAATTATGTTATGCATCCCTTTAAATACTACAGAAATACTAGTAGTAGTTGAAAAATGACTTCAACCCATTACTGCCAAGAAAAGATAACTGCTAAACAATTACGCATACTAGACTGTCACTAGGTTGTAGTTCTCTAAATGCGGAACAGTTCAGAAATTAATCACCTGATGACATTTGTTCATGTGATGTATCTGAAACTGTTCCACAATTTCATTTTGGATTTTCGTAAACATGTTGATGTTACAAACCGTATTATAGGAACCCTATCCTTTGGAATAGACGTATCCAGTGGCGTCACTAGAGGAGTGCCGGGAGTGCGGACCGCACCGGGTGACACCATCAGAGAGGGTAACACCAAAATGACTGTCTATACAAAAAACTTTAAATTTTTGTGCAGGAAGGAGGTCCATAATTGTGACACATGAGCTACCGCATATGACTGTCTATACAATTTTTGAAATTTTGTGCAGGAAGGAGGTCCATGCGGGTGACACCGTGAGCTACTGCACTGGGTGACACCAACCATAGTGATTCCACTGGACGTATCGTGGCTTCTTACGGAAAGATCCTTTATTTTCTCCTGAAATCAATAAAGATATGTTTGTTGCGGTCCAAACATTTATAACAGGATCCATCAGATTAATTTCTCTTTTTCCTTGTCACATCCATCGGAATGTTTATATTATGTATTAAAGAAACAAAATCGAAATGCAAATCCGCCTTAAAATTGTATTAACTCGCACATGCACCCACTCCTGTCAGCAGCTTTACCTTCACCTTGAAAATCTTCATTAAATTTGTATTAAAGCTCTCTCTCTCCCCCCGACACACACACACACACACACACACACACACACACGTTATGAGCGCATCTTACACGTGTCTAACTGAATGACACTTTTTGTCATGCTAATGTGCGTTGAGCTTCAGACAATATTGGTAATCCAACTTTACGAGGAAGCACTTTCTCTCTTTTAATGGCATATATTCAACTTATCATCCATTGAAATAATACAACAACAGAATATCTCGCTGAGATTTAGTTGACTGAGCTGGGTTACGAGAAGATACCACACAGTACTGAAATTAAACTACTTGAAAGTGAACTATGGTTATTGACTCTGTTCAACATGCAATCTTAATGAAAACTGAAACTATCTGAAATATATTTTGCGTCAGAAATTATTTGACAAACCCTATCTAGAGTCAAGAGCTTCCACGTTTAACAAGGCTAGTTATTCGCTGATATTAGTAAGTGAATGAATTTAAAACCGTAAGTGGTGTGATTTATAACACTAGAAGAACTACAAGGAGAAAACTAAATATTCCGAAAAGAATCACGTCTACACATGCATATATTGATTATACTCTCTCTCTCTCTCTGACTGTCACTAATGCAACATAATTCTGGTGTGTGTGTGCGCGCGCGCACGCGATTTGGATTTTTAACGCAGCTTTAAAAAAATTTCAGTCATATCGCCGCGATGTCTGCAGGGTGGCAGTTTATAGTGTTGTATAGCACTGGGGCATCATGTCGCTGGCATGTAGTATGATGTCCCACCCAGTCACATTATCCTGATACCAGGCCGACCAGTCCTAACACTAACCTGTTAATGCTGAGCGCCAAGCGAGACAGCTGTTAGTACCATTTTTTGTAAGTCTTTGGTATGACAGCCGGGAATCGAACCCTCGACCTCCCGCATAATTCTGGACGATATATATATATATAGAGAGAGAGAGAGAGAGAGAGAGAGAGAGAGAGAGAGACTGTAGATCTGATTGGATGAAATATGACGTATCACGTAAGTATGATAGATTCAATGTTTGAAGTTCCGGCTTAAACTTTACAACATGCAGGTGAAAATTGGGGCCTGGTCTTACTCCACTCTAAGATCGTTGTACTTATTTGTATAGTACACACGTTTTTAAATAATATTTCCAAGTTTTAAATGCCTTTCACGTTATCACGTAATCTCCGTTTACTCTTAAAACGGTGTAGACAGCATTTAACGTCCATTATAAAAGCTCCCAAACGCAATTCACCTTCGAAGTTGAAAGGCTTGCTTGTAAAGCACAGAGCTACCTAATATCAAAGAAAATAAATGTTATAATCGTATAAATACGAAGGTAGTGAAATAAATTTTATTATAATATGATTCCAGTTGTTATGAATTTACTGTGTTTATGCCATTAATTAGCTGTAAATGGTCACGTGATTAAGATGAAGAACATTGTTTACACATTGCATGTGAATCCTGGGACCTTCTTTCAGTTCCCAATCGGTTTACCGTGCTTTTCTGTCAAGCTTTCGCTATATGAACTCCGTACAGCTTCACAATAAAATTAATAACAACCTCCGCAACTGTGACCAGATCAAATTTGTTACAAGCAGATAAAATCTCCTATTAAAAATTTAAACATTGTAATGACAAGTTCTGCCGCGTCCAAACACTCACCGATGATGCCGAACAAAGTAAGTTGCAGTTTTTAAGAGCAAATGTACCTTCTTTGAGTATTGCATTTTTTGCTTGACATTGTGTTTTCAATCAGCTATTACTGAGGGCCATGGTCATACGAGGTAAGAGCAGCGGATCTCACTAAAATGGATTTGACTTTTTTTTTCGGCGGGGCGGGGGGGGGGGGGCGGGAATAAAGATCGATTTGCCTATAAAGCAAGAACTATGAATGTTAAGGGCATAAAGTATATTTGCTCAATAAAATAAATCACGGTGATTCTCATTAACTCGTGTGTTGTGATTTTGCCAGGGCAAGATCATTTTCGCTCGCCAAGGGTAATAATGGTACACTTAGGTCTATATCGACGATGAGGGATTATTGACCGTCGACCCTTGGGTGGCGAAGACGGAGCAAGATATTGTTGTGAAGTGTGAAGAGATTTTTTTTTAAAAAAAACGCGCTACGCAATATCGAATGTTTTTCGATGAAATCTGCTGATTTGTCGGCAGAAAGATTAAACATTTGAATTATAAGGATTAGCTGGTTTTGGTTGGATATTTATCGAAGTTTACTTTTGTACATATTCACTTACCATGTTGACATAAAATCCCTTCTAACTTTATTTCATTTGTAGGTGATTAGGTAAAATTTGCTTCTTGTTTTGGGCGGAGATTTTATATTACGCGGATGAAGTCTTAAGTCGGTACAGATTCAGAGAGTGTAGCTATACAGAGATTCTTAGATACGATTTTTCTGAACTTTCATTTAACATTTAGTAGTAATTCAAATGACACTAAAGACCTAAATGTGATAATCAATATTTGAGACACACTCGTTTGCAAACTGCTACATGCTCAGCATTCAGAAACTGATTCGAAAAGTAGAAAACCTAAATATAACGTAGCAGAGATGCAAGGAGTACAGTATCAGTGAGATCAAAATCATATTACAGTATAGAAAATAAAAAGATGAGAGAGTTGAATGAACAAAGAATTAAATATGGCTGTGTAAAATAAAGAAAACAGAGGTTCACTACATTTTACACAGAGAAGGCTAATTTCAAATTATTTTTGAAATTAAAAAAAGTTGACTTCAGATTTGTAAAACTAGCAAACACAGCAACTTTCTCATCCTATGTAACTGAGTTTAGTGCTCCAGATACCACAAGTAATGTACAATTATTTCACGAAATAAAATGTTATTACACCGAAACTCGATTTTAGCTAACAATCCATTAGATTCTTGATAAATACTCTTTAAAGTTTGACAGTGAAGAGTCTCTCAAGAGACATATAGCTCATGGCGCTATAATTTTTTTGTCAGGATCAATTAAATTGCAATGTAAATGTCAGCATATGGTTGTAAATTTGCTGCGGGTGTTTAACAAAATCATAGTGTTCCAGAGTTAATTAAGTCTACTTACAGGTTTCATGTTTATTTCCATCAAAGAAAACTGTTTTCAGAATATAAGATAAATTTGCATGGAAAATATGCTCTTCATCCCATTAATCACAGTAAAACAATCTCATCTGATCCGCATCCATTTTACCATTTTACTACAATAGGATTTTAGATAAAAGAGGCATAGATGATGATAGGTGCTATTCAAATTAGTGCAAATATTTATCGGATTTGGATAGAATAACCGTGGAAACAGAATTTCATATATTAGGTTGGAAGTTTTGCAAGGTTACAGTACAGCTATATAAATGAGAATATTGAAACAATGAAACTTTTGACTACTTCTTTCTGCAAGATATCAAAAGAATATCAAGAATGAATTAAAACATCATAACAGATGTAATATACATCCTAAGTTTTGAAGTTACGAAAGAAATATATATAGATGGTTCTGTGTTCACTTTCCGATATACGATAATAGAGTTGTATACTTGAAGAGATTCAAAAGTGAAATTCGATTGCGATGTTGATGTCAAATGGTTTTGAAAGTGCGAAGTGTCATTGGATACAACAATACTTTTAAGGAAATTGGTTCAAACTCGGATTAAACCCTACATTCAATGCATATGTAGTAAACGAAGTATCACTGAATACAACAATACTTTATAGAAATCCGTTCAAACTCGGATTAACCATACCTCCAATACACATGTAGGAAACGAAGTGTCATCTGATACAATAATAATTTAAAGAAATCCATTCCAACTTGGATTAAACCCTACATTCAATGCATATGTAGAAAACAACAACATGTCAAGATCGACAATAAATGACAGTGCGACAGGAAAAGAGGAAAAAGAGAAAGTAAGTAAGAATTATGTAGAGAAAAAGGATAATGATTTTCTTCCTGTCAGAATATGTTAATGCTATCCGATAATCAGACTTTAAATAGAACATGGGAATCAAAAGTGTTGATATATTTCAATTTACCAATCGTCAATAAAACAATATGTATTATTAACTAAATAAACATTGATTGCTATTGGTATTGATAATCGTGTTTGAAGGAACTGTGTGGTAGTTTAGTTTTTTAGAAATAATTTACGAATAATGCCGTTGTCATCATCTCCAGAGTTTTCCGACTGAGAGATCGGCACAAGTGATGAGCACGATAATGTTTAAAAAAACACATCAACTTGGGCGACGAGATTGGCTACTTTTTAAGCATGTTTCTCACACTGTGTACACAACAGATTAATAACACAAATTAAAGGTCAACAAAAACCAAAACAAATAAAACAACATGTTTGGTTAGCAGAGAACAACCCGTCAATCTGTTTTCATAATTCCAGGCAAAGCTGGTGCTGCTTGTTTGGCTAATTCAGAGAATACTTGCATGTATTGAAGAATGACCCTTTCCTTTTAATGGAGTACAACTGCCACTTGTTCCACCTAATAGACCATTCACTAAACTTTGCTATAGACAGGGCAACACTTGATATTGTGATCTAGTGCAACACCGTTTCTTTCTTTAATATTTCTCATGCTTGCTTTATATCTCTAATTTTCGATAAAATTTTTGTCCTTATGATTTTTTCTAGTATATATCTTAAACTATGTTAGATATCCCATTAATGGTGTTTTATCGTTTCATACTATTCCCACAAATTTTTCAGTACTGCTTTTTGTTTTAGTCTTTAGCTACAATCTCGTGATTTGTACAACCCTCGATCTGTGTTCAATACACTTCAGGTTTTGTATTGTCAGGATGTAACCATTTGTTGCCTTGCTTAGTCCAGTCTAAAATGAAACAAAACTCTTTTTCAGTCTGGCCTTCGGTAGTGCTTGGTGATAGCATTGATCTGATATTGTCCTTCATACAACTTTGAAATGTCTTTGTTTTACCCATAACATTCAAGTTTAACATAACAGTGTATTTTGTTTCTGATTCTAAGTTGTATTTCTCCAGATGGCATTGTACTTCACCCATGCTAAGCCATTTTATTAGGTGCCTGTTGAAATCGTCAATCAGTGATAGCAAAACGTTTTTTAATCCATTTGGTGTGGTTTCGTCAGCATGTGCTGCAGTTTCATTACAACAATTTTAATATGGACACTATTGCCAACTTCTGAATTAACTTGTGTATCTACCACATTTCAATTCTTTAATCAAATCCATCTCCACCTTCTGTCATTTACTGTGCTTAAATCACAATAAAGGCAACTAAAAAGAACATTCATATTTTGGTTAATTAAATGGTGAAGATAAAACGATAATAGTGTTGATAGAAAAACAATACACAACCAGAAGGAAAAATTAGAACTGTGGGATGTTTAAAAGAACCTCATCCGCTGTGCTGTTGCAAAGGAACACTTTACCTATGGCAACAAAAAAAAAAAAAAAAAACGATACTATCCACAGAAACGAAGGGGCAAAACAGCTACTTCAAATCGAGTATGCAAAGACATGGCGGGTACAAAGTTAACTGAAAAAGAGTTGGAACAATAAATTAGGAAACGTGTCAATGTCACTTCCAGACCTGAAAATATTTTCTTATCATTTTCGGATGTAATAATCTACACCGCGACATTGTTAATATGAACACTTCTTCCAATCGATAATGGAGACAGTTTACAAAATGAACAATGTCTACGTGACCTTAAAAGCGATTGGATACTTCAATGGCTTTTCCTATTTATAAAATTGAAACGTATTCATTTTAAAAAGGCAAAAGTAAGAAGGAAACAGAAATTACGGAAAATGTGCTAATAAATACTTGCATAATGGTTGTTATGCTGTTGATCCATTTGTGTCTTTTGCAACAATTTTTACAATAGCTGTTATACGAGTAGCTGTTATACGAGTATCTGTTATTATACGAGTAACTACAGAGAGTGCAACAAAGTCAAAAACAGAATGGATAATGCTTTCAAAGATTCCTTGTTGATATGGTAAAGTTAAGCGTCTTAGATGATTCACTTTTCGCTTGTGTTCTTCAATCTTTGTTTTCGAAGGTATCTTTAGGACTTGTTCATCTATTTTCACTGGCTGTCATGCAGTTAACGTTTCACTAGTTCAATCATTTTCTCTGTTTCTTATGATCGGAAAGGTATATAGAGACGCATGATATGACATGATCTGTGTATAATTTATCTTCAATAAAACCTTTAGATGTTGCAAAATTTAGTCGACTACGCGTATCTCAATAGTTAGAACACCTACCATTTTCAAAGTCGTATCTGAAATAGGTCTTATTTTGTGTTTCTAAACTTCTTCATTATTTGCTAATATTACTTAAATTTAAATTGCCGGTATTTTTATTTTTTTAAATTTTTTTTTTTATTTACTCGTTGGTGTATACTTTTAGATGTTCACTGTTTTCTTTCGTTGACAATGGTTGGGTTTACTTTACTTTTCTTCTGATTGAACTAAGTTACGTATTTAAAACATTTGGAATAGAAGAACATTTATTTGTATTCATTGACCAGTTAAAATCAATTAAATGTAACATTTTATTTCACTGCTTAAAGTAATATTTTGAGATTGTGCTACATTGTCTTTGACATGATCACTTGCATTTAACCGATCTAAATTTACATTGGGTTACACTTCCAAGTAAATGGAAGCCAGCGAAATAAAATTGAAAACGAAAACAAGGTTTATTTCACACACACACACACACACACACACAACCCCACAGTACATTGAACTTGGCAGACACCTTGGACAAACCATCACATCAATCGAAAATGCCAAAGTTGAAAATTTCAAGAAATAACTTTAAGAGCTTGGTAACTCACAAGATGCTGAAAACACACGACGCGAAAGAAACGACAGAACTTCACGAAGTCTCGCTTTGTACAATCTCCGACGATCAAACAAAATATACTTGTTTATAAGCAGTGGTATTGATGTTTAATGCATCTTATTTCTTTGGTCTAAAAGTACAGTTGTTCTGTATCCAAAACAGATGAATTAAGTACAAAACATAATTATAGAAAGCATTAAACTCAGCATAATTAAAGGTCAACAGCATTTATGCCGAAAGTGTTACAGCTAATGAATAAGATGGTTTTTTTTTTCTTGCAGACAAATGCCGCGTCGAGAAAATACTATCGTTAATACCGCGCCACATTAAACTCTGTTCTCACAGTTGTTTAAATCATGGCTTGTAGGACGTCGTTTAAGAAGTAAATACATCCATCATCTAACATCAATATTATGGAAAATGTAAAACTAATTATTTCACTTTCACTGAATCAGTTGCAAATTGACTACCAGATGTCACGTGGACTTTATCTAACAAATTGGTAAAGCAGAACAAGTAAACGAAAAGTCCAACTCATACTGTAAAATACTTGAACATTCCTGGCTAATAACAATCTCAGTGGAATCAGAGCAACATAAAAAGGAGTACTCGCAAAAGCTTTCAATAACAGATTTATCCACCACAAAATCTTTAAACAATGAAAGAGTAATATCTGCCATTAGTAAGTTAAGTACTAATGACGATATGATTAGCTATCCAATATGTGACAATGCAGTTAATTATATCTCCTATCATAGAATACAACAGAGATAGGGAAATAACAACATAAAGAAATAAAATAAAGAATAGAGAGTTAAAATATCGCGGTTGCTTTGGAGGAAGGGAAGGATTGAAGGACAAAGAGATTTCGGAAGCAATGGAATTAAATTCTATTTCCGAAAAACTTACAACAAAAACTATATAATTGTGGACAGTTCATATTTTCCCACGCAAATGGAAACACATATTATACTCAATAGTTTTCCTGGAGAAATAAAGAAATTTTTGCCAATCCATTTCCAGAAGGAAATTGCAAAACTATCTTTTCCATTCCAGAGAATAGACTTTGTTATGGATCACTATAATATCCAATGAACTCAAATGCAATATATTTTACCATATCAATGACAAGAATGAAACAGTGACTGTTCGAAATCATTAATGGTTTCATAAAATTGAATGTTAAAGACAAATTCACAAACGTGAATCACTGTAAATGCTGACAATAGGGAAATCGAATACCTAAGTTCAGCTCAAGAGGTAAAATCAATCCGACTAAAACCCAAACAGCGTAGTGATAGAGTTTAGTATCCTAATATTTATTTACACATATCCTATATTGTGGATGTTTGAATCCATTCATTAAAACTCACTATAAAGAGTACTAACGGTACCCATTTGCCATAGTTCTCTCCTCTCAAAATTATTTTTGACATCGTCTGTGTTTCAGATAATGGTGAGTTTTTTTTTTAGCAATTATAAAGAGGTCCTATATACAGACTGAATATCAGTATAAAATACGATAATGAAAATGTAATAGATTTTTAGCATATGCCTGTAACGTATATTTGTCACGTCCGTCAGACCAAAAATAAAATAAAGACAGAAATATCTATGAAATGTCCCAGCCACTTAATAGATAGGACAGATGTAACACTAGGTCAGGCCATTGCTACTGACTAAAACATTAACACTAACCATGCCCCACAATTTCCTGATCGTGTTAAAATATTTGATGCAACCAAGACGTGTACTAGTTTGGAAGATATCAAAGAAGAAGAAAACAAACTAACAAATGGACAATGAACTAAAAGTTACTGAACACAGGCAGATCTAATAAAACCTCAGAGCAATAAAATGAGTTTAATTAGAACACAAAAAGATTTTACATACCTGTGATTTGCTGACAAAGAGATACAGAACTGTATAAAAGCCTAGCAAACCGTAAGAGAAAGAGTAGACGTTGAAGAGTCAGTGCTTTACATTCTATAATATTTACAACTAACAGTGAGCAATGAGCTTTTGAGACTGACATGGACTTTTGAATAATGGCGATCAACAAAGTACAAATAGACTAAAAAGCTAATTGTTGATTTTAACATAAAATACAAGCTTGAAATAACCGCTAACAATAATTACTTGTCAATGCTGTAGACGAAAATGAAATTTAACAGACATAAACAAATAAAGAGAGGAATGAAAACACAAAACTAAATGTTATTCTCAAATACATACAAAAAAATAAGTCGATCAAGAAGTGGCTAATAACATTGAGATGTTACAAAGTAGACAAGAAGACAAGCAACGTTAAAAAATAACATTTGAGATAAACAACGTACGTTTGCTTACATATTAGACTTGAAAATGAATCCGAGTCTCTTCTTTATAGACAAACATACATATTATCTAGAAGACAAGAATGCTTCAACATTTTGACAGAACATGAGAGAAATATCCACTCTGTAAAGAGGTAAATACTAAATGGTAGAGGTATCAACATTAATTGCTCTTAAATAGAATAACGTTTGGTTAAATAACGATGGTAATCACTGGACGAGCAATAGCTCATGGTCTATCATTTACAAAAAGAAACGGTCTGTTTGAATTAGGTGATTCTAGTGGATTTGAAAAATAAAGAAATGAACATGAAAATTACGTGGAAGGCGTCGTACAAAGTATACAGAGTACAATTAAACCATTTAAATCACTTAACTACTGACATGCAAAATTTGTAGAACAACGTTGCTTACTCGGTACTTGAAGCTCACCACGTGTTTGAAAGTTTTAACATTCTAATAATATCTTTAGGTATTATTAATCTTCATTCATATAATAGAATCGTTTAAACTGGAATAAAACTTATATTGGTAGATATAGCTTTTTTATTAAACCGTTGAACGCTATCAATGTAATTTTTGGCTAAAGGATTTCACCAAATATGTAGGTATCCCATCTACAAGAGTTTCAATGTCTCTGTAAATCTTTCATCATTTTATTTGTTTGCTAGATTAGTTTTATACGTTGTTCGAAAATGTAAACTCCTGGTTTTCCTTGAAACTCTTACTTCAATTCCTATTTTCATTTACATGTTAACTATGAAATCCACTTTGAATAAAGCATATTTTTCATTGTTGTTCGTATGATTTTGTTTCTTCCTCTTAATTTTTAATCAATATCAAGTGTATGTCGTAACCGGACGGCTATTGAATAAACAATGGCATGCATTTCGAATATTTGTAATTCTAATTCATATTCATTATGCGCTCGACCTATGTACTTGCCTGCTTTGTGACCATGGTCAATAGTATATGATCTGTTCGTTCATTCCCACAAATATGGAATGTATTTGTTGAGTTGAAGCGTTTAATTTTTGTGTTTTAATTCTTATTCCACTAGTCTTGCATCTTAAACACGCATCGTACAATACATTCTGTTTCTTTATGTCCTATTGGTTTATATATCTTGTGGATTTATTTGAAATAAATAAATAAATACAAAATCCACATGGAATGTGTTTGGCTATTTGTATTAGCCAGGATACTGTATTAAACTCTGATTCACAGCGTCTCTGTCGTTGTGTGTCAATCTAAGGTATCCATGCACAATAGCACTTAAAAAATTGCAATGAATACAATACGAAATTTTAATTGATATTCATGTCTTTCAAATTTTACAAAGGAGCCCTCTTCGGGAATCATGCCTACAGAGTTTATAACATAGTAACTGAGTCTATTATCTAATAATGTTTCTGCTGTACCAAAAATCAAGCAGCTTCTTCATATGTATTTCTGTCCGTAATATAAGTTTATATTTCTTGACATTAATGTTAAGAAGTCAACATAGTGATATATTCCATTTTTACAGTTATTAGGACCGGCATATTGAAATACAATTAACACTTAAACATCTTTTAATCTTCTCTTTCAGTTAATCTAACAGGTTTCTTATTAAACAATTTTCCTATTTAATAGACATGTCCAAATACACCAAGCTCATTTTCATATTTGTTAATGTCCTCTGTTTGACCAGACAGAATTAAACCCATTACTGCATCAAAGTTGTATTTTGAAAGTTTATCTACGCAATGAACACCGATTCAACAACATGAACGAAATATCTGATGTCTTTACATTTTACGCGGATACAAGCTCTATTGTTCTTACTCTTTCGGGTATATTTATGAAAGTCCTTAAGGCGGTTGTTATATTTCTACGTGTTATGTTAAGTACTATATCCTGAAAATATATACTTTTTACTTTCACTAATTTCCTGTTCACATTTTGTGTGAAGTATTCAATGAGGTTTCCTGTCACCATTTGTATTTCGCTTCTGTTCATTGTCTCCAGAGGTATATCTGATTTATTCTCCTTTTTGAGTGTTGTCGGCATAAATCTAATTGTCTAGTCTGTTTGTACATTTACAGACTGATCGTCTATTTAAATATAGTAGAATGTCATTAAGCGTTCATAACCCCCCTCCTCCTCCTCTCTATCTCTCTCTCCTTCTCTTTCGTTTATGTCTGTTTGAATTCAGCCTCTTAATTTTTCTTAATATTTTTTCCAGTTGGAAGAGGTATTATTAGAGTCTGCAATTTGTTCTCACTTTCTTAACTCTAGTGAAACAAGTATCGAACCATTCATTTTGAATTATTAAACTGAAAAGTCCATATACTTAACTATTTTTTTATTGTTTTATGTGTAAGTGTTTTGGTTATTGTATATGCATAACTCAACGTCTATCGTTACATATGCGTTACCGTTTATGATGCACACGTGCGTCATTTATTGTTTATTTGATATCATCAAGATAAAAATGTATCAACGGTCAAATCAACCTAGAAATACGTTAACGTTTGGTTATTTTACATATCAAAAGATCTCCTATCCTTAGCTGAATTTTGAAGCACAGACCATACAATCTGTAGTTTATGTTTTACGTCCGAGCCTCGCAACTTTGCTTACTGACCAATGCGACTATATACC
Source organism: Sinohyriopsis cumingii (assembly GCA_028554795.2). Lineage (NCBI taxonomy): Eukaryota > Metazoa > Mollusca > Bivalvia > Unionida > Unionidae > Sinohyriopsis > Sinohyriopsis cumingii. The sequence goes on from CM068825.1 coordinate 146,124,293, forward strand.
ATTATTTACCTGTTAATTCCTAGAACTTGCTATACGTCCACTACTTATTTCAACCAAAAGTCGGTAAATATGAATACGATCTCTTTTGCTTCATCCAATGTTTTATGTACACTTTAAACGCATTGCTCGAAAAAAATAAATATTGCATATCTTTTTACGTGTTTATCGTCAACATAAGAAGTTAAACTGTCCGTATTTTTTTTGAAAAGATTCTAGTACATTGACAGCTTTCAATCACTAAATGCTTTTCTGATTATTTATGATGTGTGGCAATAATTTCAGCACTGAGCATTACAATTATGTCTGGAATTTAATCAACAAAGAAATTCTGTACGCTAAATACCATTCTAGATAAGTTTGACATGTAACATAACATATGGGTCATTCCCATAATTCATTCCTCCATGTTTATTTGCTGACTCAGTGAGACAGAGATAGCAGCAGATTCAATGAATAAGTTATTGACACAAAGGTAAGGCGTGTACATTTTCTTTTTTAAAAGGAAGGCCATTTTAGTGTTTATTTCAGTGACAAAATGAACTGCATTGATCTTACATTTAAACCCACTTCAGCGTAAAAGCTCAACTTCTTTAATTCTTGAAACCTATCCAATGAAGGCAATTGCCTTAAGATTGCCTGTTTTTAACTAATAAAATCTCGTAACAGTCTCCCAACACACATGTCATGAACTTTAAAAATACTTTTCGATGGCATATTGCTGACGCAGAAGCGAATATCCCTACCTTATCAAATTTTCATTTGGGTCATATTAATGACAGTGGTCCTAATAATGACTGGTGTATGCCTCTCTACACCTCTACACCAAACAGAGGCAAATATGTTTACTGCCCGGATCATCTTCAGAGGGCAACTACTTTATATGTTTTGTATGCCTTTTATACGGTATTGCTTAGGACACTAGGAAACTGCTGATGCAATTTATCAAGGTTGGCAAGCAGAAGAGAAAATGTATTCCCGTGGCTCCCATGCCCTGTATCAGTATCACTGGCCAGTTGATGTATATATCGATAAAAGTGCATAAAATATGTCCATTGAGTGTCTGCATTGCATAACATCTTTAGAAGTGGTGATTTAAGTGAAGATCTTTCTGTCCAGTCTTGAGAAGCTGCATGCTAAGTAGCATGCATCATCAACAGCTGTCGCGTAGTTGAATTAATTACGGGTCTCTTTATTTGTATGAAATCATTAGAGACATTGCAGTCTTGTTATATGTAAAAGGAACTCACTATCAAGTAACTTTCGTTCCTAGGTCTTGAGGGCATACTCCAGCAGGACCAACACGTGTATCATTTACTTTTTCGAGTTGGGCACTTCACTATGCTAGACTGATTATTAAACAGTTGAAATGCAGATCCAATTTCCAAAGACATGTATAAAGTTCTTACTGTGCATACTGCACCAAGGCGTGCAAGAGAATGGTAATGTACCGGTTAAAGCAATATCCTGCTTCAAGGTGTAAATACTTCAAATGAAATTTGGAAATATTTACAACATAGTGGGCCTAATTCAAAGATCACTACTATACTATGCCTTTTCAACAGCAACCATTTCAGAAATTACAGATACAGAAAACAAAAGAAAGCTTCCTAATGAACCTTTACCTATGTTGCTACGGAATACATTAAAGTGCGTACTAATTATAGTGATGCAATGACAATGAAACTCAGAGAGTTGGTATCTATCAAATTGCATGAAGATACCAACGAAGATATTCAACTCATTAACAATTCAAATGTTGTAAATTGCCGAATTCATTGATCATAAGATATATACTGGCCTAATTTGAATCGGTGTACAATTTTCAGAAATTGGTGTTGACCATATTTATCAAAACATTACCTCCATTATAAACTTTTCTTTTACTTTACTTCTTTTCCACACCAATGAAAATCTGCTCAGGTCACACCTCTCTTCATAAAATGTTCCAGAGACAATAAATAAAATAGGTAAATTATAGTTCTTCACATATTGCCAAAATTAATCTAATCACGTATCTATATTCATTTTCATTCCTTTAAATTAACATAATTTTTTCTAAACATTCATCAAGTTTTCCTTCGAATATTGTTAACAAGGCTTCAAGATGCATGAAAAACATTTTTTTAAAAAAAATAATTGGGTAATATATGAAGGGAATTTTGTTGGTATAATACTGTTAACATTTGATCTTGCCAGTCATAATGCTCTGCTACACAAATTATGAATTTTTTATATTTAAATTTACCACCATCATTTTTATTAGCTCATATGAAAACAGCCGATCTGGAACCACTTTAATGTTGACAGTGATTAGTCCATTGTTACTGTAGGAATTCTCGAAGGGTGAATTTGAGGACAAACCTTTCTATTTTATTGCTTGATAATGACCTTTCATTGGTATGTGCATTTACTGATGTGGAAGCACACATATTGATGAATTTGATAAGAAGCTAAATTCATACATGATACTTTCAACTTAGTGTACCGACAACGCTATATGTATACATTCGGTATTACACCAAGGATTTACTGATTGGCATCACTCAGAAGAAAAGGAGAATGCAAATAAATCTTTCTGTATACTGAGACATGTCAAGTTTGAATATTTCACTCATGAAATGCTTGTAGATGTTACAGTTGCCAACACTGTATCATGAATAAACAATATAAGCTGTATAATTTCCAAAATTTTCTACAGGTTAAATCATTTGAAACGAATATAGCATTTGATTTAAAATAGACGAATTATTTTTTACTATTGTTCCGTGTTACCTCATTTTGATTGATGTTCAATATTTCGGGACATTTTTCTTCTTATCTCTCAAAACGCTTCAGAGTTTGTAAAAGATTGTGACTCATTGAGATGAAAATATTCAACATCCACTAAATCTTTATTTTCAGCAACTCCAACGGTTACATTTGTTGTTGTTGTAGAGTTTAACGCCATTTTTCAGCACACGATAGGCTATACATGTCGGCCAGTATTAATGGTGGAGGAAGAACCCGGGAAAACCCCTGAAAGAACCATCGACCCACACGAAGCTACTGGCAAGCTTTCTCACATACCCCCATTGGTTGAATCCGAGACTAGAACACACGCAGACAGAGGTGAGATGGCAGTGATCCGTAACTGAGAGCGCTTTAGACCACTCGGCCACTCGGGGCCCCCACTGGTTACATAAAATAGAGAGTAAAATATAATGAACAGCTTGATTCGACTATACCATGTTTGGAACTTTGTATATTAGGACTGTTTCGTTATATTTTAATAATCAATTACTATTATTTAACAGTGCTCGATAAAATAACTAAACACCACTCATTACCTTAAGATCCAAATGCAAGAGCAAAAGGATGTTTATCAATATTCTTAAAATGGTAAGTGCCCTGAATTATACGACACATAAACAAAGAAATACTCACGAAAAATTAATTCCCTCTAGCTTATGTGTCTTGATCGACCCTTGTAATAGACATATGCCAATGGAGTGGATGCAAGTTTATTTTTCACCAACTTTGGAACTTTACCCTTCTGAAGCACACCGTCTACATATGACTCATGGGTGTTTGAAAAGATTTGGTAATTTAAACATCAGACTTACAGTCAGCAAAAAAAAGGAATATGATGTATGTACACCTCTCTGATAGACTGATAGAAATTTCTGTTGTTTATCATACGGTCCAAATCATTGTTTGAATTGAAAATAAATTTTGTTTTGATGTTGATTAATCAGAATCAATGAACTGACTTTTTTGTACAGTCAATACAGTAATCTGACTCAGCTGATAAGTTTACCTCTAAATAATGAAATCACTTTCATGAAGTCTCATATAAAACGAGTAGGACAATATGTTCCAACAATAGTATATCAGCCAAATAGACAAGCCCCTCCCTATCATCAACCCTAAACCCTGTATGATTAATAGTTTCATACAAGGTAAATGATGCATATAAACATAAACGATAAAAATATGTACTCTCGCAAAAACACACCTCCTCTCTCTCTCTCTCCAATCATCTTCCAGCCTAGATAACATTACATCGACAACTTAGTTGGGAACATCAAACATTGCAAACTTTAACAGCTATGTTGATTCTACTCCAAAGCCCTTTAAAAGTCTGAAAATATTGTCGAGTTGTTTCTCACCCTTCCCACTGTCCATAAAATTACATAGAAAACCCATTAAAAACATTGATGCAATTTCAATGACCCATTTATTCTCCTGCATTGTATGGGAATCTGTTTACCTTATTGGCTTCAATACACTAGACAAGATTTTCAGCAACGTGGTCAGTTTCCAAGCTAAATAATCCATATGCGTAACTTTTAAAAAGGAGCAATTTGTTCGTAACACATACATCAGATTGGTAATTTGTTGATATTTTCGGATACTGACCTTATAAGGTGATAAATAGTGGGAACTGAGAATTTCTAACCCGTTTTCAGTTCCAAGACCCGAAACCCCCATAGCGTTTCTCAACTGAGAATTTTTTGCAGAGATGTTCATTTATGATTTTTATTATAGCCCAGGTGATTCGACGTTGAAGCTTTGATTGTCATGGGTTGAGAACTGCAGTATTGTGCTCGCAGACAGATCAATATACACTGAGAGCACATACATGATTTACTGTCAGAGATTTGTAGTGGACTACTATATAATAACATCAAACACAACACTGTTTGACACGTATAGAATTATGAAAGAATTCACGTCTGCGGCTAATGTGGAGATTAAATTATTAGATCCATGGTATGGTAAGTAAGGTCACAAAATATTAAATTTCCAAGACGGAGAATCTTAATACATTAATCAGGTCAATGAGTGAGTTGGAGATCGCACGTCGAAAACTTGGCGATGAATATAATTAAAGACCAGAAGTGTCAGTGTATGATATTGTACGCGAACATTTTAAATCTTTGACGCTGACTGAGTCACCCAGCGACGACATCGAAACGACTGGTGTAGACAGCGACAACATCGAAATGACTAGTGAAGACAGTGACGATATTGAAATGACTAGTGAAGTCATTAATGTGACCATTGAAGACAGCGAAGATCACGAAGGGTAAATCAATTAGAGAAATACTTTCAGAATAACATACGGAAAAATCTATGTCACTTGCACGTATTTACAGTAATAACAAATAATGAAGAAATTATACACAAATCTGGGGAACTTCGACATTTCTGTAACAAGTTATTGCAGCGAATAGACACAGAACCAATAAAGTCTACGCTTAGGGACGACAAGGTAATCAGGTTCAAAGACAAGCTCACAAGCATATTTGAAAATCTTGATGTGAACATATAATATGTGGGCAGTTTCGAACTGGTGCGACGCATTATCACAACGGTAAGTGTGCAGTGGAGGAAAATTTTATTTGAACGGGATGAACGATTTGGTACCACAAAGCAGAGACTGCCGCTTGGCAAAATAGCTTGCTAAAAGACGCTACTCTGCCTTTTAACACTAACAACATGAGCCCAAGATAAGCCCAAGATATTTTACGGTTTCTATTAGTAACAATGAATACTATCCAGTGCAACATAATCCGATAAAGCGCCACTTTTTGGTTACAACCTCAATGAATCAAGAGGAGAGGTAAACAGTATTTCATAATAACTGATAAATTTTCTTCATAAACAGAAACTTCACTGGCAGTAGGATGCAAAAGCGTATGCCTTGGAAAAAGGGAACTTTGCAACAGAACATGCTATTACGAATAGTGTAAATCCCACATGATTGCGTAGCGTGTAGACCAGGGTGTTCGACCATGCCTTAAATATGTTGTCGAGTCAAATCGAGTAATCAGCTTCCCTGACCATGCAGATCTGCTCGCAAACATTTTCATGAACGGTGGTGTAAACTTACTAACGCGGCCGTCAAGAAAAGGTAAATATATTATTATGGAAAAAGCCCACGATGTTGTCTGTCAAGGATCAAAACAAATGTATTTTCTATTTTTTTATAAGAAAGTATATATGTAAGTAAGCAATTAGACAATACTTTTCTCCTATAACAAGGCATGTCGACTGTAAATCAATTTAAGCAATCCGCGAGAGAGCATGGAATAAGGATTCCAAGCCGGTATGAGAAAGGTAGATATATTTAGAACTCACAGATGATCCACGACTGGTTGTTTGACAATTCCCCCAGATGAACCACGCATGGTTGCTACAATAACTATAAAACAGCTCATACAATCTACGTCAGAACGTAGAAATAAAGCTACCGAGAGGCGCAAGAAAAGCCGATACACTTCTCCTTTTAGGACTCGCAGGCGAGCCACATCAGCTCGAGGAAACCTCGTGAAAGAACAGTACAGTTAGATATCAAGATTCCTCAGCAAGCCAGCAGGCCAAAATCGCACTTGTAGTTGCTGGTCAGGAAAAACACCGCTGACGTATCACAGCTTCTGTTGCCGCTGAGGCTGATGAACATGCGTGACAAGTCTAAGTTCCAATGTTTACGTTGCACATGTGCTCTAATGATTTACCAAAACATAGGACACCAATCGGATACGAGCCAGGTAAAGACACTGAAGCTTCTCGCGAAAATGCGTTCGGGAATTGTATTAACGTTAACGCACGTTTGCACCCCTCGGTTTAAGGTGGACATTGTTAGCGCTGTGTGAATGATTATACCTCTTGATCCAAGGAAAAGACTCGATTCACCAGACAATGATTTGTTATAAATCACACAACCTTGGTTTATTGTGGTGCCCATAGAATACTGAACCGTGAAGACACCGAGGCCATTACTAATGAAATCGACAAAGTTTTTGCAAAGCTTCTCGAAACATTGGAAACATACAACAGCGCATTTTCAAGATGAACTCTTGCCTGATGCATTTAAGAGCGTCAAGATGTATACCATTTGTGGCAGTGATACTCCTGGAAAATGACGACTACCAGTGTTTTGGAATGGACGATTTTTTTTCGATATATCCTACATATGATCACACTGAAGAGCGTCAAAAATACAAGAAGCATATGGGCGAACACAAGTTTTGTCACACTGAAATTTCTATGCAGGTCATCGACATCAAAATATTTGAACAACTCAACCCTAGTTTAGCTTTTAATGTTTTGCTGGAAGCACATGTCTTAGCCGATTTGATTACGGCAGTATTTTCGCATGTATACTTCAGAACTGGTTTCTGTTAGTGAGCAACATGGATAGCCTTGTGGTGCGCTATCACCATGTGTGGATTAAAGATCTTTCTCGATTGGTTTACCGGCACATTAAGCACAAGGGGAAAAAGTTTCCAAGTCGAAACTGCATGCCTGTTGTAATATCCAACAGCTGCTTGATGGCCATACCATCATGCAGGAACTTGGCAAGAATATTCTGAAATTTGCCACAGTGCAATGGAAGATGACCATCCCGTATATGACATACGCGGATATCTCAACGTTCCCGTATACGCCTAGAAGTCATCTAAGGAAGAGTCGTTTCCCAAAGTCGCTGCCGCGGTTAAATCAAATATGATGCAAGTTGCTTAACATATCTCATGCCGGTTTGCTACAATGTTGTCAGATGTGACGGAGTGACTGAGCTACTAATGTTGTATTTTGGCTATGACTCCGTTCAGTTGTTTATTAAATCGCTCCAAGAATGAAATGGATTCGATAATAGCTCTCCTCGCTAAGGGGCATGATTATGACCAATTATAAGATTCATACGTTTTCCACAACCACTCATTTCTGGATCTGTGATGGAGCTTTCATCTCCACCGCGACTGAAAGTTCTAATTCCGATCACTGTCACATCACTGATGTGTACAGAGGATCCGCACACAACGCACCCATTCTGCAGCCTCGAATTTACCCAAACAAAACGAATGTTCCCGTAAAGCTCCATAATCATCCGGGGTGTGATGGTCATATCAGGATGCAAGGAGTTTCAACAGCATCGAATGCTACGATAGGCTTCATCCATAACAATATGGAAAAATATATATGACGTTTAGACTGGGAAAAATCCAGTTCATTGACTTGCTGAACTTCCTTGATTCTAGTCATGACAAACTCGTGAGAAACCTTAACGTGGGATCCAAAGAAATATTTAAGATTACTCGCGAAACGATTTTAGTTCCCCTACCAAACCGAAAAAAAAGTTTGATTTGTTCACTCGCAAAGGAGTTTGCCCACACGGGTACATGAGTGTCAGGGAGTAGTTTATTGAAACTCATTTGTTGCCAACTGAGGCCTTCTATTTTTCGTTGCCTCGCGAAGATATTTCCGCCAACGACTACACGCAGGCGAATAATGTCTGGTCCACTTTGGTTGTCAAAACCTTGGCTAATATCACGATATGTAACTGCCCGCGGATGTGTTACTGTTCGTGGATATCTTCGAGACGTTTCTTGATAATGCCATGCGCGTGAGCACGTTCAATCCCGAGCATTACTTCCTATCACCTGGGATGCATGAGGTCAGAAAGCAAGATCGAATTGGAACTATTCAATTATATCGATCAACGCTTGTTTATCGAACGTGGTATTCATGGAGAGATCTCCTGGGCGAGTCACACATACGCTTGCGTGAACAATCCGAACATGGACGGGCATGACTCGACTATTTCAAACAATTACATTATGTAAGGCTGCGTGATGATGCAACCCATGCCTGTAGGTGAGTTTTTATTTATAGATCCATACATAAAAGTATACACAAGCATAACAGCAACAGTGACCAAACATACGTCCTCGAAGTTGACCTGGAGTATCCAGACGTTCTACACAACATCCACAATGATCCCGGAAGCTGTCACCATATCAGTGTGGAGTTGTGGAGGATTCCTGACGCAAATATTAGGAATGATTCAAGGTTAAGCTGCACAAGAAACTTAATTATGTAGTCCTCATGCGCAACTTACAATTATATCTGCAGTACTGCCAGTCCAACGGGTGCTATGGTTTCGACAGCGAGTCTCATTGGCGCCATATATATATATATATATATATATATATATATATATATATATATATATATATATATATATATATATATACAATGAATATGGATGTGCTCACAATGGCAACTAACAAGATTCAGAATGATTTTTTCAAGCTCTTGGATAATGATACATATGTTCCTGAACAATATGGAAAACATACGGAAGCGAATCCGCCTAGACATTGCGCACGATAGCGAGCAAGACGAAATGAACAGGCCGAACGCAGACGCGAAATTATTTGTTTGCCGTCCACAATATAAAAAACTGAATACAGAAACTTTAATAAAGCGATCTAGTTTTGGTGCGTCCGTGCCGGACTTGTCCAAATTAGAGATGTGCGAGTTTACTCGACGAGGTACTGCAACCACGTCAAGATGATGTACAGGTCTATATACTCTGTATATTACGATTGATGATGTCTACGCTAGCATGAGTGAGGCGTCGCTGGTAAACGAATTTGACAGCAGTGAATATCTTAAGGACCATCGGTTGTTAAGCAACACTAAAAAATGTATGGTGGAAATTGGAAGACGAGTGTTGAAAGCAAATCAAGGAATATTTGAGACAATGTCAGAAAATGTACTCGACTGTGGCTGGCTCTGGTCTCGCCGATGACTCTGGCAATGTTATGAAAAGGTTCTTCGCTACAGCATGTATGTGAAGTGCTTTACGCGAGAGACGCGAATTTGCACACGCAAGTAGTGAATAGGGGCGATAGGGGGACTATAGGGACTATCATTAAAAACCACCCTGGGGGATATAGGGACTATGTAAATTTAACATGGGGAAAAGTAGACTTGCCTTATAGGGACAATGGGAATTTAACATGGGAATATAGTGTGGGCCTGTCTAGGGACAAGGGGAATTTAACATGGGAATATAGTGTGGGTCTATCTAGGGACAAGGGGAAACGGAACAGGGTCGGGACCCTATTTTAATATGGTCCCGAACTTATGGGTCTATGGAAATGGAACATGGGAAATTGAAACAAGGAGAGGTCTCTATTTAAAAAATGGGATAGGCAATGAAAGTCAAGATCTTTTCGAGACCTATGAAGGGCCCCTGAAAAGGGCCTTTGGTTTTATGTTAATATACCTTTAATATTAACATAGAGGGCATCTGTGAGATCTTCTTTTTCTCAAGCTGCGCCTGACTGCAGGGCCATATACTAATACTCTCCTTAGGCATCCTTGCCTCTCCACATATATCCTTCTTATCCACAGGCTGGTGTCTGTCCTGTGGACAACTGTCCACTTGGATCGGACATACATCGGTATGTCCGTCCGGATCATCATGGATGAAATGATAGTTGATGACTTCACGGTAGTCCACATGTTGGGGGTGCCGAGAACAGGTGAAGGAATGCAGTAAACTGCGCTTATTTATAGAGAGAGGAAGGATTGAAACGGATTGAGTTGGTTAACAAACACGTGTTACAAAAATTCAGTCAGCCCAAGTTCAATCCGAAGAGAGCAGTCTGTGACGTCACATATCCTATATAGATTCGCTAGCGCCTGTGCGCAGTCAATCCATGCGACAGTTTTTCAACATGACGGAAACTCAGAAAACGATAAATTGGGGTGCACCAGCCATGGAGACTACCCAAGGGAACCCGGACTTACTTTCAGAAGAGGTGAATTGGGATTTTGTGGATTTTCTTACCTCGCAAGAATTTGTTCCGGAACCTTCGCCACCTTCTCCTTCATTACCGCACGTAAAGAATTTTAGACAGAGACAGAAAGAAGAATTTGAGAAATTTATACAACAGCAAAAGGAAGCGGAACAAGCTTTTCTCCTACAGCAACAACAGCAAGAAAAAGCGGAAAGATAAAAACAACAACAAGAAGAAGCAGCAGCAAAGAAACAAGGGTGTGAAAGTCAAACGGTCACGGTACTGTTGGACATTTTAGCGGAGTTAAGAAGTCTGAAACAAATGTATCAGACTTCTTTATTACGACCGAAGAGAATACGACCTTCCCGAGCTAAACACTCCAACCCTGTGACTAAGCCTACCGTACCACCCTTAGTGATTTCAACCAAATTATCATCATTATCAACAGTACGCAGTCCAGCAGTAGGCCTTGGACGTGGCAAAGGCTTAAGGCAGTTAAAGTTGATTGCTTAAACTCACCCCTACCCCACCAAAGGCCCTTTTCAGGGCCACCCATGTCTCTCGAACAGAGATAGTCTTTCAATTGCCAACATCCATTCAAACTCAAAAAAACAAACCCATTTTACCCCTATAGTACGTGTCTGTGTATGAGTGTGTGTGTATGTGTGTGTGTGTGTGTGAGTATAGCTTTTTATTTTTAAAATCAAAACCCAAAGACACTTAACTTTATACCTAATTTATTCTTTTATAAATATTTACAATCCAATTCACAATTCACAACATAGCACTTTAAAAAGTTCATAGATTTCTTCTGTCTCTTTTTTTCACTCTCTCTATTTTTTGAATTTCTTCACCGTCACAGTCTTTTCCTCCTCTTCATCCTCACTTTCTTCCCTTCTTCTTCTTTTCTTCTCCTGTTTCTATTTCTTCACCTGTCTGCTTTCTTCCTCTTCTTGCTCTCCATCACTTCCCTCTTCTTCTTGCTCCTGTTGTTTCTTAGGGCAATCTGGAGACCAGTGTCCTTTCTCTTGACAATGATAACAGGTATCTTGACTTTTGTCTCTTTTAACCCCTGTTTTGCTTTTTTGACGGTCTGGACACTCTGAAGACCAATGCCCTTTCTTCTGACAGATATAGCAAGTATCTTGACTTTTATCTCAATAGGAGGGTGAGTAGTCCCTCGGCTGGTCTGAAGAAAATTTTCGGATGACCCCTCGCAAAGCTCTGATGAAAAGTTCGATTTGTGTAGTCTCGTCCATCGTTGTGCTCAGTTTGAGAGTGAAATGAATAGTGGAAGGACAAGACACACACCCTTTATATACGCTGGTCTGTCAGGACTATAAAGTAACCCATGGTGTTTAAATTTTAGTCTTTTGACGTTTTGCTATCAAGATGAAACGATCCAATTCATTCAAGAAGAAAGAAGAAGAAGAAAGTAAGAGGCAGAAACGGGATCTATCGCCTCGTACCAAGGCTGAAGTCTTGGCACAAATTCATGCCAGTGATTTTAAAGATGACATGGGTGAACTAGAATCGAAACCCAGAGAGTTTTCCTCTAAACAAAGTTCACCACCCTTAGTCAACCCTGAAAAATACTATTCCATTCAAGAGACTGAAAAGCGTCCTTCTAGAAAATTTAGAATCACGGCTTACAAATACACGGTGAAGTTTAAAGATTTCAAGTTCGACGTACCCTTAGAGAAAGCAGAAGGGTTCATCACCGGGGTGTGGGATTCTTTGCTTACCACACTCAAGCGACAATGTCAACCCAAAGAAGACGATCGCTTGAGACTTTCCATACAACACGACGGTTTGAAATCCCCTGTTTGGATCGAGTTTAGCAGCCCTGCAGAATTGACCGCTTCCAAAGTCATGGACAAGATTCAACACGTACAACAATCCAATGACCAGTCTGACATCACCGATGGAAAAGCCACAGTGGACATGACCCACGCCTCTCCTCCTCAAGGGACCGGACAACGCAAAAAGGTGTTATTGGTGAACGGTCTTCGCAGCATTAAGCGTAGCCTCGTCCAAATTCACAATTCTCAAGACCAGATGTGCTTAGCCAGGGCTATCGTGGTGGGACGAACCTATGTCGACAAAAACGACACGACAGAATGGAAAAGTGCCTGGGAGAGCATTCGAAAATCGAACCGAGCCAAACAACGAAATGAAGCAGAACTCCTGTTACAACAAGCTGGCCTGTCCAAAGACACACCCTGTGGCATTCCTGAGATGCAAAAATTGCAAGATGTCCTAGCTCCACGCTACACCTTGAAAGTGCACCCACAAGAAGTGCGCGGGTCTCTGTTGTTTCGAGGGAAAGACTTTAAGACGATGAACATTTCGATACCATTACCAGTATCACCGCATTCCAGGGATACAGTTATTACTGTGAGAAATGTGACTATGGCTATAATAATCGAGAGCAACACAAACATTGCGGATCGAAATGCTCAGGTTGTTTGGCCTCTCAACCCTGTCTGAACGAAGGGCAAGAACAAGTGCATTGTCCTGCTTGTCTGCGTACGTTTGTCAGCCCTGCCTGTTACCAACAACATCTGAAGACGCAAGGTTCACAGCAGAAATGTGCTTGTCAGCTCCTGAGATTGTGCCCTACGTGTGGACAAGGCCTATGCACCAATACTGCCAAGGCACACGTATGTCGAGGAAAGAAAAAATGTCACATTTGTCACCACATCGTGGACTTGGAACACCAATGCTACGTGCAAAAACACCAACCCCAACCAGAGAAAGAGGACGGTCACAAGAAGAAAGGCAATTTCATCTTTTTCGATTTTGAATGCATGCAAGACACCGGCATTCACATTCCTAATTTCTGCGTGGGTCATCGAGCGTGCGAGAAGTGCATTCAAGAACCTATTTTCAGTCATTGCCCTCACTGCAGTAAGATTCCTGGAGGGCGTGAAAAAATCTTTCGAGGACCGAACACGACAGCCGATTTTTCTCAATGGGTCTTAGACCCCATCGACAAGACGTGGAGCCAAGAGGACATCGAACGTTACGGAGATTGTCATCGTCATGCCACGGTGATGGCTCACAATGTCTCCGGATACGATGGACAGTTTCTTTTGAGATACTATACGGAACATGGTACCGAGCGTCCTAAAGTCACTTTGAACGGAGCCAAAGTCATTTTCATGCAAGTGGGACAAGTGCAGTTTAAAGATTCGATGAGTTACTTGGCCATGCCTTTGAATCGAATGCCTAAAACGTTTGGAATGACAGAAATGGCTAAAGGGTACTTTCCACACTTTTTCAATACGGAAGCCAATCAACATGCCGTTCTACCCCATTTGCCTGAGGCTCACTATTACGACCCCGACAACATGCGTACCGAACAAAGAGAAGCTTTCTACGCTTGGTACCGGGTCCATGCCTCTGACCCTTTCGACTCTCAGGAAGAAATTTTAAAGTATTGTTGTTCCGACGTGGACATTTTACGGCGATGCTGTGGAAAATTTCGAGAACTGTTCATGGAACACGGAGGGGTCGATCCTTTGAAAGAAGCTTGCACCATTGCCAAAGCGTGTTCCTTAGTGTACCGGCAACGATTCATGCCTGAAAACACAGTGGCTGTCATCAGTCCTCAAACGACCAACTATGTCAAAGGTCAATACTCGGTCAAAGCCCTACGCTGGTTACATTACTTGTGCGACAAGGAAGACAAATGGATTCAGCATGCCCGCAACGGAGGAGGCGAAAAGACCATTGGAACGCATTCAGTCGATGGCTGGAACTTAGAAAACCCCAGGATCGTGTACGAGTTTAACGGTTGCTTATTTCACGGATGTCCCGTCTGTTACCCTGACCATGGCACTAAAAATCAGTTTTTACAACGAACCATGGAAGACTTGTACCAGGACACTTGTCAGCGACGCCTAAAGTTAGAACAGGAAGGATACCAAGTGGTGGAAATGTGGGAACACGAATACGATCACCGTTTGAAAACCGATCCCGAATTTAAACGTGTAGTGGAAATTTACCAGTGGGTGGACCCCCTGAACCCGAGGGATAGTTTGTACGGAAGAAGGACGAATGCCACCTGTTTGCTGTACCAAGTCGACGAAGAGAAAGGAGAAGAAATCAAATACTTGGACGTGTGTTCGCTGTATCCCTACGTGTGCAAATACTGTCGCTTTCCTGCAGGGCACCCACAATTGTTAACGGAACACATCGACCCGAAAAACATTCGACAACACGAAGGCTTGATCAAGTGCAAAGTTTTGCCTCCCACCGACTTGTACCATTCCGTCTTACCTCACCATTGCCAAGACAAACTGACGTTTCCTTTGTGCCGTACTTGTGCTTAAACCTGCAACCAATTCCAGCCTTGTCAGCACACCCAGAAAGAACGGGCCTTGACGGCGACGTGGGTCAGCGTAGAATTGTTCAAAGCTCTGGACATGGGATACCAACTGTTAGAAGTGTATGAAATTTGTTAGTTTCCCAAGACACAACAATACCACAAGGGTGACCCCACGCAGAAAGGCATTTTCGCAGACTACGTGGATGCCTTTTTGAAACTAAAGCAAGAAGGCAGCGGCTATCCTTCCTGGTGTCACACTCCCCAAGACCAAAAGACATTCGAAGAGAAATACTGGGCACAAGAAGGCATCATTTTAGATCACATCGAGAAAACGAAGGCAGGCGATCGTTTGCCAAAGTGATGTTAAATTGCTTGTGGGGTAAAATGGCACAACGACCGTGTTTACCCAAGACGGAATATTTGACAGAACCTTCCCGCTACTTCCAGATGATTCACGACAAAGGCAAATTTATGAAACACGTGGACGTCGATCGCGGAGATTTGATCTTAGTGAATTACGAAGAAGATCTGGACTTTGTAGAAGCCGATCCCTTTGGAAATGTCATCATTGCGGCTTACGTGACAGCTCATGCTCGCTTAAAATTGTACGAAGCTTTAGAACTGTTAGGGGAACGCGTCCTGTACTTTGACACGGACAGTTGCATTTATATCGATCACCCGAGTCAACAGCACCCTGACATCGAAGGAGACCGTTTAGGAGCCTGGACAGACGAACATCCCGACCAGAAGATTCTAAGTTCCACGAGTGGCGGACCTAAAAATTACGGCTTTGAATACCGGGAGAAGCAAGGAGAAGTGCTCACGGAGTGCAAAGTGAAAGGATTGACTCTGAATTATCGTACCAGTCGAGTGGTGAACTTTGATGTATTGAAAGAAGCCTTGCAGTCTGGAAAAGATGAACACTTTAAAGTGACCACCTATCAGCCCAACAAGATTGTACGTTTACCCACTCACCACATCGTCAGTCGACCCTTGGATAAAGTCTATAAAATCGTGTACCACAAGCGAGTGCAGCTTCCCAACCACTTTACTTTGCCGTATGGACATGTCGGTATAAAACATTGGTTGTAAGAGGATAGCCACCCACCAGAAGCATGACTTCGCCACAGCAAGAATCGAGTGAGAAATCCAGTGAGAACTCCAAGTTCAAACCCTACCATTTTCCGGTCTTCTTACCTGACTATTGTGATTGTGCCCGTCGATTGGAAAGGTTACAAGCATGGCCTACGGATAGGTAAGGATTACCTTCTTCGCATGTTTTAGCTAGAACAGGATTTGTCTACTTGGGACCTGAGTCTGGACTGGGATACGAAGTACAGTGTTTCGCTTGCAGACTGAAGTTACAAATGGATCTATGTATCTATAAAGATTCAGCTATTCTGGGACATACTCGATGGTCTCCGCACTGCCCTAACCTTTCTATGGCCTTTCCCCCCATTACACTACGGTACAATTATGACGGTACCTTAGAGACGGTACCTTCCAAAACTAGACATAAAAAAGGAACGATGTACAAGCTTGAGACTGCATTGCGACTAGTATAAAAAGGGGCTATGGTCAAGATTGATAGTTCATTGTGACTACCAAGACCAAGCGAACAAGATGAATACTTTCAGAGAAACACAAAACAAGTTCAGACAGGCACAATTCAAGTTTGGGGCCTCTGAAGTGGAATGCGATTGTGAGCCTTGCGATGGGAACGATGCTGTACGCTGTGACCTTAGCGATGCCGTAAAGCATC
Organism: Sinohyriopsis cumingii; assembly: GCA_028554795.2. Lineage (NCBI taxonomy): Eukaryota > Metazoa > Mollusca > Bivalvia > Unionida > Unionidae > Sinohyriopsis > Sinohyriopsis cumingii. Next base: position 146,140,965 of record CM068825.1, read on the forward strand.
ATGGGATCTTTGTTCTCACTACCCTTATCATGGAAAGTGATGCTGTGCGTGTCAAACCTGAGGAATGCGAAAGCGATGCCGCTCGTCCTCTTGGACACTTTACTGGGTTTCGTTTTAAATGTGGATGTCCACCTTCACGTCTACCCCCCTATGTATGTCATCCAGCCCTGAGCAAACTCCTGTCCATGTCACCCTTCCCTCATCGAAACGAACCTGTGAAAGACGAATATTCGTTCCCTGTGCGTTTGTCGGAATACTGCGACTTTGAAAATCGTCTTCAATCGTTCAAAGGAAAATGGCCTAAGTATCTGGGAGGACCGACCCCCGAAGAATTAGCCAGAGCCGGATTTTTCTACTTGGGCGAAGGGGATAAAGTCAAGTGCTTCAGTTGCGGTGTGTCACTTCACCACTGGGAACCGAAAGATTCGGCCTACCTAGAACATGCTCGATGGTCACCGAATTGTCATTACTTACCATTAGTGGGACCGAAACATTGAAGTAACTTACCATGTCGCTGAAGAAGAAGAAACCAGATTGGCTAGGAGTCAAATTTTGGACATCACCGAGACCAGTAATTAAACTTCATTTCAAAAACGATATTGAATCATTACCTCAAGAAATGCAAGAGAAGATTTACAAGGAAGTTTGGCAGGGACTTGCCAGAGTGAAATCTCAATGGGTAACTGTAGAACTTTTGTGTCGAGAAATTCACAAGAGGAAAGTGAAAAGAGTCAACCAGTGTCTTAGATTTCTCTGGGTCAAGGGTGCATTCATCATATTATATCACTCTAGACCGTTTACATCAAAAGAGTTCAATGAGATTCTTGGACGTTACCCTGAATGGCAGTGGTCAGAAATCACTTACTATGTGGATTACTTTGCTCTAGGAGAAGATTGTGAATTGTACTGACTGACCTATTCATGGATACTTTACAAGAGAACATTCGTGCTTTGCCTGTGGAGAGAACGCATTTACCGAGAACTGGTCAAAATACAAGTCAAACGTAAAGAACAGTTGCATCCGTTACATCACCAGTGTTTGAACCACTGGTACCTGAATGCTATACAAGGACTGATTCAATTGAAAGTGTTCCATTGGACAGACATTGATTAACGAACCCCTGGTTTTAAAAAGGATTGGTTTGCTATTGATCATTCTATGTACTACATTGTAAACTTACTGCATCGAATTCCAGAGGAAGAGTTAACGAATTACCAACATCTTTTACACAATGTCAACTTAGTGAAAGATGAAACTTCTGAACGAATTGTAATGTGTAAATTAGTGATTAAACGATTTAGATTCGACAATGAATTAAAACCATGTCTGTGCAAACGGTACATTTCTTGTGTCAGACAAAAGATGATTTAGTATGACCCATTCATGGATACTTTACAAGAGAACATTCGTGCTTTGCCGATGGAGTTGAGAGAACGCATTTACCGAGAACTGGTCAAAATGCAAGTGAAACGTAAAGAACAATTGCATCCGTTACGTCACCAGATGTTTAACCAATGGTACCTGAATGGTATAAAAGAACTGATTCGTCAGAAATTGTTTCAGTGGTCAGACCTTGTTCAACATTTTGAGTTAGTGAATGAACGAAATGTTCATCATTTTGGTTACTTTGAGATTCACCATGAGCAACGCATTGAGGAAGACGAGTTAAAGGATTACCAACATATTTTACGTGGAATCTGCTTAGCGGAAGAGGAAACTTCTAAACGAACTCTGAAGTGTAGGTTGCAGTATGTAAGATTTAGATTCCCAACTGGAGACCGAAGATCTCAAGTTACAAAGTACCTTTATTGCTTACGAAATAAAGAGACTATAAAAACAGGAATCCATGCCACGGCTTATGTCACAAGTGATTGGACAGATTCCGTGGAAGGAACTCAATGACCATATTCAAACCGTGGATCATTAACATCAATTATTACAAGAACTGTATCCAATCAATTTCGGACGACGCATAGTGTGTGTCTTAGTGACTTGTTTTCTGGGATTTCGTTTACCAGCCGATTCCTTGTGGACCCTTTACGAACAGTATTTGCCACCCCATTCAACATGAAAGTGGTGCCTTTAAATGTTCATGAGAGACTCATTTTGCTCAAAGCCTTACGTTTTCATTTGGATACTTCTCGACCTCTACGGGAAAAAAAGATTCGTCAACTTTTAGCTACCCAAGACGTGTATGACGATGTGTGTGTAGCTTGTGACTTACACCCCCATTGGACAGATGTCCGTGCCTGGAAAAAATGGGATTTTGAGGCTTGGACCCAAGAAGTGGCCCAGTATGCACGAGAGTTGTGATCCTTCCTTTGAACTTTCAAGGAAAAAAGTTACTTTTCAAGCTGTGTTAGTGACTGTACCAGAAGAAGAACTCGTCGCTCAGAACAGGACTGTCGTGGACATGTCTGAAAGACCTTTTCGGGAGGACACTTGTGTGACCTTACTCCATATAGAACTGGTCAGAACATTACCCAAAACATGTACAGAAACTTGTTTCTATTCCACGTTGATCGTTTTCATGTGCCTTTTATCGTTGAACTTAAGCCTTTGGCTTTTATGTATTTTTGTCTTTCATGTTCATGTTTAAAACATTCAATAAACGTGTCCTGAAAAAAGTATATAAACTCTTGTCTTGTCTGTTTTCGTGTCACAAGTGATATTCCTAACACTATAGTTACCTCTGCTGTCTCTGCTCCCTCTTCCTCCACTGTCAAAGTCATCGACGAACACTTAGATCGTGCCAGTTGGGAGGCTTTGTATCTTCGCCATCCCTTTAACATGCTCATTGCTGGACCTAGCGGTTCAGGCAAAACCGAATTCGTCAAACGTTTGATCGAACATAAACATCATTTGATCGATCGGCCACCTCAGCGCACCATGTTGTGTTACAAAGAGTGGCAATCGGCGTACAGCCTCTTGCGAGAAAGTCAAGGCGATTCCATCGTGTTTGTGGAAGGCATTCCTAAAGAAGACGACGGAATCGTCTCTGACTCCCGTCAAATCCATTTGGTCATTTTCGACGACATGTTAGGAGAAGACGAAGAAGAAATTAAACTGTGGTTTACGCGCAAAGGACATCATCGTAATGCCGGTGTCGTTTACATCACTCAAAATTTGTTTCAACAAAGTAAAGCCCATCGAACCATCAGTCTCAATGCGCATTACGTGGTCTTGTTTAAAAGCCCTCGAGATAAATCGCAAATGCAAGTCTTAGCCAAACAGTTAGGAACGCCTTGGCTGATTCAGGCGTACGACGATGCCACTCAAACACCACACGCCTATTTACTCGTCTATTTGAAACCTACTACCCCCGATGATTTGAGATTTCGTACCCAATTGTTTCACCACTGGTGCCAAGACGGAGGGCCTGTCATGTACACTTCTCCGTCCTCGACTTAATTTCACTCAAAAAAAATCTATAAAAACCTCAGACAATTTTCGTCTGTCTCACACGCCGTCAACATGACGTCCCTTCAATCGCATCTTCCCGTCAAATTGATTCGTGCCTTGTATGGCATCAGTCGAGAAAAAAATCCACAAATACGGGCTCGTGTCTTAGAAGCTAGTCTCAAAGAAGTCTTACGATGGTTCACGGTGACAGCACGTCAATTGCTACAAGGGATCATTCAGATTCCTCATCAAACCAAACGCTTTTTTGATCGAAACAAAGTCGCTTTGACCCAACTGGCCGATCCCCGCATCGACACTCAAACCAAAAAACAAATCATTTTGAAACCTGGAGGGAGCGGTACTCTAGGAGGGGTCATCATTCGCTCTTTCTTAAGATGGGATCCTAATGCACCCAAAGTTCTCCCCAAGAAAAAAGTCAAACGAAGCTCCAAGAAGAAGAAAAAGAGCCACGGTGTCAAGACCAGGTCCCCAAGGAGACCCGTGTCTCCAAGAACTTCTCCAGTGGCGGGACCCTCCTCTTATCAGTCACCACCCCGGAAAAGGAAAAGTCCCCAGAAAAAGAAGCAGAGAAAAAGTCCACAGAAAAAGAAAAGCCCACAGAAAACTAGTCGCAAGAGAGGCACTTCGGCCAGGACGCAACCTTACACTCGCAAACCATGACCTGCAACGGCGGTGACCGCGTCTCCGGTAGCCTCAGGTTCATTCACTTCTCCGTTGATGACACCAAGAACTGAGAAGTACTTGGAGACGTTGATCACACCAAGAACTTCTCCGTTGATGACCCCAAGAACTTCCCCAGTGGCAGGACCCTCCAATTTAGCGGCAGTGGCCGCTGCTCACAAAGTACCTGCTTCCAAAATCAAAGCCCAAGAGAGATCGGGCATGTTACAAAGTTTGCTGGATTTGTCCAAGCAAGAACTGGCTCAATTTAGTCCGTTGCGTACCCCTGCACGACGTGTCATGCCTGTCCTCAAGTTGATACGACGTAAAGACAATCAGTGGCGACGCGTTCCAGTATAAAAAAGGTCTGTGACCAAGTAGGGGTATCAGTGTTTTTGGTGCTCCTGAAGATTCAAAGATGTCACCCTCCAGAAAACATTCCTCTTCTAAAACCCAAGGAAAGAAAAGGAAAGGACTACCTCCTCGTTTAGTCAAACATGGGGACATGTTATCTGTCCTGTCCAAAGCTTCTCCACCCCTGCGAAAAATTCTCATTCAAACAGCCTCCAAAGAGGTCATCGATACCGTGTGCGAATGTTGTTTGAACGCCTTGAAAGGCACGATCCCTTTGTCCAAACACCAGAAACAATGCTTAGGCAAACATCGTCACGTTCTTCGCCAAATGGTTCAAAACAAAATCCCCATTCGTCAAAAGAAGAAGATGTTGGTCCAACGTGGAGGAATTTTACCCCTCTTGTTAGGTCGATTGTTGAAAGGAGTCTTGGGAACCATGTTGGGAGGACTAGTGGGAGCAAGATAAAAGGGACCTCTGAAGTCCCAAGATCTCAGAATTGACCCCTGACATCCCATGGAAGGACGAAAACTGACTTTAGTGCCTTACAAACCATGGATGGAATACCATCGTTGGCAAGAACAGCGCACCCCGCATTTACCTCCCAATCCCAATTTGAGCGAGATGTCCCAGTTACAACACGAATTGCAGTCCTTGATGGATCGCCAAGATTTGTCCGAAACAGAAAAATCGCAAAAGTACGGTCAACTCTTGCAACGACTGCAACTCTTTCACCAGATTTCCTCAGATGAAATAGCTCTTCCCACTCTGAAAGATTTTAAGACCTTGATGAAACGTTCAGCACCATCACCACTACCACCACTGCTGCCAGTGACCAAGACAGAAAAAGGAGAAGAAGAAGAGGAAGGGTTTCAAACTCCTCCAGAAAAAGTACGCAAGTTAAACATCACCACCTGCCTCTAGAATTGGATGGATTAAAAAGATGATGACCACTCCTTCTTAATCAGAAGAGAAAAAGAAGGTGAAGACAGAAGTGAAACAAGAACCGATATCCCCTGTTCAGACATCCTCCTCTGCAACACCTATTGCTGCTTGCACACGCAAAGCATTGCAATCCAAGAAAATACCCAAGAGAAAAAGAGTAGCATCCTCCAAGAGTGGGTGCCTTATTAACAAACAAACAAAAAAATGGAGAAGGTGTTAGCCAGCATTTACTACGATCCCTCCCATCCTGCAGATTACGCAGGAGTTCAAAACTTGTAACGTGCTGCCAAAACGCGACTGAAAAGTCTCCGTTTACCTCAAGTGCAACGATGGTTACAAGAACAAGCTACCTACACTTTACACAAACTCATTCGACGCAAGTTTTCCAGAAGTCGCACCCGAGTGGAAGGCATCGATCATCAATGGCAAGCCGATTTAGCCGATGTCTCTCATTTGGCCAGTTACAATCGTGGCTACAAATATTTGTTTTGTGTCATCGACATCTTTTCCAAATTTGCCTGGGTCGTACCCTTGACTTCCAAATCGAGCAGTGAGTTAGTGCGAGCCCTGCAACGGGTGTTGAAACAAAGCGGTCGTCACCCTCTTCGAGTTACAACGTGTCACCAAAAAAGAAGACGACGTGTACGACATCGAAAGCATTCTCGAACGCAGAACCCGTAAAGTAGGCAAACGACGTGTCAAAGTAATCAAAGTACGTTGGAAAGGATATCCAGCCAGTTTTGATTCTTGGATCGACGCTTCGCAAGTCATCGACTATAAAAAGAAGTGACCATCATGCCCTTTCACACAGACGCAGCTACGGCGACCACTCCTTCACCCAGTTCTTCTCTGCAAGATTTACAGGAACAACCCTTGTGGGTGTGGTGTGGAGAACGTGTGCCTAAAACGCAAATCGTCTTTTTCTGCCAAATCTTCGTGGTGTATTGTGTCGTCGGTGCAGCCATTGCCAATCTGAGTTTGCAACAAGGAGACAAACAATTGTGGACCATTTTATTGAGCAGTTGCATCCGTTACCTGCTTCCCAATCCCTCCCTGAATTTCTCCTCGACCGGGAACAACGGGAACCTTGTGTCCAGTGCCAGTGCCAGTCACCACTCCAATAACAACAATCCCATTTTGGGCGGAGACACGCCTTTGACGTCCAGTAACCCCTCGGACAGTCACAGAACTCTGGAATTATGAGTCACCCTAACCAATTTTACTTAACCTTACCCAGTGACAGTTCCATGGAGGTGTTTCCGAAGAACACGTTGTGCTGTTACATGGGCAAATTACCTCAGACCATCCAATTAGATCACGAAGCCCATTGGGAAGTGGCTTTGGTAGAAATGATTCACCCGACCCAAGTCCTCAATATCCTTCCTAATCAAAACTTTTTTACGGTGGAAGTTCATGACGAGCAAATGCAAAAGTACTTGAATACCCATGTCAAATACGATCACAAAACCTATGATGACAAAACTCAAAAGTGGTCCTACCACTTGTTCATTCCCCAAGGCTATTATTTTAGTGGGCAACATTTGGTCAGCACCATTACCTCCAGATTTAATGTCGTGTTTCTGAAAGCTTTGAAAGTGTCCAAAAAAGTGTCACCCTGGAGTACCACAAAGCAGCTCGTCGCTTCCTGATGAAATTTTACAGGGGTAAAACGATGTGTATTTTATTTTGTCCTGAATTATTTGACATGTTGGGCGGAGACATGGACATGGGAATGGCCATGATCAAGAAAAACGAATTACCAATCATTTACGACAACGAGTCTTTTAGCAAGTTATTTCGTTCCCCGGTAGAACTGAACCAAGGACTGAATTTGACTTTTGTCTACTCCGATGTGGTGGAGTATAACGTGGTGGGACACACCTCTGTACCGTTACTGCGTGTCATTCCTTTCAAAGTGGATTCTGCCACGTCGCTGACGATTAAGGTGGAAACACTTATCACGTTCACCGCGAATTTGTACATCCTCACTATTTGCCTGTCAGCAAGTCTTATTTGGACACGGTCAACATTGCTATAAAAGGAGATCTGGGACAAAATATTCCATTCACCAAAGGTAAAGTCACGGTGAAACTCCATTTTCGAAAACGGTTCTCTCACGAGTTGTAAGTCATGTATCCAGTGTACCGAGGGGTTGCTCGACAGCGAGGACACGGTTTAGGAGATATGTTAAAATCGGCTTTTCGTTCGGTGGCTCTGGTGTTGAAACCGATGGTGACACGCGGATTGCACGCCTTGAAAGATGCGGCATTGACACACGGTAAAGAATTTCTCCAAAATGTTATCATCGACAAACAAAACCCAAAAGAAGCCTTCATGAGGGCAGGCAAAAATGTCTTGGTACAAACGGGTAAAGACCTTTTGGGCCGACGAGAAACACCTATAAATGCCCTACACTCTATCGAGTCAGGCATTCCTACTTCCCTGAAGCCACAGCAAGGACAAGGCAGAAAAAGACGACGAAGAAAACACCCTTTGACCAGACTTCACACATATAAAGCTAGAAAGATAAAGAAAAGAAAAACCGTTCGAGACTTAGACGTTTTCGATTATTGAGAAAGAGAAAAAATGATGCACCGAGAGTCTTGCGCTTGTTCCAAGTCCGAACTAGATCTGTTTGCCATGCCACCCGCCATGATGACGATGCAAGAATCCCAATGGGTGGAATTTCACCCTGTCTCCTCTTTGACGGATTCAGGTCCCATCGAGTTTGATATCAAAGGTCAGCCCGAAGATTACATCGATCTGAATAGCAGTTACCTGTATTTGAAAGTCAAAGTAATCAAAACGGACAACACCAATCCAGGAGGCGATGCTAGAGTAGCTCCTGTCAACAATTTCATGCATTCCTTGTTCAGCGAAGTGGACTTGTACTTCAATAACAAACTGGTGAGCAGCAGCATGGATACTTACCCGTATCGTGCCTACCTGGAAAATCTCTTGACGTACGGAAAAGAAGCCAAGAATACTCATCTGGATGCTTGCGTCGTATGGAAACCTGACACAGCGGGTGATAACACGTTTAACGATACAACCCTCACAGCAGATGACGATCCTCACAATGTGGGGTTCAATACACGTAGAAATAAAATTCTGCAAGGACGTAGTTCAGAACTGATGGATCGTTTGCATTTGGACATGTGGTTACAAGAAAAGTATTTACTGAACGGAGTGGATATTCGCCTGAGACTGAATCGTAGCAGTACCGCTTTCCATTTGATGGCCCATGCTAACGAGTACAAAACCATCATCCAAGAAGCCAGGCTCTACCTGCGACGCGTGGAAGTGTTACCCAAAGTGGGAAACGACATCAGTCAAACGTTGAGCAGAACGACCGCCAAGTATCCGATACGACGCGTGGAAGTAAAAACGTTCACTATTCCTGCTGGACAGCGATCCATGATCGAAGATCATCTGTTCCAAGGCCAGTTACCCAAGCGTTTGATCATTGGTATCGTCAAGAATTCAGCCTTCAACGGAGTCCACAACGAAAATCCTTTCCTGTTTCATCATTACAACGTAGTCAAGATCGAAGTCAGTCGCGTTGACAAGACACTGTGTACCCGACCCTTTGAGCCTATGTTGGGTGACAGGAATTACTTGAGGTCGTACTTGTCCCTGTACGAAGCCACCGGACAGTTAGGAAGCAACACCAGTCACGGCATATCGTACGAGGATTATACAGGAGGCTACGGTTTGTGGGCGTTTGATTTCACTCCAGACCAAGGCAACGACGAGGGACATTTCCACCCTATAAAATCCGGCCAGATTCGTGTGGAACTTCAGTTTACTAATCCTCTACCTGACACAGTGAACGTCCTCCTGTATGCAGAATTTGACAATAGGATAGAAATCAACAGTTTGAGAGAAGTCATTCTAGATTATTAGAAGCTGTGGAAGACTGTTATCCCTCTTTACCTAGTGGAGAAACTTTAGACATGGAATGTGAGGAGACTGTGGAAGAAGAAGAATCCCAAGACAAAGACGAAGAAGTTAACATGATAAAGTCAAGATGGCCAGAACGAGAAGCCCATTTAGTCTCCTGTTTTGCTACAGTCCTGGCAGATAAAATGAAAGAATTGATCAAGGAAGAGTGCTATGGATGTCACAACGATCATCCCAGTCAAATTCAACACGACAAATGTCTGATGCTGAGTCAAGAAGAAAAATTGGACGAATATCTGGACAAAGCTTGGGGTCTCATCGGGATAGAATTCATGTTGAATGAGTGGTATAAAGGCTTGGATAAACATTCTTCTCCTCCATTAACGTCTCTGGAGTGTCGTCGCATCGAATCTCTCTTTGACCAGAGTAAGAAGTCAGAGCTAAACGCCTTTTACTTGTCAGACATTTTTAAGTAAAAAGTCAGGATCGAATTGATCACTTATCATTACCTGTGAAGAAAAAACCCACACAAAACATGGATACCTGGGAACTTTATTACCTTTTGAACCACAGTTCGTACACTGCTTCTTGGAATCCTGTCGTCTGTGCTAAAGATGAACTCCCTCATCGCAAACCTCAAGACCATCAAGCTTATGTGATCAACACGGACGATAGTCATCTCCCAGGAACCCACTGGGTAGCCGTCTACTTTCCTCAAGAAGGATGTGTGGAATATTTTGATTCCTATGGATTGCCTCCTCTGGAAGACGATATCATTGACTTTATGAGAAGAAATGCTCAGACCACCCGATTCAGTAATGTGAAATTACAAGGCACAGATTCCTTGGTGTGTGGACAATATTGTGTGTATTTTCTGCATCATCGCAGCCGGGGATATTCTTTAGAACATTTAGTGACTCATTTTGATCCTTGTTCTTCTTCTCGAAACGATGTGAAAGTAGATCGATGGTTTTGTGACCATTATTCTTATCTTTTGTCTCAAGCTAGGAAACGTAGTGTCCATCAATGGCCTAATGACTTCTAACAGTGGAAATCACAATTTCATTCACAACGTTGTCAGCCCTGTCCAAAATAATGGGTTAGTTGAAAAAAATGTTTGTGATTTGAAAAAAAAATGTTTAATGTTATATTGTTTGATTATTGTTAAAAATGTTCTAATTGTTTGTTAGTGTTAAGTGACTTTGAATAAAAATGTTGTGTTTTGAAGAAAAAAAATGTCTTTGTAGTTTGTTTTGCTATAGGAATCTTGATTCATGCTCTTTGACTTCTTACTATCCCTCTCATGACACTCATTGAACGGTCCGACTCGAAAACCGTGTAGGGATGTTTTCCTTCACGTCCGCGTTTTGACTTTAAAACCGGGGGAGTCTCCAGTCTAACCATCCATTGTCGACTCATCCTCCTACGAAGATGTGCTCCAGACTAGCTAAGCTAAACGAAGCCTACGTGAATTTGCATAGGGTCAGACACAGTCTGATACCGAAGCCTGAAGAGATATAGAATGTGAGAATGTTAAAAGTCACTGAAGACCTGATAGAAGAGCTCTTCAGAGAAGAAATTAACAGGGAGAAAGAAGAATGGACAGAGAAGTACAGACTTCAGAAACAACAGAGAGAGCAGCAACACCAACAACAGCAGCAGCAGCAACAGCAACCTGAACCTGACAGAGGCTTTGTCGACTGTCGTATCGATACCAAAGAGTTCTTCTTCTCTTTCCGAAGAAGCAGACCTTATCCTGGGAGAAAGCCTATCGTCAAAGGAGGCCGCAATCTTAGAACCTAAAAAAGATTGCCATAGCAAACAAAAATCAGCCCTTTTCAGGGCTACCCCAACCTCTAGAAAAGAAATAAAAATCGATTGCCTATAATAAGTTAAAAAATAGAAGTGCGTTTATAAGCACACGAATTATTTATCTTGCTTAGAAAGTGTGTGTGATTGTAAGCGCTCACGTACGTTTGTGTGGATAGTAGATTATGGTAATGTTTTTTGTTGTTTGAAGTGTGGGAATAGTAGATTTGGGTTTGATTTGACTGCTTTATGTGTATGGATAGTACATTATTTCTTTAATGAACATTTTTAAATTAGTTATGGGTAGTAAAAAAGTGAGTGAGTGTTTCTTTTAGATCCGCGCGTTGTTTGGTCATGATCTAGGTAATATAAATTTTGTCTTAGGGGATGTTTTCCTTCACGTCCGCGCTTTTCGTATAAATTGAAAATCGCTCGGCAGTCTAGCTACCCTTGTTGATTGATCAACACTAGAGAATGAACACCAGACTAGCTAAACTGTTAGAACTCCAGATGCACCTGGAATATGCCAGGCGCATACTAAATGAACTGGCAGCGGAGGACATCGTACAAGAAGGCAGAATAAAAGAGGAGAAGGAAAGAAAGAATGAAGAAGAAGTGTTCCGAATCACAGAGACAGAAGATTGGGGTAAAGATTCTACTCATCCAGCCTCTGCACTCCCATCTAAGAGAGTCAACTGGAAAGATTGGAGTAGAAGATGTGTGTGTGGTGCCAGGCCTGGAAGGTGCCATCATTAACCAGGTGTAGTAGAGTTCTTAAAAAAAACCCCAGCCCTTTTCAGGGCTACCCAAACCTTTAGAAAAGAAATAGTAATCGATTTGCCAATGTGTGTTTGTGGAGTAGTGTGAATATAAACACAGACTCTTTTTTCCTGGTGTGATTGTATTTGTTTATGTGTGTGTGTGTGTGTGTTTGTAAGCACTCAAGTACGTTTGTGTTAATAGTAGATAATATGAGATGAGAAAAGTAGGGGCTGTTTTCCTTCACGTCCGCGCGTTTTAAGTGATGATCTAGGTAATATAAGTTTTGGGTCTTGGGGGATGTTTTCCTTCACGTCCGCGCTTTTCCTATAAGACCTAATAGTGTTCGTCGTTCGCACCATTCTAAGGAATAACTGAAAGAAAAACATGGCAACAGTTACAAGTTTATTTAACGATTTAATACATAGCTATTTTTGGATCATGGATGGGACTTATGTAGTAGAAAGATTGAATAAGGAAGGAAGATTTGAAGGTAGCCTGAACAATGTGAAGAGACTTGGAGTAGCAAAAGACCTAATAGGGGGAATGATTGAGGAAGAAGTAGAAAGAATCAGAGGATTCATTGACCCACATTACGTGAGAGTAGGTAGTTTAAAGGAAGCCTTGGATCATGTCATAGAAGTCAGGAGCTTCCTAGAAAATAGCTTTTATTGGACTGACTGGTGGTACGTAAAGTGGGGTTTTAACCAGTTGATAAAAGCAGAAGAACTAATTAGAGAGGTAATGAAGTGATGAAGATAAAAGAAAAATGGAGCAAAGAGAGAAAGGAAGAAGAGAATAAGAAGAAGAAATTAGAGTTTGAAAGATTGAATAACAACTGGATGAAGATCTAACAGAAATTCAGAGCGATGGGTCATCCTGACTGGATGACAGAGATTGAAAAGAGGAAGAAGAAAGGAATAATGGAAAAAGTGAGAACTTGGTGGAAGAAGTGGAGGAAATTAAAGCAGAAGAAGAAGAAGAAGAAACCCAAAGGTCCTTTTCAGGGCCCCCTTCATAGGTCTCGAAAAGATCTTGACTTTCATTGCCTACCCCATTTTTTAAATAGAGACCTCTCCCTGTTTCAATTTCCCATGTTCCATTTCCATAGACCCATAGGGTCGGGACCGTATTAAAATAGGGTCCCGACCCTGTTCCATTTCCCCTTGTCCCTAGATAGACCCACACTATATTCCCATGTTAAATTCCCCTTGTCCTTAGACAGGCCCACACTATATTCCCATGTTAAATTCCCATTGTCCCTATAAGGTAAGTCTACTTTTCCCCATGTTAAATTTACATAGTCCCTATATCCACCAGGGTGGTTTTTAATGATAGTCCCTATAGTCCCCCTATCGCCCCTATTCACTACTCACGCAGCAAATCCTATTCGGTCAAGGAACCATAGTATGGGTGTATAGTATATGACCATGGTAAATTTTGTCTCCGCAGGATACCAACCGATGGGTTATCCCTTATGGTGTCATTACCGTACGCAAAATCTTGGCGATAATTGTGTCTTTGCTGAAATGACTTGTAATTTCTCTCGCACAAAAGCTCTACTTGGTGGTTGTACAGCTCGCTCGTCCGTGAGAACCGAAGGGAGTTTATACAATGGGAGTTTATATTACGCCCATTGCTCCAAAATATCGATTCGATGTGAGATCTTAAATGCATCAATAGACCACATCGGGTCAGTAGCACGACACTTTCCACCCTCAAACTACCTCTCTGTATACGAATACCGACTTAAATTGTTTCAGAGTGGGTATAACACTAGTGGTTATAAAACCCATGTAAACGTGTAGTTTGATCAATTAACGCTGTTATGACCGACCGAAGCATGGTCGCCCATTCATCAGCTCATGGTTCACGATTCAGCAATACTTCTTGCGAGTACTGGTACCCGAACAATCGTTTCGCATGTGTATGGTTAAATGGTGACATGATGGCCTGATAACGATGTATTCCGACAGGTCAACGACAAACCAGCACATCATGTTTCACCGGCAATACAGTAAAGGCTCCTGAAATTTTTTTTGTCTGAGTCCACCTGCAAAAGCCACAGTCGTGTTAGCGGTGAACGTTCATCGATGCGTTTAAACGCGTGTTTGTCATTCACTGAATATTTGGACGTCAGCGGCTCCTTGTATCTGCTGCCAACATTCACGACGGTTAACGCGTAATTTGTATGTACGCGAACTTACCTGATCATGTGGGAGAAACAAAAGACCAGCTTCATATCAAATGATCCACGGGAAATTTGACTGTTTGGGTGGATAAAACTGCCAAGAGGATTGTTTAGCAAGTCAGACTCGAGCGACCCCATGAGTAACTGTTGCCGCTCTCGCTAACTTTTCAACACACTGAGTAGACTCTAGTATACCGGGGACAGTTTCGAGTCCATATTTGTTATATAAATGTGTTTTATTTCTATTGAACAGCTCGCTAGAGTCCATCAAATTCAGCCTATGATTTAATATCTCCTATGACAATCCATCTGGCGATTCTTTCTCTGGCAGTTGATCCTGCAGTTGCATTTAAGTCATGGACGAGATCCACGTCAGATTTTTAACGTGTACGTATATCATTTTATGTCAGTAACATGCAACATCAACGCGGTTTACAATCTCTCCTCAGGGCTTCTGTCAGCTTTCATGAAGTCGTATGTCTAGCCGTTTTCCAGGCCCACAACAATTATTTCTAGGTATATGTTATCCACCAGAATATTGACTGAACTTTATCACCGATAGCTTTGTTAGCGCGGTAACTAGATCATTCAAACCGACTTTTATTTTATAAATGTAAATTTCTTTGGTCCACATCGAACGCAGGTTGGATTAAGGTACGTGTTCTGTGAGTCATCACACACAGTATGAAGACGTCATTATATTATACAACAATTAATATTCAACGTTGCATTACAAACGAGAAAAGATTACACTATCATCGATTTCTTTGTGTCGGTGAAGCATCGACCACTCAAACAGTGTTCCATGTTTCCGAGTTCAACTCGTGCGCTGATCATTGTCCCAGCCAAATCAAGAGCATTCAACAGTTGTATTCGATCATGCGATAGTTAACGTGTGATCGGTTGCACGTGACTGCACTATACGCGGCCAATCAACTGTGCTTTGATATACCCAAGGATTTCACGGACGCGATTGTGTCGTCAAAGATATCTTCGTCCTCCATCAATCAGGTCTTTTTCACTATAAATCAAGTCCCTGTGATTGACAGCCTTGATCTGGAGCATAATGTTTTGTCTTGTACGATGATACATTACTTGACCGGCAAGACAATCCCGCTATAACATTTTTCCATGGCCGGTACAGACACAAAACCGTGATCAATGTGACACAGCGATAAGCACGCGTGCCTTAAATGACCATGGACAACTGCAGCATGTGGATGGTATTTCGTTGGGTTGACCGGCACATCCTTGCAAACATTCATTGGACCTGGTATGCCGCAGACCACATTGCAGCATGTCACCAAGGGCCCGAATAGTTTCCTCACAGTAGTCTTGTCATATGGGCCGCGCAAGGATCGAACGGAATCAAACTCAAAAATGTAAAGCAATTAAACAACCACGATGAGCATATAGAATGCCCATACGTCGATAAAGGTTTTGGTTGGGGAAATAGGCGTAAACACTCAGGAATGAGATATCAATAATTCCTTGTATTGGATGTTTGGGTCGTGTTTTATATTGCATGACGTGAAGTTATATTATTCAGCTCAGAAAGGCTCACTAAAAAGTTAGACAAATGTGAAACAAGAGCAAAATATGCAAGTGTGAAATTATTAGTCTTTTGTGATGTGTGGTCAATAGGTAGTTAGATGAAAAATGATATTGTCGTATTTGCGGGGTTTACAATCTTTCATTTGACAACGAATGTTGTCTTGATGTCATTGGGAAATATGGGAAAGCAATCGGCCTTAAATCAGACTCACTCAAGTGTTTGATTCTCTCGGTAAAGAGAGAACCCTTGCTTGTGACAAGAAAGATTTTATGGTGCAGCGGTGGGATTTGGGATAGCTTTGTGATATTTATTTTGCTTTCCTTTTCGGAGTTATAAGCTTCCATGGAAGTTCGCTTCGCACCTCGTAACATTTATTGCCTGAAAGAACATCTACTTATTTGTTTTAATTTCCATTTAAATGTGGGCAGATATAGTACTCTATGAGCCAATGAAATTTCTGGTAGGATATAATCTAGCGGTGGAAAATAGTATTGTTATGTACGGATGGCACTGTTGTTGTTCGTCCTTTATGTTCAAAGATGACCATGGCATTATTAACTGGCTTGATTTCTGTAAACACGTGAATGGCTAATGAAGCCAATTTATACTCTGAACTGTCTGTGGCACATTCGACTTAAGATACCGCTTGGGTTTGCTGGATCAATATAGGACATGCTGAAGTTTAGAGATTTCCTTTTTTGCTCGTGTTTCACAACTGTCTCTGCAATTCTCTTCTGTTGAAAGTCTGTAGCTCAGTATGGATGAGACTCCGCCAGGTGGAGATCAAACTGGAAAACTGTAAACGTCACACTTGAACATCCAGAATATTCTTTAGAAGCTTCAAGGCGCCATCGCAAAAATCCGGCCTAAATAGCAGAGACCCACGGAATCAGAGACTCTAGTGTATCGGTTGAATTTATCAAACATGACGTCGACGATGCTAATAATATAATGAAACAGTACGTGGACGTAAATGCTGCCACCATGCTACCAGCCCTACCCTTACCAAGACACGTACTACTTTTTGGGAGACAAATTCAGGAAATATTAACTAAAGAAACAATTGATAGAAAGTTAAAACTTTAGTAAGTGGTCGACTTATTCTATTCTTCTGAAAATGGCTTTGATACACTTAAACGTCACATCTTTAAGGTGCTTGAGTCCGGATCATACTGGTTTACCATAAGCGAAAGTTATTGTCGGTCTGAGAGAATAGTAATGATGGTGAATAATTTGCGGCGTCATGGTTTGTTTCTGGCCAATATCTCGTATTGATAAATCTGGTGGTGTTGTAGAATATGTTACACGCACAATATCAATATCATTGGTCGCCATCCGAAAGAGTGCTTAACGGTCTTTGGTGTTCGTGTTTAAGATTTATCATTATGTATACGTCATGGATTCTGATCATCCACGCGACGATGATGGTGTGCAGTTTGCCGACTAGGTGATTGATAGCTGAAAGAGGATGGCAACATCAATGGTAATTTTGTCCCACTTGTCAACGAATATGTACTTAAAAATTATGACATTAGCAGACCTTCGTATATGCACAGAAATATAATCTTGGTAAGGACCAGATAGAAATCGACCGCTTGGATCACATCTTGGTGTATCAATGCCATGTCGATGCCAGCTTGGAATCATAGCTTTAGTGTGCAGTTTACCCCGCCAGCTTGTTATCATACCATTAGAAAGCTGACTACCCACCATGCGTAAAAGCATCAAGGAATTGCTAGCACAGCAATAGAGTGGAATTCATCAACCAGACCACGCCAATATTATTCCCCGTCAATGATATCGAACCAACATAGAAACATCTCGACTTTATTTTAGAAAGGACTTACTTGTCTGCAAAACACTTGCTGGGAAACATTTAGACGAATCGTTTCTGACACCAAGCACGGGTTTAATCTATCTCTTTCTAAATGAACGTAGTGAACGTGGTGCCAAGACCCAGTAACGCACAGTCCCCGAAAACAGATACTTCCCATGAATATATTCCTATAATGGTATGGCAGTTTTACCAGTTAAGAATAATGGTAATGGGTTGAAAGAACGTGTGTGTTTTATATGTCAACAAGATCAGACTGTCAAGCGTTTGTAATTCAGCATGACAATATTTATAAAAGAACTGTGATGGATCATTCAAGTTACCGATGTGAAGAAAAAAAATCGAAACGGAACAACTGCTGCGAGATGAAATTGTCACAAATATACACGTTTTATTCGCGACATTCAAACCGGTGTGTGGTTGTATGTACTATTTGCGGAATCACCGCAGCGAACACCACTGGCCTGGGCATTTCTGAAATTGTGACAACAGCAACCATCATCCGTACACCATTCTGATTTGATGTCACTGTTATATCGATAGTAAGCTTTGCTGAATATGTCACTGAAAAATAATTTCGTAACGGCTGCATTGGTGAATCTATTCAGAAATTCTCGTGCAGCACAAATTAGTGTCAGCACAATCAGTAAACTATTGTTAGTGGCCATTGACAGCAATTAAAATGGCTAAGTTTGAAATGGTACTGGTCGAAATGGAAAACCACCGAAGACTACGTTCGCATATATGGAACCGGGGTGCTAGCTGATTTACATTCAGTAAATATCTCTGTTTTCCTGTCCATATAAATATGTTTGCGAACCTCAGCACTGCAGCTCCCAACACATGACGTGGGCTTGATAACCAAAGCTTCCACGACTCACGTGAATTACAATCACAGATGCACCCGTGTGCAAATGCAAAAAAGAAATCCTCATTGGAAAAACATATTGGGGGATCCAGAAAGGGTTTCGGGTCTGGGAACCGAAAAGTAATTAGCCGGTCTTAAATCCCCATTATTATAATAATCTGTATGACACTTGAATCCTCCGACGGATAAATCAACTTCAGAGAATGTATATTTGATGTTTCATGCACAAAATCCAATGTGCCAATTAGGTCCTAAATAATAAATGTTGACAGATCATATACAAAAGAATATATAAGGAAAAAAGGCAATCAATAAATTAATTAACTTTTATTACTTTTCTTTGGAATCTTGACCTTTATAAGACATTTGCACCCTTTAATAACACGACTACCTTACTGGATAAACCCATATTATAACATCTCTTGCACGATGGTTACTTTACGCTGGCAGGTCGTTCAATCAAGAAAACAGAAACAATGTTTACATTAACTGGACGAGAAAACCGGAAATGTTACCAGAACTGCGCTAAATGGCCAGTACATGGCCCTTTTCACTTTAGGGGAAATTATACACTCCTCAAATGTCTGCTAGAAATGTTAGTAAAATATTTAATCATAAGTTTAATAATCTATTCTTTTAAAACAGTTTTATGATTGGAATTCAGTTATTCATTCCATTTGCACACTTAATGACTTCAGCATGACCTTTACACTTAAAGTCGTTTTCTCCTGGGCTATGTCGTGCTGTAAATTACCGTTTTAAGCAAGCGATATGTCAAGTAGACAAGCGGTTAGTTTTTATCCATCTAAATGGTGCAGTCGCTTTTTCTAGTGAAGTGAAAGAATAAAAAAAAAACAGACAAGGAAAACAAACAAACAATAATGGAGAGATTTCATGAAGTCGCGATTACACTCACTCCGTCATGTGATAAAGTTACAATATAAATGTTTCTTTTTTACATGCTTACCCGATGACGTGTTGATTTGATATTGGGACCACGATCTAACAGTGCCTCGTGAGAGAAAAAAATCGGTATGTCCTCTCTCTCTCTCTATCCAAAGTGACTCCAACAGCTCAATAGTTAATCTAAATACATGAATATCAAAATATTCTTCAATCGTATGATGAAGCCGATATTTTATGTTTCTTACACGCGGGGTGTAGGCATTTAATGTTAACTTACTTGAAATAAATATCTTCACCACAGTTCTTTGACTTCTTATATTGTCTTTGGAATGATTTCATTTGAAAAATCAAATTAAATGGTTTGCATGGCAATATTGGGAGCCTTAGAAGTACACATACATACATACATACATACATACATACATATGTGCATACATGCATGCATATATACATGCATACATATACATGCATGTGTGCGTGCATAGTCAATTTGTATCATTAATTTTGAAGAGTATGCCAAAGTGAGTCCATCGTTCTTAAATGATGTAGCGGTCCAATGTCTTTTAAAATATAAATAAAATATAGCTTGCAAGATCATACTCGCACAATTATAGATAAAAGTAAATAAAATAGAATCCCATAAAAATTCGCTTATAGGACGAGTCCACTTACAAACTGCACAGACCCAGATCTGCCGTCGCATGATGCGCCCGCAGATCTGGCTATATTCAGTTTGTAAGGATTAATCAGTAGAATAAACAACATAGACCTTGATCTGCAGGCGCATTATGAAATAGCAGATCAGGGTATATGTTGCTTGCAGCTGGATACGAACTATAAGCGACTAATGACGGTACCACTTTCACTTCAGCAATCATCGAGAACGGACCTATCTACTTTGCTTCGTTTACACTTAAGTGTATCAGCCTCTTCAATCTTCATATCTATGAAAACGGCAAATATCAGTTTTAAATTTGATGAAATGGAACAAATGTATAGAAAACTTACAGCAAGATAAATTGTTATACAGGAAATTTCACCTGGTATGCGACGTGTCAAAGGTTCAGTATCGGACGAGCAAGTGGTAATGGGCAACTGCATAATGAATGTTGGGTGGCTCGCATTCCCATTGGTTAAGAGTCTACTGCGATCACTGCTAAGCAGTAGTTGATTTATGGTTATTGATAGATCACATCTGCAGTTGCAGAAAAACATTAATGTGGGCCCTTCTCAGTCCTTACTTTAGAAATAACCATTCTTGTGGACTCTCGCTTACATTTAATTGGCTTTAACATAGACTTCGCACTGGGTCAGTACTTCAAAATAAATTATGATAGTAGTCATGTTGCACTTTAACGGTACATGATTATTCTGCTATTTGGCGTAATGCTTGAGTGATGGAAACGGATGCACAACAAAAAACACGTCTTGTTTGGAATAGGTCACTAACATATATTGCAGAGACCATGAAATACATGCTCCTGGTAAGTTTCACAACGTCCCAAAACATTTCTTCCACGCGATTTTCCCCCCTTTCCGGAAGTCGATCATCATTCTTACGTTTGGTTCTCTGCTGAATGAGCTAAAGCGGCAACCATCTGGGTAAGGAAAGGTTACAGATGTGAAAAATGTTTTAGCAATAGCATTGGTTTCTTGATAAAGAAAATCTGCTATAAAGAGGCAATGCACCGCTTATTCCCTACGAAAAGAAAGTTTATGTCGATTTACAGCAAATACGTAATTCTTCCTATAGAATATTCAATTTAAAAAATAAAAACAAACACAATTAGGTAAGACAAGAACATATTGACAGACAGCATATGATAGGCAGACACGAAGAAAGAACGATTTCCAAGTTCGTAAATTATCAGCATGCACTTGAATTTTATCATATCACTTGTCATGTCGTGTGGCAAGGAATGATCTCATCTCGATTTTTTGCAGTGTACTTTAATTATTGATTCTAAAAACAGGAAGGTAATAATTCATGTATACTTTTTCCTGACTGCAACACTCTGTTTAAATGTTAATATTGTACTGTCATGGGATTATGATGGCTTTTTAACGTAAATGGAACTGAAGTCCTCAGAACGAAGTACGTCTTTCGTTAAGATGGGTGCAAGATTTGGTTTTCCGATGAATAAACTAAAGAACCGTTGGAAAAGCAAAAAAACATGGACCGGCGTCCAATCACACGTACATTTGGGAGGTACTGATGTGGTCAGAAGTACAAAACACCTGATTGTGTGCTTTCTGCTATCTAAGACCTTCACTAAATACATAAATAAGTTAATCCTACATTCTATTTTGCAACAGCATTACAAAATCATTTCCATCTTACATGTGAAGATTAATCAAAGATCTCATCTGCATGGTGTCTCATTTATGAACCATTGCGGGATGCCAGGTTCACATTAGGTTGCGATCCATGGAGATGTAATCAATTAGGCCGATGATAAGTGTTACGGAGTCAATAGATTCCCCTCAGCACTTGTCCAACAGGACAGAGTGTGTCTCCTTCCTGTCTCCCAAAGGGCACCGCAGTCATGCTGATCCTAACATAATCAATATTTCCAATTTACGTCTTGTTCTTGCTACAGTAAACGGCTATGACAGAGGGTCTAATCTATCAACAGGTCATACCGTACTTACTCCTAGATGTGTTAAATCCATGCTGTCTGCACAAAGGCGACTGTATTGCTTGAAAATAGCGGCATCATTCTGAGTCTACACTAGATTATATCCGGGTAACTGTGCTCGGCTCGTCGAGACAGAGTAGGATCAACAGAATCCATACTACGTATTGTTTAGCACTCTATCACTCATGAATAACTAATTACAATTGTGAGGACATCGTGCATCCGATAGATCTGGGTCACTGTAGCATATAAGGCAATTGGTGTCATATTATCTACGCACTTCAGTGTTCTTCCGGTCAGTTAGATTTTATAGCAGAAACCCATTCTAGCTCACCATTATTGAATATTCAGGCGATAATAATTAATGGGAATTTGTAATTATTCTTTAATAAACAGATAATAATCAATAGTTCATTGGAGTACTTTGCCTCCAATAATTATCTAATAGGATGATATCTTGGATCGCGCTTAAATAATTATCTTTCCAGCCGAATCTCTCCGATTATTTTGAAATAAACGAGGATGAATTTATGACCTATAAATAAGCTCATGGTATGGAAGGTATATTCAATGATTTATTTCCTTTTGTCAAATGATACAGTCTACTGCAATCTCATTAGTTCCAAAGGCCGATGAATATGCCCTGCTTGTTCTTTATAAAAAAGTAACATTGTTAGTTAAGTTGATGATATAAAATCAAGCAACATAAGGATTTTTCAATTGACGCTGATGACCCAATAAACACAAACCATAGCTTACATGCAATCAGAGTTTAATATCAAAATAATTGGATAACAATTCGAAGAGTCGCACTTTGATGATGACTATTAAGTTAGTCAAACAGGCAGCAGGTGTGACCAAACGTATGGTTGACAGACGCTGTCAAACTTGATAACCTTTGTAGCTTTTGGTCATAAAAAAAAAACAACATTATGTACGTCTAATTCAAGTTGTATATGATTTTGCCGGTTACAGTTAGGTTGATGTGTGCAATTGTTTGGGATACAGTACTCACTTATAATTCGAATCCAACTGCAAACTACAACGATCTTGATGTACCGTAGCATAATGCGCTTGAAAGATCAGAGTCTATGTTGTTTTTTCTTTAACTGATTACTCCTGATAAATGTACAGACCCTGATCTGCCGGTTCATTATGCGACGGCAAATTTGACTCTGTGCAGTTTGCAGTTGGACTCGTCTTGCAAGCGAGCAATACGGTACACAAACATCGGAAATGCACGTTCTGCCTCGTGCAAATAAACGCTTGATATACATTTGTGGAATCCAATTTATGTATTTCATTTATTGATTACATAACATAATTGCCATACACGGCTTGCTGTGCTCTAAGACATACCAGAGAACTCGGGAAGAATGCTGAACCCTTCGATCGATAAAACTTGATCCACGTGCAATTTTCTCCGTTGCATTATTACCTATCTATAAGGACAGGCAATGTCAAAATAGTTATGTCATTCAGCTCACGTACTTTGCATTAAAAGTTAATGGTCTTTGCTACAGTATTTTCTGTCAAACAATATATATATATATATATATATATATATATATATATATATATATATATATATATATATATATATATATATATATATATATATATATATGGGTGCGGGTGGGTGGGGGTGTTAGGTCTTTAGTAGAATTGGTATCGTTTAATAAAACTATATTTGTATGTCACAAACTGCATTGTCTGGAAGAATTTTTTTTCTTCTTGTGAAAGTCCGACCTTCTTCATTAGCTCTGTGTATTAGTATAATGTATGTCTACTCTCTCCTATCGTCTCTCTTATCGTAGTTATCTGTTTACAATCTACCTATTTTAGTGTATCATATTATCCTTTTAAGCACTGACACTCGGTCTCTTTCTCCAATCTGAAATTTCTCAGCAAAATGGAAAATCAGGGTGAAACAGCGTTTTGCCAATTATGTAACCTATTTGGAAAATAAAACTTCTATTACGTTTGAAAATTCGTTTTCGCTCCTATGTACGGGAAAAGCTTCCGCGTCCTTAAGGAACTCTGTTCTTAATTTTACTTCTCCGAACCTTCGGGAAATCCCGAAAGTTTAATCTCTACATCAAATCAGGTAATTGGAAATAGCAGTTAAATTTCATACTGAACTTCTACAATGGTTTTGCGATGAAGACACTTTTAGTAACTATATGGGACAACTGAACACATTTCAAACAAGACCAAAACGACAACTATCTGACAAACAGCACTGCAACTGTTCTAAGATCACGTGTTAGAGAGAAATCCTAAACGAGATTTGGTCACTAAAGGAACCAAATCGGAAAAGAATAGCAAGTTTCGCAGGATAAAATGTCCGACAAACCAAAATATGAACACAAATATGAACACTGTTGTAAACCTGCCAGAAGTTAAGTTGTCTGACTCAGACACGAGTCTCCCCTTGAATGGACTCGACTCTTGTTTACAACCGAGAACTAACAAGTACTGGATTTGAAAGAATACTTTGCGAGTTTTGTACGGAGACTGAAACTGTTGAAGTTTAATAAGGATACTAGAGATCCCAGCGTTGTTACCGATGAGTCTCAAATATTCCTTCAAGAAAAGCGAGTAAATTCCACCCCACCCCCTATTAAACTTCCAGCTCGAAACACACGCTTGTCCGCGGTAGAAAATGACATACATTCTCATGAAAGGAGCCACGTCAAAGAGAACATTTTAATCACACAGAAAAGGCAGTCGCCTAACAAAACTGCGTAAAAGTGAAAATATTGTTAACACAGGCAAGAGGTTCTGCGTAGTTGTCATGAAGACGTCTGACTACATCGCTCGGGCGACCATGCAACTTTCCGACGATAAATTTCAAAAATATAAAAAGTCAGTCATAGCCCAACAAAAGAACACGTTGAAACTGTGTCAGACCTTAGAAGACGTGCATAACGCATGACACCGGGACGACAAAAACCCAATTTTCCTCCTACTAGTTGACCTCAAATCGGGGAGCTTTTATTTGCTCCCTAAAATACAAGTAGAATGGAAACCGGAGAGGCCTATCATTTCTGGAAACAATCATCCCACTGAAAAAATGTCTGAATTCTGTGATTTTCACCCCCGGCCTTCCTTTGAAAAACCACCTTCTTGAATCCAAAATACCATGGAATTTCTCAACCAACACCAAAAACTCTTCTCATCACTAAGGATAGTAGTGTATAGGGGCGATTCAGCGTCAAGGGGACTTTCATGTTAAAATAGGTCCCGGCTCTTTGGCGTCTATGTAAATTTAACATGGGAAAAACTGTTCCGGCCCTTTGGCATCAAGGGGAATTTAACATGGGAATAGATCGTGGGCCTGTATGGCGTCAAGGGAAATTTAACATGGTGGGCCTGTATAGCGTCAAGGGAAATTGAACAGGGTGGGTCTGTATAGCGTCAAGGGAAATGGAACAGGGGAGAGGAATATAACACACACACACACACACACACTATAGACAACAGACATTTTTTAAAAAAAAAAAGGGGGGTAGGCATGAACGGTAATGTCTTTTCGAGGCATATGAAGGGGCCCTGAAAAGGGCCTTTGGTTTCATCGTCTTCTTCTTCTTTTATTTCCTCCACTTCTTCGACCAAGTTCTCACTTTTTCCATCATTCCTTTCTTCTTCTTCTCCTTCTCTGGCATCCAGTCTGGATGACCTATCTCTCTGAATTTCTCCTGTATTATGATCCAATTGTTGTTGAGTTTTTCAAAGGCCTCTTTTTTCTTTAAGTTTTCCTTATCCTTTCGTTCTGTATTCCACTTGTTTTTGATCTTCATGACTTCTTCCTCCATCACTTTTCTCATAAGTTCTTCCGATTTCTTAAGCTGGTCCAGGCCTTTTTTGACAAAGGACCACTCTGTCCATTCCATTACGTCTTCCAAAAAGCACCTTACTTCTATCACATTATCCATGGCTTCCTTCAAGTGACCAATCTTTACATACTCTGGATCAATAAAGCCTCTTAGTCTTTTTACTTCTTCTTCTATCATCTCTTTCACCAGATCCATAGCTAATTTCAGGTTTGTCACTTGCCTTCTAACAAAATCCCTGGTAACTTCATGCTTCCATTCACGTTCAATCCTTTCCACTACGTAGGCTCCATCCACCATCGTCACATTAGGACACCTGGTCGTGTGGCAAGTGGAAATCGTTCCACATCTTGCCACGTGTACGATATCCGAGCGTGGTGAAGGAGGAAAAGGCACTCGGCAAGCCAGCCATGGATGTTGTGTAGTTCCTGAAACGCTAGCCCGTACTTATTTCAAATTAAGTCCAGTTGTGCTAATGGACAATAAAAATACCAATAATGTGTAAGCCACCTCTGCAATTGATCAAATAAAATGAGTTATCAATTTTGAATAAATTTTTACGGACAAGTTTGAATTTAGTGTACAAAGTGTACTTTCAATATTCTAATAAATAAACCAATCAGTTAAGTCAGAATGACTTGTAGAAGTTAAAATCACGCATGGATATAATTAAAAGTAAAAAAAAATTTGACGGCGGTACCAAATAAGGTCAAATTTGTTTAGATAGAGTATTATTAAATACGGCTTTCTGCCAGTTGAGAGCCGTATACATTAAGGCAATGGTAGCAATCTTATATTTCTCCCATCTTTTCTTCATAGATTGCTATCGTTCTAGAGCTGCAGGTTAACCGGTGTAGGTAGCTGATGCGGTCCGAAGGTTTTCGCATAAATCTTTCTGGTACCTCGGTGGACGGCCGGTAATAGACTTCCCATTAAGATTCTGCGATTTCATTCTTTCATCGCTCAGCTGGTTGTATAATTCCCCATAACACAGACAAGGTTTCAGCGGTGCGCTTCTCACAGCTTGCCCTCCGTTGGTATACAGGGTTCAGGTGGAGTGCTTCCTATAGCTACTTCCTCCCCGCACTGTCTGTCAGATGGCCGCCAGTTAAGAGCTGCTACCTTCTTTCCCCTTTGCCGGTCATGTAGGTATTTCAAATCAACAACGTTGTTTTAGTGAATGGAAGTTATTAAGCATTAGAGTTTTTACTCTACTAATTCCAGTGCTGTGGGTACATTCTTTGTTCTGTACTCCTAACGCACGTGTTTATTGCTTTTCCCGCTCATTCACCGCTGCTGGTTTGCCGGTCCTGCTTCGTCCCTGTCCACTGCCTGCCTGAATGATGATGAATGATGATGATGATGGTGCGAACGACGAACACTATGGGTTCTTATACGAAAAGCGCGGACGTGAAGGAAAACATCCCCCCTAAGACCCAAATCTTATATTACCTAGATCATCACTTAAAACGCGCGGACGTGAAGGAAAACATCCCCTACATGTATTGAAGATATGGTGCAGATCCTCTGGCACCCGACAGCAAAAGCAATTTGAGTTGTGAGGTTGTGGTCCTATGTGTTTCCACAGCTGTTGGCCAGCTTGGTTTTTCCAGTGTAGATTCTATTTATTACTTTTTGATCTTTTCCTTCAAGTAATGGTGGTTTTCTATTTCTGATGGTTTCATTTAGTGTGTTATATAGTTTTCTACCTTTCATCTTATGGTTCCAGTTTTCCTGCCATTTTTGGTTGATCATGGCTGTGATTAGACTGTATATTTCATTAACACTGTAAGCCAGTGGTAGGTGGTTTAGATCGCTTAGCTTTTGTTTAGCTAATGCATCTGCTAGATTGTTTCCTAGTATGTTTATGTGGGATGGTATCCATAGAAATTCTATTTGTTGTTGATTGCTTTTCAGTTTTTTAAGTATTAGGTTTGTTTGGTTTAGAAAGTTTTCTCTGTATTTGGTGTTGTTATTTAGGATGGTTGTAAGGACGCTGAGCGAGTCGCTTATTATTAGTGTTTGGGGTGGGTTGTTCTTTTCTACCCATTCTAGTGCTTTTATAATTGCCCAGAATTCTGCTGTATAAATGGAACAGTGGTCCGGTAATCGGTGACCATTTTCTATATTTAGTTTAAGTATTACGTAAGCAGCTGCTGTTTTTGCAGGTTCTGTGGTTTTCGATCCATCTGTGTATATTTGTAAATGGTTTGGATAATTGGTTGTTAATATTTCTGATGTTACAGTGCACAGCTGCAGTTCTTGATTTGTTTTATTGCCGTGTTTGGTGATGGTAATATTGATATTGGGGCCTTCGTTAGACCAAGGTTCGTTATCGAAGGTATTGATAGTTTCTGTTTGTTTTATTTCTATGGGGAGTAGTTTGACTAGTTCGTGTGCTAGTTTTCCTGTTGGTATGTGATGCTTGAGGGTGGTTCTGAAAGGTATATTACATTTCTCAATTGCTAGTAGTGTAGGGTGTGTACTGGATTGAGTATGTAATCTGGCTGCATATCTCAGTATTAGTTCCTCTCTTCTGAGATAGAGCGGAAGTTCTCATGTTAGTACCTGGAGTTCTACTAGCGATGTTGATGGCAGTGCTCCAGTGGTTGTAATTAGGGCTTTTCTTTGTACTTGTTCTAATTTTTTGAGATGGTTTGTTGGCGCTAGGTTGTATACTTGGCACCCATAATCAAGTTTAGATCTGATCAATGCCCTATATAATGTTAACAGTGTTTCTAGATTGGCCCCCCAGTTCGTTCCTTTAAGGCTTTGTATGAGATTAAGGTCCTTATTGCATCTCTTAACTACTTCTTGTATATGGTGTCCCCAATTTAGATGTTCGTCGAAATACATACCCAAGAATTTTTAGAATTTTTGGTTAGACTGGAGACTGCCCCGGTTTTAAAGTCAAAACGCGGACGTGAAGGAAAACATCCCTATACGGTTTTCGAATCTGAACGTTCAATGAGTGTTATGGGAGGGATAGAGAGAAATCAAAGAGTATGAATTAAGATACCTATAGCCAAACGAACCACAAAGGCGTCTTTTTCAAAACACAACATTTTTTATTCAGAATCACTTAACACTAACAAGTAACTATAACATTTTAACAATAATCAAACAATATAACATTAAACATTTTTTTCAAATTGCAAATACTTTTTTCAACTAACACATTATTTTGGACAGGGCTCACAACGGTGTGAATGAAATTGTGGATTCCACTGTTGGAAGTCATTAGGCCATTGATGGACACTACGTTTCCTAGCTTGAGACAAAAGATAAGCATAATGGTCACAAAACCATCGATCTACTCTCACATCGTTTCTAGAAGAAGAACGAGGATCAAAATGAGTCACTAAATGTTCTAAGGAATAGCCCAGGCTAAGATGATGCAGAAAATACACACAATATTGTCCACACACCAAGGAATTTGTGCCTTGTAATTTCACATTATTGAATCGTGTGGTCTGAGCATATCTTCTCATAAAGTCAATGATATTGTCTTCCAAAGGAGGCAATCCATACGAATCGAAATATTCCACACATCCTTCTTGAGGAAAGTAGACGGCTACCCAGTGAGTTCCTGGGAGATGACTGTCGTCCGTGTTGATCACATAAGCTTGATGGTCTTGAGGTTTGCGTTGAGGGAGTTCATCTTTAGCACAGACG
Organism: Sinohyriopsis cumingii; assembly: GCA_028554795.2. Classification (NCBI taxonomy): domain Eukaryota; kingdom Metazoa; phylum Mollusca; class Bivalvia; order Unionida; family Unionidae; genus Sinohyriopsis; species Sinohyriopsis cumingii. The sequence goes on from CM068825.1 coordinate 146,170,321, forward strand.
ACAGGATTCCAAGAAGCAGTGTACGAACTGTGGTTCAAAAGGTAATAAAGTTCCCAGGTATCCATGTTTTGTGTGTTTTTTTTCTTCTTCACAGGTAATGATAAGTGATCAATTCGATCCTGACTTTTTTCTTGAAAATGTCTGACAAGTAAAAGGCGTTTAGCTCCGACTTCTTACTCTGGTCAAAGAGAGATTCGATGCGACGACACTCCAGAGACGTTAATGGAGGAGAAGAATGTTTATCCAAGCCTTTATACCACTCATTCAACACGAATTCTAACTCTATGAGACCCCAAGCTTTGTCCAGATATTCGTCCAATTTTTCTTCTTGACTCAGCATCAGACATTTGTCGTGTTGAATTTGACTGGGATGATCGTTGTGACATCCATAGCACTCTTCCTTGATCAATTCTTTCATTTAATCTGCCAGGACTGTAGCAAAACAGGAGACTAAATGGGCTTCTCGTTCTGGCCATCTTGACTTTATCATGATAACTTCTTCGTCTTTGTCTTGGGATTCTTCTTCTTCCACAGTCTCCTCACATCCCATGTCTAAAGTTTCTCCACTAGGTAAAGAGGGATAACAGTCTTCCATAGCTTCTAATAGTCTAGAATGACTTCTCTTAAACTGTTGATTTCTATGGTATTGTCAAATTCTGCATACAGGAGGACGTTCACTGTGTCAGGTAGAGGATAAGTAAACTGAAGTTCCACACGAATCTGGCCGGATTTTATAGGGTGGAAATGTCCCTCGTCGCTGCCTTGGTCTGGAGTGAAATCAAACGCCCACAAACCGTAGCCTCCTGTATAATCCTCGTACGATATGCCGTGACTGGTGTTGCTTCCTAACTGTCCGGTGGCTTCGTACAGGGACAAGTACGACCTCAAGTAATTCCTGTCACCAAACTTAGGCTCAAAGGGTCCGGTACACAGTGTCTTGCCATCGCGACTGACTTCGATCTTGGATACGTTGTAATGATGAAACAGGAAAGGATTTTCGTTGTGGACTCCGTTGAAGGCTGAATTCTTGACGATACCAATGATCAAACGCTTGGGTAACTGGCCTTGGAGCAGATGATCTTCGATTATGGATCGCTGTCCAGCAGGAATAGTGAACGTTTTTACTTCCACGCGTCGTATGGGATACTTGGAGGTCGTTCTGCTCAACGTTTGACTGATGTCGTTTCCCACTTTGGGTAACACTTCCACGCGTCCCACGCACAGCCTGGTTTCTTGGATGATGGTTTTGTACTCGTTAGCATGGGCCATCAAATGGAAAGCGGTACTGCTACGATTCAGTCTCAGGCGAATATCCACTCCGTTCAGTAAATACTTTTCTTGTAACCACATGTCCAAATGCAAACGATCCATCAGTTCTAAACTACGTCCTTACAGAATTTTATTTCTACGTGTGTTTAACCCCACATTGTGAGGATCGTCATCTGCTGTGAGGGTTGTATCGTTAAACGTGTTATCACCCGCTGTGTCAGGTTTCCATACCAGGCAAGCATCCAGATGAGTATTCTTGGCTTCGTTTCCGTACGTCAAGAGATTTTCCAGGTAGGCACGATACGGGTAAGTATCCATACTGCTGCTGACCAGTTTGTTATTCAAGAGTAAGTCCACTTCGCTGAACAAGGAATGCATGAAATTGTTGACTGGAGCTACTCTAGCATCGCCTCCTGGATTGGTTTTGTCCGTTTTGATTACTTTGACTTTCAAATACAGGTAACTGCTATTCAGATCGATGTAATCTTCGGGCTGACCTTTGATATCAAACTCGATGGGAGCTGAATCCGTCAAAGAGGAGACGGGATGAAATTCCACCCATTGGGATTCTTGCATCGTCATCATGGTGGGTGGGATGGCAAACAGATCCAGTTCCGACTTGGAACAAGCGCAAGACTCTCGGTGCATCATTTTTTTCTCTTACTCAATAAACGAAAACGTCTAAGTCTCGAACGGTAATTCTTTTCTTTGTCTTTCTAGCTTTAGACGTGTGAAGTCTGGTGAAAGGGTGTTTTCTTCGTCGTCTTTTTCTGCCTTGTCCTTGCTGTGGCTTCAGGGAAGTAGGAATGCTTGACTCGGTAGCGTGTAGGGCATTTATAGGTGTTTCTCGTCGGCCTAAAAGGTCTTTACCTGTTTTCAGCAAGACATTTTTGCCTGCTCTCAAGAAAGCTTCTTTGGGGTTTTGTTTGTCGATGATAACATTTTGGAGAAATTCTTTGCCGTGTGTCAATTCCGCATCTTTCAAGGCGTGCAATCCGCGTGTCACCATCGGTTTCAACACCAGAGCCACCGAACGAAAAGCCGATTTTAACATATCTCCTAAACCGTGTCCTCGCTGTCGAGCAACCCCTCTGTACACTGGATACATGACTTACAACTCGTGAGAGAACCGTTTTCGAAAATGGAGTTTCACCGTGACTTTACCTTTGGTGAATGAAATATTTTGTTCCAGATCTCCTTTTATAGCAATGTTGACCGTGTCCAAATACGACTTGCTGACAGGCAAATAGTGAGGATGTACAAATTCGTGGTGGACGTGATAAGTGTTTCCACCTTCCTCGTCAGCGACGTGGCAGAATCCACTTTGAAAGGAATAACACGCAGTAACGGTGCGGAGGTGTGTCCCACCACATTATACTCCACCACATCAGAGTACACAAAGATCAAATTCAGTCCTTGGTTCAGTTCTACCGGGGAACGAAATAACTTGGTAAAAGAATCGTTGTCGGAAATGACTGGTAATTCGTTTTTCTTGATCATGGCCATTCTCATGTCCATGTCTCCGCCCAACACGTCAAACAATTCAGGACAAAATAAAATAGACATGATTTTACCCCCGTCAAATTTCATCAGGAAGCGACGAGCTGCTTTGTGGTACTCCAGGGTGACACTTTTTCTGACACTTTCCAAAGCTTTCAGAAACACGACATTAAATCTGGAGGTAATGGTGCTGACCAAAATGTTGACCACTAAAATAATATCCTGGGGAAATGAAGAAGTGGTAGGTCCACTTTTGAGTTTTGTCATCATAGGTTTTATTGTCATAGTTTAAACTATTCAAGTACTTTTGCATTTGCTCGTCATGAACTTCCACCGTAAAAAAATTTTGATTAGGAAGGACATTGAGGACTTGGGTCGGTTGAATGATTTCTACCAAAGCCACTTCCCAATGGGCTTCGTGATCTAATTGGATGGTCTGAGGTAATTTGACCGTGTAACAGCACAACGTGTTCTTGGGAAACACCTCCATGGAACTGTCACTGGGTAAGGATAAGTAAAATTGGTTGTTATTGCTCATAATTCCAGAGTTCTGTGGCTGTCCGAGGGGTTACTGGACGTCAGAGGCGTGTCTCCGCTCAAAATGGGATTGTTATTGTTGTTGGAGTGGTGACTGGCACTGGCACTGGACACAAGTTCCCGTTGTTCCCGTTGGAAGAGAATTTAAGGGAGGGAATCGGAATCAGGTAACCGATGCAACTGCTCAATAAAATGGTCCACAATTGTTTGTCTCCTTCTTGCAAACTCAAATTGGCGATGGCTGCTCCAATGACACAATACACCAGAAAGATTTGGCAGAAAAAGACGATTTGCGTTTTAGGCACACGTTCTCCACACCACACCCACAAGGGTTGTTTTTGTAAATCTTGCAGAGAAGAACTGGGTGAAGGAGTGGTAGCCGTAGCTGCGTCTGTGTGAAAGGGCATGATGGTCACTTCTTTTTTCGTTCGAGAATGCTTTCGATGTCGTACACGTCGTCTTTTTTTTGGTGACACGTTGTAACTCGGGCAAATAAAACGTTCCTTTGAGCACTTCTCCGTTCATGTCTTCCAATTTATAGACGGCAGGATCACGGCCATGCACTCCTTCAGTGACACGAAACAATTCGGTAGTCCAGTTAGATGAGCAACCTTTGTCAAAAGTGCGTTTGGTTTTGCCAATGCGTACCCAATCTCCTACGGCCAACGCTCCACTTTTCTTGGGGACAGCCCTAGTCGGGGACGTACCAAACAGGCGATCAGACACCAGCACTTCGTTCTCGGGAGTCACCTCTTGCGGGGCACGTCCAATGCTTCGATGGTAAGATTGGTTGTACGCTTGCACCAGGTGTGGTAAGATGTCGATGTACTTCAGAGTGTGGTGATGCGTAAAATATTTCCACATGCGTTCTTTCAAAGTGCGTTGAAAACGTTCCACGAAATTGGCTTTGGTTTAAGGATTCTCGGTGGTAAAAAAATGAATGTCACGTTTCTTTAATTCGTTTTGGAAAGCTTGGTTCAGAAATTCGGTGCCTTTGTCCGTTTGCCATCGAAGAGGGTGACGACCACTTTGTTTCAACACCCGTTGCAGGGCTCGCACTAACTCGTGGCTCGATTTGGAAGTCAAGCGCACGACCCAAGCAAATTTGGAAAAGACATCGATGACACAAAACAAATATTTGTAGCCACGATTGTAGCTGGCCAAATGAGAGACATCGGCTAAATCGGCTTGCCATTGATGATCGATGCCTTCCAGTCGGGTGCGACTTCTGGAAAACTTGCATCGAATGGGTTTGTGTAAAGTGTAGGTAGCTTGTTCTTGTAACCATCGTTGCACTTGAGGTAAACGGAGACTTTTCAGTCGAGTTTTGGCAGCACGATACCATTTTTGAACTCCTGCGTAACCTGCAGGATGCGAGGGATTGTAGTAAATGCTGGCTAACACCTACTCCATTTTTTTGGTTCTTAATAAGGCACCCACTCTTCGAGGATGCTACTTCGGGTGGGACGAAAGGGTGGTATGGAAACGGATTTACGTGTCCGATGGGCTACGGGGGTAGAAGTCGAAGGTAGTGGTGGAGGTGGCAATGGAATGGCTTTGGTCTTCTTTTCTCTTTTCACTTCTGGTTTCCCTTCTTTCTTTTTCACCTCTGTCGAAGGAGAAGTGGACATCATCTTTTTAACCCAAGCTTTAATTTCTTCTCGTTGGGGTGTGGGGGACGGGGTCAACAAGGATGCTGAAATCTTACTAGACATGGGAGCTGCTGACGGTGTTTGAAACACTTCTCGTATCTCTTCTTCCTCAGGTCTTCGTGGGGTAGCATATCTGGTGACCCCTGGGGATGGTAGTAGTGGTGGAGGTGGTGGTGATAGTGTGGGGGATGGACTATTCATCAAGGTCTTAAAATCTTTCAGATTGGGTAGAGCTGTTTCGTCCAAAGCTTTCTGGTGAAAGAGTTGCAGTCGTTGCAAGAGTTGCCCGTACTTTTGCGATTTTTCTGTTTCGGACAAATCTTGGCGATCCATCAAGGACTGCAATTCGTGTTGTAACTGGGACATCTCAGTCAAATTGGGATTGGGAGTTAAATGCGGGGTGCGTTGTTCTTGCCAACGATGGTATTCCATCCATCGTTTGTAAGGCACTAAAGCTAGTTTTCGTCCTTCCATGGGATGTCAGGGGTCAATTCTGAGATCTTGGGACTTCAGAGATCCTTTTAATCTTGCTCCCACCAGTCCTCCCAACATGGTTCCCAAGACTCCTTTCAGCAATGGACCTAACAAGAGGGGTAAAATTCCTCCACGTTGGACCAACATCTTCTTCTTTTGTCCGATGAGACTTTTCTTTTGAACCATTTGGCGAAGAACGTGACGATGTTTGCCTAAGCATTGTTTCTGGTGTTTGGACAAAGGGATCGTACCTTTCAAGACGTTCAAACAACATTCGCACATGGTATCGATAACCTCTTTGGAGGCTGATTGAATGAGTTTTGTTCGTAAGGGTGGAGAAGCTTTGGACAAGACAGATAACATGTCCCCATGTTTGACTAAACGAGGAGGTAGTCCTTTCCTTTTCTTTCCTTGGGTTTTAGAAGAGGAATGTTTTCTGGAGGGTGACATCTTTGAGTCTTCAGGAGCACCAAAAACACTGATACCCCGACTTCGTCACAGACCTTTTTTATACTGGAACGCGTCGCCACTGATTGTCTTTACGTCGTATCAACTTGAGGACAGGTATGACACGTCGTGCAGGGGTACGCAACGGACTAAATCGAGCCAGTTCTTGCTTGGACAAATCCAGTTAACTTTGTAACATGCCCGATCTTTCTTGAACGTTGATTTTGGGAGCAGGTACATTGTGAGCAGCGGCCACTGCCGCTAAATTGGAGGGTCCTGCCACTGGGGAAGTTCTTGGGGTCATCAACGGAGAAGTTCTTGGTGTAATCAACGTCTCCAAGTACTTTTCAGTTCTTGGTGTCATCAACGGAGAAGTGAATGAACCTGAGGCTACCGGAGACGCGGTCACCGCCGTTGTGTGCGAGTGTAAGGTTGCGTCCTGGCCGAAGTGCCTCTCTTCCGACCAGTTTTTTGTGGGCTTTTCTTTTTCTGTGGACTTTTTCTCTGCTTCTTTTTCTGGGGACTTTCTTTTGCCGGGGTGGTGACTGGTAAGAGGAGGGTCCCGCCACTGGAGAAGTTCTTGGAGACACGGGTCTCCTTGGGGACCTGGTCTTGACACCGTGGCTCTTTTTCTTCTTGTAGCTTCGTTTGACTTTTTTCTTGGGGAGAACTTTGGGAGGATTAGGATCCCATCTTAAGAGAGAGCGAATGATGACCCCTCCTAGAGAATCGCTCCCTCCAGGTTTCAAAATGATTTGTTTTTTGGTTTGAGTGTCGATGGGGGGATCGGCCAGTTGGGTCAAAGCGACTTTGTTTCGATCAAAAAAGCGTTTGGTTTGATGAGGAATCTGAATGATCCCTTGTAGCAATTGACGTGCTGTCACCGTGAACCATCGTAAGACTTCTTTGAGACTAGCTTCTAAGACACGAGCTCGTATTTGTGGATTTTTTTCTCGACTGATGCCATACAAGGCACTAATCAATTTGACGGGAAGATGCGACTGAAGGGACGTCATGTTGACGGTGTGTGAGACAGACGAAAAGTGTCTGAGGTTTTTATAGATTTTTTTGAGTGAAATTAAGTCAAGGAGGGAGACGTGTACAGGACAGGCCCTCCGTCTTGGCACCAGTCGTGAAAAAATTGGGTACAAAATCGCAAATCATCGGGGGTAGTAGGTTTCAAATCGACGAGTAAATAAGCGTGTGGAGTTTGAGTGGCATCCTCGTACGCCTGAGTCAGCCAAGGCGTTCCTAACTGTTTGGCTAATACTTGCACTTGCGATTTATCTCGAGGGCTTTTAAACAAGACGACATAATGCGCATTGAGACTGATGGTGCGATGGGCTTTACTTTGTTGAAACGAATTTTGAGTGATGTAAACGACACTGGCATTACAATGATGCCCTTTGCCTGTAAACCAAAGTTTAATTTCTTCGTCTTCTCCTAACATGTCGTCGAAAATGACCAAATGGGTTTGACAGGAGTCAGAGACAATTCCGTCATCTTCTTTAGGAATGCCTTCCACAAACACGATGGAATCGCCTTGACGCCGATTTCCACTCTTTGTAACACCACATAATGCGCTGAGGTGGTGGATCGCTCAAATGATGTTTATGTTCGATCAAACGTTTGACAAATTCGGTTTTGCCTGAACCGCTAGGTCCAGCAATGAGCATGTTAAAGGGATGGCGAAGATACAAAGCCTCCCAACTGGCACTATCTAAGTGTTCTTTGATGACTTTGACAGTGGAGGAAGAGGGAGCAGAGGCAGCAGAGGTAGCCATAGTGTTAGGAATGTCACTATTGACACGAAAACAGACAAGACAAGAGTTTATATACTTTTTACAGGACACGTTTATTGAATGTTTTAAACATGAACACGAAAGACAAAAATACATAAAAGCCAAAGGCTTAAGTACAACGATAAAAGGCACATGAAAACGATCAACGTGGAATAGAAACAAGTTTCTGTACAACATGTTTTGGGTAATGTTCTGACCAGTTCTATAGGGGGTAAGGTCACACAAGTGTCCTCCCGAAAGGGTCTTTCAGACATGTCCACGACAGTCCTGTCCTGAGTGACGAGTTCTTCTTCTGGTACTGTCACTAACACTGGTTAAAAAGTAACTTTTTTCCTTGAACAACTCTCGTGCATACTGGGCCACTTCTTGGGTCCAAGCCTCAAAATCCCATTTTTTCCAGGCACGGACATCTGTCCAATGGGGGTGTAAGTCATAAGCTACACACACATCGTCATACACGTCTTGGGTAGCTAAAAGTTGACGAATCTTTTTTTCCCGTAGAAGTCGAGAAGTATCCAGATGAAAACGTAAGGCTTTGGGCAAAATGAGTCTCTCATGAACATTTAAAGGCACCACTTTCATGTTGAATGGGGTGGCAAATACTGTTCGTAAAGGGTCCACAAGGAATCGGCTGGTAAACGAAATCCCAGAAAACAAGTCACTAAGACACACACCACTTGTCGACCCAAATTGAACGGAAACAGTTCTTGTAATAATTGATGGTAATGATCCACGGTTTGAATATTTTCATTGAGTTCCTTCCACGGAATCTGTTCAATCACATGTGATAAAAGCCTTGGAATGGCAGCCTGTTTTATAGTCTCTTTATTTCGGAAGCAATACACGTACTTTCTAGCCAGAGATCTTCGTTCTCCAGTCGGAAATTTAAATGCTCGACACTGTTACCTAAACTTCAGAGTTTGATTATTAGTTTCCTCTTCCTCTAAGTAGATTCCACGTAAAATATGTTGGTAATCCTTTAACTTGTCTTCCTCAGTTAGTTGATCTAGGTGAAGCTCGAAGTAACCAAAATGATGAACATTTCGATCATTCACTATCTCAAAGTGTTGAACAATGTCTGACCACTGAAACAATTTCCGACGAATCAGTTCTCTTATACCATTCAGGTACCAGTGCTTAAACATCTGGTGACGTAACGGATGCAACTATTATTTACGTTTCACTTGTATTTTGACCAGCTCTAGGTAAATGCGTTCTCTCAACTCCACAGGCAAGCCCAAAATGTTCTCTTGGAAAGTATCTATAAGTATATACACTGTTTTTGGAATCACTGGGTGGTGGCCAATAGCCTCGTTTACCTTTGTGACTGATAATCATAATCAGTCTTCTTATACTTTGGAAAAGAGCATAATTTAAAAACGGATGAATGACTTTGCGTTTGCGTTTCACTTGAATTTTTATCAGTTCTCGGTAAATCCTTTCTCTCAACTCCACAGGCAAGCCACGAATATTCTCTAGCAAATTATCAACGAATAGGTCAGTCAGTACAATTTACAATCTTCTCTTAGAGCAAAAGTAATCCACATAATAAGTAATTTCTGACCACTGCCACTCAGGGTAACGTCCAAGAATCTCATTGAAATCTTTTGATGTAAACGGTCTAAAGCGATATAATAGGATGAATGCACGCTTGACCCACAAAAATCTAACACAGTGGTTGACCTTTTTCACGTTCCTCTTGTGAATTTCTCGACACAAAAGTTCTACAATTACCCATTGAGATTTCACTCTGGCAAGCCCCTGCCAAACTTCCTTGTAAATCTTCTCTTGCAGTTCTTTGGGTAATGATTCAATATCATTTTTGAAATGAAGTTTAAATACTGGTCTCGGTGATGTCCAACATTTGACTCCTAGCCAAACTGGTTTCTTCTTCTTCAACGACATGGTAAGTTACTTCAATCTCTCGGTCCCACTAAGGGTAAGTAATGACAATTCGGTGACCATCGAGCATGTTCTAGGTAGGCCGAATCTTGTGGTTCCCAGTGGTGAAGTGACACACCGCAACTGAAGCACTTGACTTTATCCCCTTCGCCCAAGTAGAAAAATCCGGCTCTGGCTAATTCTTCGGGGGTTGGTCCTCCCAGATACTTAGACCATTTTCCTTTGAACGATTGAAGACGATTTTCAAAGTCGTAGTTTTCAGACAAACGCACAGGGAACGAATATTCGTCTTTCACAGGTTCGTTTCGATGAGGGAAGGGTGACATGGACAGGAGTTTGCTCAGGGCTGGATGACAACCGTAGGGTGGTAGACGTGAAGGTTGACATCCACACTGACCATGAAACCCAATAAAGTGTCCACGATGACCAGGGACATCGATTTTCCATCCCTCAGGTTTGACACGTACAGCATCACTTTCCATGATAGGGGTAGTGAAACTAAAGTTCCCCTGATGCTTTACAGCATCGATAAGGTCACAACGTACAGCATCGCTCCCATCGCAAGGCTCACAATCGCACTCGTCTGCAAACTCCGTTACGCAATTACAATGATAATCGCACGGACACTTGCAGTTTCCTTCCGGACATTTTCCGTCGCAATGCATGGGTCTTATCCATCCAATATTAGTCACACTAGGGGAAGATAAAACATTTTTACAATCCCCAAACTGGAACGATGTCTCTTTCAAAGGATTCATCTTGTTCGTTTGGTCTTGGTAGTCACAATGAACTATCGATCTTGGACATTGTCCCTTTTTATATACAAACCAATACCAACATGTCCATTCGGCAACGTAAAGTGATTAGGAAGTCGCACTCGCTTGTGGTACACGATTTGATAGACTTTTTCCAAGGGTCGACTGACGATGTGATGAGTGGGTAAACGTACAATCTTGTTGGGCTAATAGGTGGTCACTTTAAAGTGGTCATCTTTTCCAGAGTGTAATGCTTCCTTCAATACCCCAAAGTTCACCACTCGACTGGTACGATAATTCAGAGTCAATCCTTTCACTTTACACTTCGTGTGCACTTCTCCTTGTTTGTCCCGGTATTCGTAGCCGTAATTTTTAGGACCGCCACTTGCGAAACTTAGAATCTTGTCGCCGGGGTGTTCGTCTGTCCAGGCTCCTAAACGGTCTCCTTCGATGTCAGGGTGCTGTTGACTCGGGTGATCGATGTAAATGCAACTGTCCGTGTCAAAGTACAGGACACGTTCCCCTAACAGTTCTAAAGCTTCGTACAGTTTTAAGCGAGCATGAGCTGTCACGTAGCCGCAATGATGACATTTCCAAAGGGGTCAGCTTCTACAAAGTCCAGATCTTCTTCGTAATTGACTAAGATCAAATCCTCGCGAACGACGTCCACGTGTTTCATAAATTTGCTTTTGTCGTGAATCATCTGAAAGTAGCGGGAAGGTTCTGTCAAATACTCCGTCATGGATAAACACGGTCGTTGTGCCATTTTACCCCACAAGCAATTTAACATCACTTTGGCAAACGATCGCCTGCCTTCGTTTTTCTCGATGTGATCTAAAGGAATGCCTTCTTGTGCCAGTATTTCTCTTTGAATGTCTTTTGGTCTTCGGGAGTGTGACACCAGGACGGATAGCTATTGGCTTCTTGCTTCAGTTTCAAAAAGGCATCCACGTAGTCGGCGAAAATGCCTTTCTCAGCAGGGTCACCCTTGTGGTATTGTTGTGTCTTGGGAAAGTGACAAATTTCATAAACTTCTAACAGTTGGTATCCCATGTCCAGAGCTTTGAACAATTCTACGCTAACCCACGTGCCCGTCAAGGCGCGTTCTTCCTGGGTGTGCTGACAAGGCTGGTCTTGGTTGCACGTTTCGGCACATGTACGGCACAAAGGAAACATCAGTTGGTCTTGACAATGGTGAGGTAGCACGGAATGGTACAAATCGGTTGGAGGCAAAACTTTGCACTTGATCAAGCCTTCGTGTTGTCGAATGTTTTTCGGGTCGATGTGTTCGGTGAACAATTGTGGGTGCCCTGCAGGAAAGCGACAATATTTGCACACGTAGGGATACAGCGAACACACGTCCAAGTATTTGATTTCTTCTCCTTTCTCTTCGTCGGCTTGGTACAGCAAACAGGTGGCATAGGTCCTTCCTCCGTACAAACTATCCCTCGGATTCAGGGGGTCCATGAACTGGTAACTTTCTACGATGCGTTTAAAGTCAGGATCCGTTTTCAAACGGTGATCGTTTTCGTGTTCCCACATTTCCACCACTTGGTATCCTTGCTGTTCTAACTTTAGGCGTCGCTGACAAGTGGCCTGTTACAAGTCTTCCATGGTTCGATGTAAAAACTGATTTTTAGTGCTACGGTCAGGGTAACAGACAGGACATCCGTGAAATAAGCAACCGTTAAACTCGTACACGATCTTGGGGTTTTCTAAGTCCCAACCATCGACTGAATGCGTTCCGATGGTCTTTTCGCCTCCTCCGTTGCGGGCATGCTGAATCCATTTGTCTTCCTTGTCGCACAAGTAATGTAACCAGCGTAGGGCTTTGACCGAGTATTGACGTTTGACATAGTTGGTCGTTTGAGGACTGATGACAGCCACGGTGTTTTCAGGCATGAATCGTTGTCGGTACACTAAGGAACACGCTTTGGCAATGGTGCAAGCTTCTTTCAAAGGATCAACTCCTCCGTGTTCCATGAAATGTTCTCGAAATTTTCCACAGCAACGCCGTAAAATGACCACGTCGGAACGACAGTACTTTAGCATTTCTTCCTGAAAGTCAAAAGGGTCTGAGGCGTTAGCCTGGTACCAAGCGTAGAAAGCTTCTCGTTGTTCGGTACGCATGTAGTCAGGGTCGTAATAGTGAGCCTCAGGCAAATGGGGTAGAACGGCGTGTTGATTGGCTTCCGTATTGAAAAAGTGTGGAATGTACCCTTTAGCCATTTCTGTAATTCCAAACGTTTTAGGTATTCGACTCAAAGGCATGGCCAAGTAACTCATCGAATCTTTAAACTGTACTTGTCCCACATGCATGAAAATGATTTTGGCTCCGTTCAAAGTGACTTTAGGACGTTCGGTGCCATGTTCCGTATAGTGCCTCAAAAGAAACTGTCCATCGTATCCCGAGAAATTGTGAGCCATCACTGTGGCATGGCGATGACAATCTCGGTAACGTTCGATGTCCTCTTTGCTCCATGTCTTGTCGATGGGGTCTAAGACCCATTTGACAAAATCATCTAGCGTCTTTGGTCCTCGAAAGATTTTTTCACGCCCTCCAGGAATTTTGCTGCAGTGAGGGCAATAACTGAAGATAGGTTCTTGAATACACTTCTCGCATGCTCGATGAGCCACGCAGAAATTAGGAATGTGAATGCCAGTCTCTTGCATGCATTCAAAATCGAAAAAGATGAAATTGCCTTTCTTTTTGTGACCATCCTGTTTCTCTGGTTGGGGTTGGTATTTTTTGCATGTAGCATTGATGTTCCAAGTCCACGATGTGGTGACAAATGTGACGTTTTCTTTCCTCGACATACGTGTGCCTTGGCATTGTTGGTACATATGCCTTCTCCACACGTAGGGCACAATCTCAGCAGTTGACAAGCACATTTCTGCTGTGAACCTTGCGTCTTCAAATGTTGTTGGTAACAAGCAGGGCTGACAAACGTGCGCAGACAAGCAGGACAATGCACTCGTTCTTGCCCTTCGTCCAGACAGGGTTGAGAGGCCAAACATCCTGAGCATTTCGATCCACAATGCTTGTGTTGCCCTCGATTGTTATAGTCATAGTCACATTTCTCACAGTAATAACTGTATCCCAGGAATCCGGTGATGGCGGTAATGGCATCTAAATGTTCATCGTGATGATAAAGGTGAATGTATTTTCCATCCTTAAAATCTTGGCCTCGAAACAACAGAGGCCCGCGCACTTCTTGAGGTTGCACTTTCAAGGTGTAGAGTGGAGCTAGGATATCTTGCAATTTTTGCATCTCAGGAATGCCACAGGGTGTGTCTTTGGACAGGCCAGCTTGTTGCAACAGGAGTTCTGCTTCGTTTCGTTGTTTGGCTAGGTCCGATTGTTGAATAGTTTTCCAGGCTCTTTTCCATTCTGCCGTGTCGTTCTTGTTGGCATTGGTTCGTCCCACCACGATGGCTCGGACTAAGCACATCTGTAAGCCGTGGTTCTAAATTTTCTAGAGGTTCGCTTTTCCGTCTCTTGAATGGAATAGTACTTTTCAGGGTTGACTAAGGGTGGTGAACTTGGTTTAGAGGAAAACTCTCTGGGTTTTGATTCTGGTTCACTTATGTCCACTTCAAAATCACTGGCATGAATTTGTGCCAAGACTTCAGCCTTGGTACGAGGCGATAGATCACATTTCTTCCTCTTAATTTCTTCTTCTTTCTTCTTGAATGAATTGGATCGTTTCATCTTGATAGCAAAACGTCAAATGACTAAAATTTAAACACCATGGGTTACTTTAAAGTCCTGACAGACCAGCGTATATAAAGGGTGTGTGTCTTGTCCTTCCACTATTCATTTCACTCTCAAACTGAGCACAACGATGGACGAGACTACACAAATCGAACTTTTCATCAGAGCTTTGCGAGGGGTCATCCGAAAATTTTCTTCAGACCAGCCGAGGGGCTACTCACCCCCCTATCGAGATAAAAGTCAAGATACTTGCTATATCTGTCAGAAGAAAGGGCATTGGTCTTCAGAGTGTCCAGACCGTCAAAAAAGCCAAACAGGGGTTAAAAGAGACAAAAGTCAAGATACTTGTTACCATTGTCAAGAAAAAGGACATTGATCTCCAGATTGCCCTAAGAAACAACAGGAGCAAGAAGAAGAGGGGAGTGATGGAGAGGAAAAAGAGGAAGAAAGCAGACAGGTGAATAAACAGAAACAGGAGAAAAAAAGAAGAAGGGAAGAAAGTGAGGATGAAGAGGAGGAAAAGACTGTGACAGTAGTGAAAGGGGGCGCTTTACGGACAATGGGAATTAGCATTAAAAACACCCTTGGGTCACTTTACGGACAAGGGAAATTTAACATGGAGAAAAATCGTGGGTCACTTTACGGACAAGGGAATTTAACATGGCAATAAATCGTGGGTCACTTTACGGACAAGGGGAATTGAACATGGCAATAAATCGTGGGTCACTTTACGGACAAGGGGAATTGAACATGGGATTTTTTTTAAAAAAAAATTTTTTAAAAAAGGGGTAGGCAATTCAAAAGACTATCTCTTTTCGAGAAATATGGCTGGCCCTGAAAAGGGCCTTTGGGTTTTATGTTAATGTATTCATTAACATAAATGGCACCGCATTGGTCTTCTTCTTGTCCTTAGGCTGCGTCTTACTGTTGGTCCGTACATCAGCACTCTTTTCAGGCATCCTTGTCTTTCGACGTAGATCCTACGTATCCACAGGCTGGTGTTTGTCCTGTGGACAACGGTCCACTTGGATCGGACATACATGAGCAAGTCTGTCCGAAACATCATGGAAGACACAAGGGTGGATGACTCAACTGTAGTCCACATCTTGAAGCGACGAGAACAGGTGAATCAATGCATTGAACGGCGCTTATTTATAGGGACAGAAAGGATTGAAACGGATTGAGTTCATTCACCAATCCGAACACGCGTTACAGAATTCAGTCAGCTCGCATCCAATCCGAAGAGAGCAGTCTGTGACGTCACGTAGTCAATATAGATTCGCTAGCGCTTGTGTGCATTCAGTCTATGCGACAGTGATTCAACATGACGGAAACTCAGAAAACGATCCATTGGGGTGCACCAGCAGGGGAGACCGCCCAAGGGAACCCGGACTTACTTTCAGAAGAGGTGAATTGGGATTTTGTGGATTTTCTCTCCTCGCAAGAATTTGTTCCGGAACCTTCGTTACCTTCTTCATTACCGCAAGTGGAGAATTTTAGACAGAGACAGAAAGAAGAATTGGAGAAATTTATACAACGACAAAAGGAAGCGGAACAGGCTTTTCTCCTACAGCAACAGCAACAAGAAGAAGAGGTAAGAAAAAAACAACAGCAAGAAGAAGTAGCAGCAAAGAAACAAGAGGGTGAAAATCAAACGGTCACGGTACTGTTGGACATTTTAGCAGAGTTAAGAAGTCTGAAACAAATGTATCAGACTTCTTTATCACGACCGAAGAGAATACGACCTTCCCGAGCTAAACACGTCAACCCTGTGACTAAGCCTACCGTACCACCCTTAGTGATTTCAACCCAATCATTATCATCATCATCAACATTACGCAGTCCAGAAGTAGGCCTTGGCCGTGGCAAAGGCATAAGGCAGTTAAAGTTGATTGCTTAAACTCACCCTTTCACCATGAAGAAAAAAGGCCCTTTTCAGGGCCACCCACATTTCTCGAAAAGAAATACAATTTCAATTTGCCAATAACTCAAAAAAAACTCACCCATGTTACCCTTTTATTACGTGTCTGTGTATGAGTGCGTGAGTGTAGCTTCTTATTTTAAAATCACAACTCAAAGACACTTACCTTATATCATTCATTTATTCTTTTCTCCATTTTTTTACAATCCAATTCACAATTTATAACACAACACTTTAATAAAAAGTTCACTAATTTCTTCTTTTCTCCTTGTTTAGTCTCTCTGTTTTTTGAATTTCTTCACCGTCACACTCTTTTCCTCTTCTTCCTCCTCACTTTCTTCCCTTCTTCTTTTCTTCTCCTGTTTCTTTTTCTTCACCTGTCTGCTTTCTTCCTCAGAAGAATCCCTCTCTTCCTCTGAAGAACCCCTCTCTTCTTCTGAAGAATTCCTCTTTTCTTCTGACTCCTCTTGTTTCTTTTTTGGGCAATCTGGAGACCAATGTCCTTTTTCTTGACAATAATAACAGGTATCTTGACTTTTGTCTTTTTTATCCCCTGTTTTTTTTCTTTTTTGACGGTCTGGACACTCTGAAGACCAATGCCCTTTCTTCTGACAGATATAGCAAGTATCTTGACTTTTATCTCTAAAGGAAGGAGAGTAGTCCGTAGGCTGGTCTGAAGAGAATTTTCTAATGACCCCTCGCAAAGCTCTGACGAAACGTTCCATCTGGTTAGTCTCTTCCATCGTTGTGCTCGGCTTGAGAGTGAAATGAATAGTGAAAGGACAAGACACACACCCTTTTATATACGCTGGTCTGCTATGACTATAAAGTAGTTTATGGTGTTTGAACTTGAGTCATTTGACTTTTTGCTTTCAAGATGAAACGATCCCATTCATTCGAGAAGAAAGAAGAAGAAAGTAAGAGGCAGAAACGTGATCTCTCGCCTCGTACCAGGGCTGAAATCTTGGCACAAATTCATGCCAGTGATTTTGAAGAGGACATGAGTGAACCAGAATCCGAACCCTCTAAACCAAGTTCATCACCCTTTGTCAACCCTGAAAAGTACTATTCCATTCGAGAGACGGAAAAGCGCTCCTCTAGAAAATTTAGAACCACGGCTTACAAATACACGGTGAAGTTTAAAGATTTCAAGGCTGAAGTGCCGTTAGAGAAAGCAGAAGGGTTCATCACTGAGGTGTGGGATTCTTTGCTCACTGCACTCAAGCGACAATGTCAACCCAAAGAAGACGATCGCTTGAGACTTTCCATACAACACGACGGTTTGAAATCCCCTGTTTGGATCGAGTTTAGCACCCCTGCAGAATTGACTGCTTCCAAAGTCATGGACAAGATTCAACACGTACAACAATCTAATGATCAGTTTGACATCACCGATGGTAAAGCCACACTGGACATGACCCACGTCTCTCCTCCTCAAGGGACAGGACGCAAAAAGATGTTATTGGTGGACGACCTTCGCAACACCAAAAAGAGTCTTGTCCGAATTAACAACCCTCATGACCAGATGTGTTTAGCCCGTGCCATCGTGGTGGGACGAACCTATGCCAACAAGAACGACACGGTAGAATGGAAAAGAACCTGGGACACTATTCAACGTTCCGACCGAGCCAAACAACGAAACGAAGCAGAACTCCTGTTAGAACAAGCTGACCTGTCCAAAGACACACCCTGTGGCATTCCTGAGATGCAAAAATTGCAAGATGCCCTAGCTCCACGATACACCTTGAAAGTGCACCCTCAAGAAGTGCGCGGACCTCTGTTGTTTCGAGGCCAAGACTTTAAGGACGGAAAATACATTCACCTTTATCATCACGATGAACATTTCGATACCATTACCAGTATCACTGGATTCCTGAGATACTGTTATTATTGTGAGAAATGTGACCATGGTTATAACAATCGAGAGCAACACAAGCATTGTGGATCGAAATGCTCAGGATGTTTGGCCTCTTCACCCTGTCTGAGCGAAGGGCAAGAACCAGTGCCTTGTTCCACTTGTCTGCGCACGTTTGTCAGCCCTACCTGTTACCAACAACATTTGAAGACGCAAGGTTCACAGAAGAAATGCGCTTGTCAACTCCTGAGATTGTGCCCTACGTGTGGACAAGGCATACGTACCAATAATACCAAGGCACACGTATGTTCAGGAAAGAAAAAATGTCACATTTGTCACCACATCGTGGACTTGGAACACGAATGTTACGTGCAAAAATACCAACCCCCACCAGAGAAAGAGGACGGTCACAAGAAGAAAGGCAATTTCATCTTTTTCGATTTCGAATGCATGCAAGAGACTGGCATTCACATTCCTAATTTCTGCGTGGCTCATCGAGCGTGCGAGAAGTGCATTCAAGAACCTATCTTCAGTCATTGCCCTCACTGCAGCAAGATTCCTGGAGGGCGTGAAAAAATCTTTCGGGGACCAAACACGTTAGCCGATTTTGCCCAATGGGTCTTAGACCCCGTCGACAAGACGTGGAGCCAAGAGGACATCGAACGTTACGGAGATTGTCATCGTCATGCCACGGTGATGGCTCACAATTTCTCCGGATACGATGGACAGTTTCTTCTCAGATATTATACGGAACAAGGCACCGAGCGTCCTAAAGTGACTTTGAACGGAGCCAAAATCATTTTCATGCAAGTGGGACAAGTACAGTTTAAAGATTCGATGAGCTATTTGGCCATGCCTTTGAGTCGAATGCCTAAAACGTTTGGAATGACAGAAATGGCTAAAGGGTACTTTCCACACTTTTTCAATACGGAAGCCAATCAACACGCCGTTCTACCCCATTTACCCGAGGCTCACTATTACGACCCCGACAACATGCGTACCGAACAACGAGAAGCTTTCTACGCTTGGTACCAGATTCACGCCTCGGACCCCTTCGACTTTCAGGAAGAAATGCTAAAGTATTGTCGTTCCGACGTGGACATTTTACGGCGTTGCTGTGGAAAATTTCGAGAACTGTTCATGGAACACGGAGGGGTCGATCCTTTGAAAGAAGCTTGCACCATTGCCAAAGCGTGTTCCTTAGTGTATCGACAACGATTCATGCCTGAAAAGACCGTGGCTGTCATCAGTCCTCAAACGACCCACTTTGTCAAACGTCAATACTCGGTCAAAGCCCTACGTTGGTTACATTACTTGTGCGACAAGGAAGACAAGTGGATTCAGCATGCCCGCAACGGAGGGGGCGAAAAGACCATCGGAACGTATTCGGTCGATGGCTGGGACTTAGAAAACCCCAAGATCGTGTACGAGTTTAACGGTTGCTTATTTCACGGATGTCCCGTCTGTTACCCTGACCGTGGCACTAAAAATCAGTTTTTGCAACGAACCATGGAAGACTTGTACCAGGACACTTGTCAGCGACGCCTAAAGTTGGAACAGGAAGGATACCAAGTGGTGGAAATGTGGGAACACGAATACGATCACCGCTTGAAAACCGATCCCGAGTTTAAACGCCTCGTGGAAAGTTACCAGTTCATGGACCCGCTGAACCCGAGGGACAGTTTGTACGGAGGAAGGACCAATGCCACCTGTTTGCTGTACCAAGCCAACGAAGAGAAAGGAGAAGAAATCAAATACTTGGACGTGTGTTCGCTGTATCCCTACGTGTGCAAATATTGTCGCTTTCCTGTAGGGCACCCGCAATTGTTAACGGAACACATCGACCTGAAAAACATTCGACAATACGAAGGCTTGATCAAGTGTAAAGTTTTGCCTCCCACGAACCTATACCATCCCGTCTTACCTCACCATTGTCAAGGCAAATTGATGTTTCCCTTGTGCCGTACTTGTGCCGAAACGTGCAACCAAGACCAACCTTGTCAGCACAGCCAGGAAGAACGTGCCTTGACGGGAACCTGGGTCAGCGTAGAATTGTTCAAAGCTATGGACATGGGATACCAACTGTTAGAAGTGTACGAAATTTGCCACTTTCCCAAGACACAACAATACCGCAAGGGTGATCCTACTCAGAAAGGCATTTTCGCCGACTACGTGGATGCCTTTTTGAAACTGAAGCAAGAAGCCAGCGGCTATCCTTCCTGGTGTCACACTCCCGAAGACCAAACACAATTCAAAGAGAAATACTACGAACAAGAAGGCATCACTTTAGACCACATCGAGAAAAACGAAGGCAGGCGATCGTTTGCCAAAGTGATGTTAAATTGCTTGTGGGGTAAAATGGCACAACGACCGTGTTTACCCAAGACGGAATATTTGACAGAACCTTCCCGCTACTTCCAGATGATTCACGACAAAACCAAATACATGAAACACGTGGACGTCGTTCGAGAGAATTTGATCTTGGTCAATTACGAAGAAGATCTGGACTTTGTACAAGACGACCCTTTTGGAAATGTCATCATTGCGGCTTACGTGACAGCCCATGCTCGCTTAAAATTGTACGAAGCTTTAGAACTGTTAGAAGAACGCGTCCTGTACTTTGACACGGACAGTTGCATTTACATCCATCACCCGATTCAACATCACCCTAACATCGAAGGAGACCGTTTAGGAGCCTGGACAGACGAGCATCCCGACGACAAGATTCTAAGTTTCGTCAGTGGCGGTCCCAAAAATTACGGCTACGAATACCGGGACAAACAAGGAGAAGTGCACACGACGTGCAAAGTGAAAGGACTGACTCTGAATTATCGTACCAGTCGAGTGGTCAACTTTGGGGTATTGAAAGAAGCCTTGCAATCGGGAGAGGATGGAAACTTTAAAGTGACCACTCACCAACCGAACAAGATTGTACGTTTACCCACTCACCACATCGTCAGTCGACCTTTGGAAAAAGTTTATCAAATCGTGTACCAGAAGCGAGTTCGACTTCCCAATCATTTCACCTTACCGTATGGACACGTTGGTATAAAACATTGGTTGTAAGAGGATAGCCACTTACCAGAAAGATGACTTCGCCACAGCAAGAATCGAGTGAGAAACCCGATGAGAACTCCAAGTTCAAACCCTACCATTTTTCAGTCTTCTTACCTGACTATTGTGATTGTGCCCGTCGATTGGACACGTTTCAGAAATGGCCTACGGATAGGGAAGGATTACCTTCTTCGCATGTTTTAGCTAGAACAGGATTTGTCTACTTGGGACCTGAGTCAGGATTGGGATACGAGGTACAGTGTTTCGCTTGCGGACTGAAGTTACGAATGGATCTATGTATCTATAAAGATTCAGCTATTCTGGAACATACTCGATGGTCTCCGCACTGCCCTTACCTTTCTATGGCCTTTCCACCCATCACACTACGGTACAATGTTGACGGTACCTTAGAGACGGTACCTTCCGAAACAAGACATAAAAAACGTAAAAAAGGAAAGATGTACAAGCTGGAGACTGCATTGAGACTAGTATAAAAAGGGGGCTATGGTCAAGATCGATAGTTCATTGTGACTACCAAGACCGAGCGAACAAGATGAATACTTTGAAAAAGACATCGTTCCAGTTTGGGGATTGTAAAAAAGTTGTATCTTCCTCTAGTGTGACTAATATTGGATGGATAAGACCCATGCATTGCGACGGAAAATGTCCGGAAGGAAACTGCGATTGTCCATGTGGTTACCATTGTAATTGCGTAACGGAGTTTGCAGACGAGTGCGATTGTGAGCCTTGCGATGGGACCGATGCTGTACCTTGTGACCTGAGCGATGCCGTAAAGCATCATGGAAACTTTAGTACCCCTACCCCTGTCATGGAAAGTGATGCTGTGCGTGTCAAACCTGTGGGATGCGAAAGCGATGCTGCTCGTCCTCTTGGACATTTTACTGGGTTTCGTTTTAAAGGGGAATGTCGACCTTCACGTTTACCTCCCTACGGATGTCATCCAGCCCTGAGCAAACTCCTACCCATTTCACTCAACCCTCATCGAAACGAACCTGTGAAAAACGAATATTCGTTTCCTGTGCGTTTGTCGGAATACTGCGACTTTGAAAATCGTCTTCAATCGTTCAAAGGAAAATGGCCAAAGTATCTGGGAGGACCGACCCCCGAAGAATTAGCCAGAGCAGGATTTTTCTACTTGGGCGAAGGAGATAAAGTCAAGTGCTTCAGTTGCGGTGTGTCACTTCACCACTGGGAACCGCAAGATTCGGCCTACGTAGAACATGCTCGATGGTCACCGAATTGTCATTACTTACCTTTAGTGGGACCGAGACATTGAAGTAACTTTTTTTACCATAATCATCTGTTCATGGATACTTTACAAGAGAACATTTGTGCTTTGCCTGTGGAGTTGAGAGAACGCATTTACCGAGAGCTGGTCAAAATACAAGTGAAACGTAAAGAACAATTGCATCCGATACGTCACCGGTGTTTGAACCACTGGTACCTGAAGGCTATACAAGGACTGATTCAATTGAAAGTGTTCCATTGGACAGACATTGATCAACGACCTCCTGGTTATAAAAAGGAATGGTTTGGTATTGACGATTCTATCTACTACATTGTAAACGTATTGCATCGAATTCCAGAGGAAGAGTTAACGAATTACCAACATCTTTCACACAATGTCAACTTGGTGAAAGAGGAAACTTCTGAACGAATTGTAATGTGTAGATTAGTGACTCAACGATTTAAATTCGACACTGAAGTGAAACCATGTTTGTGCAAAGAGTACATTTCTTGTGTCAGACCAAAGAGGATTTAGTATGACCTATTCATGGATACTTTACAAGAGAACATTCGTGCTTTGCCTGTGGAGTTGAGAGAACGCATTTACCGAGAGCTGGTGAAAATACAAGTGAAACGTAAAGAACAATTGCATCCGATACGTCACCAGATCTTTAACCACTGGTACTTGAATGGTATAAGAGAACTGATTCGTCAGAAATTCTTTCAATGGTCAGACATTGTTCAAAACTTTGAGGTCGCTAATGATCGACATGTTCATGATTATGGTTACTTCGAGATTCACCTAGTACAATGCATTGAGGAAGACAAGTTAAAGGATTACCAACATATTTTACGTGGAATCTACTTAGAGGAAGAGGAAACACCTAAACGAACTCTGACGTTTCGGTTACAGTATGCAAGATTTAGATTCCCTACTGGAGAACGAAGATCTCTGGCTAGAAAGTACGTCTATTGCATCCGAAAAAAAGAGAATATAAAAACAGGCTGCCATGCCACGGTTTATGTCACATGTCATCCAACAGATTCCGTGGAAGGAACTCAATGACCATATTCAAACCGTGGATCATTACCATCGATTATTACAAGAACTGTATCCATTCAATTTTGGACGACAAGTGGTGTGTGTCTTAGTGACTTGTTTTCTGGGATTTCGTTTACCAGCCGATTCTTTGTGGACTCTTTACGATCAGTACTTACCACCTCCATGGCCTTAAATGGTCACGAAAAACTCCTTTTGTTCAAAGCCTTGCGTTTTCATCTGGATACTTCTCGACCTCAACAGGAAAAAAAGATTCGTCAACTTTTAGCGACCCAAGACGTGTATGACGATGTGTGTGTAGCTTGTGACTTACACCCTCATTGGACAGATGTTCGTGATTGGAAAAAGGGGGGTTTTGAGGCTTGGACCCAAGAAGTGGCCCAGTATGCACAAGAGTTGTTCAAGGAAAAAAGTTACTTTTCAACCTGTGTTAGTGACGGTGCCAGAAGAACCCGTCACCGAGAACAACCACTCGCTTCAGGACAGGACTGTCATGGACATTCCTGAAAGGTCATTCCGGGAGGACACTTGTGTGACAATACCTCATGTAGAGACTGTAAGAACATTACACACTGTCCCTAGGACATCTTGGTTACCCAAAACATGTTGTACAGACACTTGTTTATATTTCACTTTGATCGCTTTGCTGTGTTTTATATTCCTGTACATCACTATTTGGGTTGTATGTATTTTTGTCTTTCGTGTTCATATTTGAAAAAAAACATTCAATAAACGTGTTCTGAAAAAGTATATAAACTCTTGTCTTGTTTGTTTTTTGTGTCACAAGTGACATTTCTCATACCATGGCTACCTCTGCTGTCTCTGCTCCCTCTTCCTCTACTGTCAAAGTCATCGACGAACACTTAGATCGTGCCAGTTGGGAGGCTTTGTATCTTCGCCATCCCTTTAACATGCTCATTGCTGGACCTAGCGGTTCGGGCAAAACCGAATTCGTCAAACGTTTGATCGAACATAAACATCATTTGATCGATCGACCCCCTCAACGGATCGTGTGGTGTTACAAAGAGTGGCAATCGGCGTACAGCCTCTTGCGAGAAAGTCAAGGCGATTCCATCGTGTTTGTGGAAGGCATTCCTAAAGAAGACGATGGCATCGTCTCTGACTCCCGTCTAACCCATTTGGTCATTTTCGACGACATGTTAGGAGAAGACGAAGAAGAAATTAAACTGTGGTTCACGCGCAAAGGGCATCACCGTAATGCCAGTGTCATTTACATCACCCAAAATTTGTTTCAACAAAGTAAAGTCCATCGCACCATCAGTCTCAATGCGCATTACGTGGTCTTGTTTAAAAGCCCTCGAGATAAATCGCAAGTGCAAGTCTTAGCCAAACAGTTAGGAACGCCTTGGCTGACTCAGGCGTACGACGATGCCACTCAAACGCCACACGCCTATTTACTCGTCGATTTGAAACCTACGACCCCCGAGGATTTGCGATTTCGTACCCACTTGTTTCACCACTGGTGCCAAGACGGAGGGCCTGTCCTGTACACGTCTCCGTCCTCGACTTCATTTCACTCCCCATGAAAAAAATCTATAAAAACCTCAGACCCTTTTTCGTCTGTCTCACACAGTGTGAACATTACGTCCCTTCAGTCGCATCTTCCCGTCAAATTGATTCGTGCCTTGTATGGCATCAGCCGAGAAAAAGATCCACAAACACGAGCCCGTGTCTTAGAAGCTAGTCTCAAAGAAGTCTTACGATGGTTCACGGTGACGGCACGTCAATTACTCCAAGGAATCATTCAGATTCCTCATCAAACCCAACGCTTTTTCGATCGAAACAAAGTCGCTTTGGTCCAACTGGCCGATCCCCGCATCGACACTCAAACCAAAAAACAAATCATTTTGAAACCTGGAGGGAGCGGTACTCTAGGAGGGGTCATCATTCGCTCACTCTTAAGATGGGATCCTAATGCCCCCAAAGTTATCCCTAAGACAAAAGTCCAACGAAGCCCCAAGAAGAAAAAGAAAAAGACCAAGTCCCCAAGAAGAACTTCTCCAGTGGCGGGACCCTCCTCTTACCAGACACCACCACCATCACCCCGGAAAAAGAAAAGAAGCCCCAAGAAAAAGAAACAGAGAAAAAGTCCTCAAAAAAAGAAAAGTCCACAGAAGAAAACTAGTCGCAAGAGAGGCACTTCAGCCAGGACGCAACCTTACACTCGCAAGCCACGACCTGCCACAACGTCTCCGGCAGCCTCACGTTTGTCCACTTCTCCGTTGATGTCACCAGGAACTGAAGAGTACTTGGAGACGTTGATCACACCAAGAACTTCTCCGTTGATGACCCCCAAAAGAACTTCCCCAGTGGCAGGACCTTCCAATTTAGCAGCAGTGGCTGCTGCTCACAAAGTACCTTCTCCCAAAATCAAAGTTCAAGAAAGATCGGGCATGTTACAAAGTTTACTGGATTTGTCCAAGCAAGAACTGGCTCGATTTAGTCCGTTACGTACCCCTGCACGACGTGTCATGCCTGTCCTCAAACTGATAAAACGTAAAGACAATCAGTGGCGACGCGTTCCAGTATAAAAAAGGCCTGTGACCGAGTAGGGTATCAGTGTTTTTAGGTGCTCCTAAAGACTCAAAGATGTCACCCTCCAGAAAACCCCAAGGAAAGAAAAGGAAAGGACTACCACCACGTTTAGCCAAACATGGGGACCTGTTATCTGTCCTGTCCAAAGCTTCTCCACCCCTACGAAAAAAACTCATTCAAACGGCCTCCAAAGAGGTCATCGATACCGTGTGCGAATGTTGTTTGAACGTTTTGAAAGGCACGATCCCTTTGTCCAAACACCAGAAACAATGCTTAGGCAAACATCGTCACGTTCTTCGGAAAATGGTTCAAAAGAAAATTCCCATTCGTCAAAAAAAGAAGATGTTGGTCCAACGTGGAGGCATTTTACCTCTCTTGTTAGGCCCCATACTGAAAGGAGTCTTGGGAACCATGTTGGGAGGACTGATGGGAGCAAGATAAAAAGGCCTTCGAAAGTCCCAAGATCTCAGAATCGACCCCTGACAACCCCATGGAAGGACGAAAACTAGCTTTAGTGCCTTACAAACGATGGATGGAATACCATCGGTGGCAAGAACAACGCACCCCGCATTTACCTCCCAATCCCAATTTGAGCGAGATGTCCCAGTTACAACACGAATTGCAGTCCTTGATGGATCGCCAAGATTTGTCCGAAACAGAAAAATCGCAAAAGTACGGTCAACTCTTGCAACGATTGCAACTCTTTCACCAGAAAGCTTTAGACGAAACAGCTCTACCCACTTTGAAAGATTTTAAGACCTTGATGAAAAGTCCAGCACCATCACCAGTACCAGTACCAGTACCGGTACCAGTGGTCAAGAAAGAAAAAGGAAAAGAAGAAGAAGAAGAAGGGTTTCAAACTCCACCAGAAAAAGTACGCAAGTTAACAACACCACCTACCTCCAGAATTGGATGGATTAAAAAGATGATGGCGACCCCTTCTTCCTCACAAGAGAAAAAGAAAGTGAAGACAGAAGTGAAGACAGAAGTGAAACAAGAACCGATATCCCCTGCTCAGACATCCTCCTCCTCTTCGACACCTATTGCCGGTCGCACACGCAAAGCCTTGCAATCCAAGAAAATACCCCAAGAGAAAAAGAGTAGCCTCTTCCAAGAGTGGGTGCCTTATTAAGACACCAATCAACACAAAAAATGGAAAAAGTCTTAGCCAGCATTTACTACGATCCCTCCCATCCTGCAGGTTACGCAGGAGTTCAAAAATTGTATCGTGCTGCCAAAACGCGACTGAAAAGTCTCCGTTTACCTCAAGTGCAACGATGGTTACAAGAACAAGCTACCTACACTTTACACAAACCCATTCGACGCAAGTTTGCCAGAAGTCGCACCCGAGTGGAAGGTATCGATCATCAATGGCAAGCCGATTTAGCCGATGTCTCTCATTTGGCCAGCTACAATCGTGGTTACAAATATTTGTTTTGTGTCATCGACGTCTTTTCCAAATTTGCCTGGGTCGTGCCTTTGACTTCCAAATCCAGCAGCGAGTTAGTGCGAGCCCTGCAACGGGTGTTGAAACAAAGCGGTCGTCGCCCTCTTCGATGGCAAACGGACAAAGGCACCGAATTTCTGAACCAAGCTTTCCAAAAAGAATTAAAGAAACGTGACATTCATTTTTTTACCACCGAGAATCCCGAAACCAAAGCCAGCATCGTGGAACGTTTTCAACGCACTTTGAAAGAACGCATGTGGAAATATTTTACGCATCACCACACTCTGAAGTACATCGACATCTTACCGCACCTGGTGCAAGCGTACAACCAATCTTACCATCGAAGCATCGGACGTGCCCCGCAAGACGTGACTCCCGACAACGAAGTGCTGGTGTTCGAGCGCCTGTTCGGTACGTCCCCGACGAGGGCTGTCCCCAAGAAAAGTGGAGAGTTGACCGTAGGAGATTGGGTGCGCATTGGCAAAACCAAACGCACTTTCGACAAAGGTTACTTACCTAACTGGACGACCGAACTGTTTCGCGTCACTGGACGAGTACATGGCCGTCATCCTGCCGTCTATAAATTGGAAGACATGAACGGAGAAGTACTCAAAGGAACGTTTTATTTGCCCGAGTTACAACGTGTCACCAAAAAAGAAGACGACGTGTACGACATCGAAAGCATTCTCGAACGCAGAACCCGTAAAGTGGGCAAACGACGTGTCAAAGAAGTCAAAGTACGTTGGAAAGGATATCCACCCAGTTTCGATTCTTGGATCGACGCTTCGCAAGTCATCGACTATAAAAAGAAGAAGTGACCATCATGCCCTTTCACACAGCAGCAGACGCAGCTACGTCGACCAGTCCTTCTTCCCCTAGTTCTTCTGTGCAAGATTTACAAAAACAACCCTTGTGGGTGTGGTGTGGAGAACGTGTGCCTAAAACGCAAATCGTCTTTTTCTGCCAAATCTTCGTGGTGTATTGTGTCATCGGGGCAGCCATCGCCAATTTGAGTTTGCAACAAGGAGACAAACAATTGTGGACCATTTTATTGAGCAGTTGCATCGGTTACCTGCTTCCCAACCCCTCCCTGAAATTCTCCTCGAACGGGAACGTTGTGTCCAGTGCCAGTGCCAGTCACCACTCCAACAACCACAACCAGAACCCCATTTTGGGCGGAGACACACCTCTGACATCCACTAATATTCCCTCGGACAGCCACAGAACTCTGGAATTATGAGTCACCAAAACCAATTTTACTTAACTTTACCCAGTGACAGTTCCATGGAGGTGTTTCCCCACAACACGTTGTGCTGTTACACGGCCAAATTACCTCAAGCCATCCCCTTAGATGACGAAGCCCATTGGGAAGTGGCTTTAGTAGAAATGATTCACCCGACCCAAGTCCTCAATGTCGTTGCCAATCAAAATAAATTTGAGGTGGAAGTTTATGACGAACAACTGCAAAAGTGGATGGATGACAATAGCAAATATAAGCATAAAACCCCTAGCACAAAAAAACAACATTACACCACCTATCACTTGTTCATTCCCCAAGGTTATTATTTTAGTGGTCAACATTTGGTCAACACCATAGCCACCAGGTTTAATGGCGTGTTTGGGGAAGCTTTTAAGAATGTCAGGAACAAAACTGTCACCCTGGAATACCACAAAACAGCTCGTCGCTTCCTGATAAAATTTCCTGAGGATAAAATCATGGGTTTCTATTTTTGTAATGAATTGTTTGACATGTTGGGCGGTAACATGGAGCTGAGGAAGAAAGTAGAACAACAAAAAAACCCCCCCGAATTATCCATCATTTACGACAACGAGTCTTTTGGCCAGTATTTTAATACCCCGGTAGAACTGAACCAAGGACTGAATTTGATGTTCGTGTATTCCGATGTGGTGGAGTACAACGTGGTGGGACACACCTCCGTACCGTTACTGCGTGTCATTCCTTTCAAAGTGGATTCTGCCACGAACGCTGACGAGGAAGGTGGAAACACTTACCACGTCCACCGCGAATTTGTCCATCCTCACTATTTGCCGGTCAGCAAGTCGTATTTGGACACGGTCAACATTACTATAAAAGGAGATTTGGGACAAGATATTCCATTCACCAAAGGAAAAGTCACGGTGAAACTCCATTTTCGAAAACGGTTCTCTCACGACTCGTAAGTAAGTCATGTATCCAGTGTACCAAGGGGTGGCTCGACAGCGAGGACACGGTTTAGGAGACATGTTAAAATCGGCCTTTCGTTCGGTGGCTCCAGTCTTGAAACCGATGGTGACACGAGGATTGCACGCCTTGAAAGATGCGGCACTGACACAAGGCAAAGAATTTCTCCAAAATGTCATCATCGACAAACAAAACCCTAAAGAAGCCTTCATGAGGGCAGGCAAAAATGTCTTGCTGCAAACAGGCAAAGACATTTTAGGCCGACGAGACACACCTATAAATGCCCTGCAGGCTACCGAATCAGGCATTCAGCAAGGACAAGGCAGAAAGAGACGACGAAGAAAACACCCTTTCACCAGACTTCAAGCGAGAAAGGCCAAGAAAAGAAAAACCGTTCGAGACTTAGACGTTTTCGATTATTGAGACACAGCAACAACAAAAAATGATGCACCGAGAGTCTTGCGCCTGTTCCAAGACGGAACTGGATCTGTTTGCCATGCCCCCCACCATGATGACGATGCAAGAATCCCAATGGGTGGAATTTCATCCCGTCTCCTCATTGACAGCCTCAGCTCCCATCGAGTTTGAAATCAAAGGACAGCCCGAAGATTACATCGATCTGAATAGCAGTTACTTGTACTTGAAAGTCCACGTTCTAGATCAGGATAATGGTGGAGTAGATCCCGCTGAGGTTATAGCTCCCGTCAACAATTTCATGCATTCCTTGTTCAGCTCAGTGGACTTGTACTTGAATAACAAACTGGTTAGCAGCAGCATGGATACTTACCCTTACCGTGCCTACCTGGAAAATCTCTTGACGTACGGACCAGATGCCAAGACAAGTCATCTCAATGCCTGTGTGCTGTGGGCAGATGACGAAGCGAACAAGTTTAAGATAGCTGACGCAGAAGACAATGACGGCTTTGTGGCAAGACGAAGCAGAATCACAGGCAAAAAGAGTTTAGAACTGATGGATCGTTTGCATTTGGACATGTGGTTGCAAGAGAAATATTTGCTGAACGGTGTCAATGTTCGCCTGAGACTGAATCGTAGCAGTGCCGCTTTCCATTTGTTGGCTAATGGTGATGCTACTAAGAATGGCAATCCTAAAACCCAAATCGAAGTGGCCAGACTCTACGTACGACGCGTGGAAGTGTTACCTAAAGTGGGAAATGACATCAGTCAGACGTTGAGCAGAACGACCGCCAAGTATCCCATACGACGTGTGGAAGTGAAAACGTTCACCATTTCTGCTGGACTGCAATCCATAACCGAAGATCATCTGTTTCAAGGACAGTTACCCAAACGTTTAATCCTTGGTATGGTCTCGAATGCAGCCTTCAACGGAGCCTTCATTGAAAATCCTTTCTATTTTCAACACTTCGATGTGAAGAAAATCGAAGTCAGTCGTGATGGCAAGACCTTGTGTACCCGACCTTTCGAACCTGACTTTACCAAGAACAATTACTTGAGATCGTACTTGTCCCTGTACGAAGCCACCGGTCAGTTAGGAACCAACACCAGTCACGGCATTGATTACGACGAATATGCAAGAGGCTATGCTTTGTGGGCTTTCGATTTCACTCCAGACCAAGGCAGCGACGAGGGACATTTCCACCCTATAAAATCTGGCCAGATTCGTGTGGAACTTCAGTTTGCAAATCCTCTGCCAGCAACAGTGAACGTCATCCTGTATGCAGAATTCGATAATACCATAGAAGTCAACAGTTTGAGAGAAGTCATTCTAGATTATTAGAAAGCCATGGAAGACTGTTATCCCTCTTTACCTAGTGAAGAAACTTTGGAGATGGAATGTAAGGAGACCGTGGAAGGAGAAGAAGATATCATGATGAAGTCGAGATGGCCAGAACAAGAAGCCCATTTAGTCTCCTGTTTTGCCAAACACTTGGTCGACAAAATAACAGAACTGATTAAGAAAAATTGCTATGGATGTCAAAACGATCATCCCAGTCAAATTCAACACGATAAATGCCTGATGTTGAGTCAAGAAGAAAAATTGGACGAGTATCTGGACGAAGCTTGGAGTCTCATCTCGAACAAAGACGTGTTGCACCAGTGGTATAAAGACTTGCGTGAACATTCTTGTCCACCATTAACCACTCAAGAGATCCATCGCATCGAAACTCTCCTGAATCACAGTGAGGAAACAGAACGAATAACCGTTTATTCGTCAGACATTTTCAAGCAAAAAGTCAGGATCGAATTGACGACTTATTATTACCTGTGAAGAAGAAAAAAAACACAAATCAATGGATACCTGGGAACTTTATTACCTTTTGAACCACAGTTCGTATACTGCTTCTTGGAATCCCGTCGTCTGTGCTAAAGATGAACTCCCTCATCGCAAACCTAAAGACCATCAAGCTTACGTGATCAACACGGACGATAGTCATCTCCCAGGAACCCACTGGGTAGCCGTTTACTTTCCTCAAGAAGGATGTGTGGAATATTTTGATTCGTACGGATTGCCCCCTTTGGAAGACGATATCATCGACTTTATGAGAAGAAATGCTCAAACCACCCGATTCAATAACGTGAAATTACAAGGCACAGATTCCTTGGTGTGTGGACAGTACTGTGTGTATTTTCTGCATCATCGCAGCCTGGGCTATTCCTTAGAACATTTAGTGACTCATTTTGATCCTCGTTCTTCTGCTAGAAACGATGTGAAAGTAGATCGATGGTTTTGTGACCATTATGCTTATCTTTTGTCTCAAGCTAGGAAACGTAGTGTCCATCAATGGCCTAATGATTTCCAACAGTGGAAATCACAATTTCATTCACAACGTTGTCAGCCTTGTTTAAAGTAGATTGTATTGGAAGAAAAAAATGTTTGTGATTTGAAAAAAAATGGTTTGATGTTATAGTGTTGGATTATTGTTAAAAATGTTGTTGTTTAGTGTTAAGTGATTTTTGAATAAAAAAATGTTGTGTTTAGAAAAAATGCCTTTGTCTTTTGTTTAGCTAGAAGAATGTTGGATTGATGCTCTTTCATTTCTTACTATCCCTCTCATGAACGTTGCGGCTCGAAAACCGTGTGGGGGGATGTTTTCCTTCACGTCCGCGCTTTCACTTTAAGAACCGGGTTGTTCCCAGTCTAGCCATCCATTGTCGACTCATCCTCCTAAGAAGATGTGCTCCAAACTAGCTAAGCTCAACGAAGCCTACGTGAATCTGCATAGGGTCAGACACAGTCTGATACCGAAACCAGAAGAAATAGAGAATGTGAGAATGTTAAAAATCACTGAAGACCTGATAGAAGAGCTCTTCAGAGAAGAAATGAACAGGGAGAAAGAAGAATGGACAGAGAAGTACAGACTTCAGAGACAACAGCAACAGCAGCAACAACAGCAACAGCAGCAACAGCAGCAACCTGAAGCTGACAGAGGCTTTGTCGATTGTCGTATCGACACCAAAGAATTCTTCTTCTCTTTCCGAAGAAGCAGACCTATTGCCAGAAAGTCTATCCTCAGAGGACATCGCATTCTTAGAAACTAAAAGAATGCCATAGCAAAAAAAACAACAAAAAAAAAAAAAACCAGCCCTTTTCAGGGCTACCCAATACTCTAGAAAAGAAATAACCATCAATTTGCCAATGTGTGTGTGTAGGTAGAGTAGTGTGAAAATAAACACTAACTCTTTATTAAGATATTGTGAAGGTATGTGTTTGTGTTTGTAAGTGATAAAGTAGGTTGGTGTGGATAGTAGATTAAAATGATGTTTGTTTTTTCTGGGCTGTTTGAGGTGTAGATTTGGGGTTAGATTGGATTGCTTTGCATATGTAAATAGTCTATTGAAGTGATTCATAAAAATTTTATAATAGTGATGGGTAGCATAAAAAAGTGAGCGAGTGTTTCTTTTAGGTCCGCGCGTTGTTGTTTTTTTTTTTTTTGGTCGTGATCTAGGTAAGATGAATTTTATGTTATTAGGGGGATGTTTTCCTTCACGTCCGCGCTTTCAGTATAAATTGAAACTCGTTCGGCAGTCCAGCTACCCTTGTTGATTGATCAACACCAAAAAAATGAACACGAGACTTGAGAAACTGTTGGAGCTTCATGTGCATCTGGAATATGCCAGGCGCATATTAAATGAACTGGCCGCGGAAGCCATTGTCGAGGAGGGAAGGATAAGAGAGGAAGAGAGAAGATATAAAGAAGAAGAAGAAAGAAGATATAAAGAGGAAAGAAGAAACAAAGAAGAGGAGGAGGAAAAGGAGAGAAGAAATTTCAAAATCCCAGAGAGCGAAAATTGGGATTCTGAAGCGACATATCCTGCCTCTGCTCTCTCCCCCCAAAAGGTAAAAAGTAACTGGGGGATAAGATGTGTATGTGGCGCCAGGCCTGGAAGGTGCCACCATTAACCAGGTGTCCATGAAGTTCCAAACAAAACAGCCCTTTTCAGGGCTACCCAATACTCTAGAAAAGAAATAACGATCAATTTGCCAATGTATGTAGGTAGAGTAGTGTGAATATAAACACTAACTCTTTTTAATGTGTGAGGGTATGTGTTGGTGTGTTAGTGTTTGTAAGAGTAAAGGTATGTTTGTGCGAATAGTAGATTATGGGTTTCTTTAGTGTTTCTTAGCAAATGTGGAGAGTATAGTTTGGGTTATATTATATGAAATGAAAAAGTAGGGGATGTTTTCCTTCACGTCCGCGCGATGTTGGGTCATCATCTAGGTAAGATCCATTTTATGTTTTAGGGGGATGTTTTCCTTCACGTTCGCGCTTTTCGTATAAGAACCCACAGTATTCGTTGTTCAAACCATTCTGCAAAGAATACAAAGAAGATGGCGTCAAACCACCTTAACAAAATGGAAAAATTGCAAAACGTCATGGACAATTTAGGAATGTTTGAGCAAATGTTGGTTAACCTAAACGAGGATCACTACTCATATAGTCCCCATAGAGTGAAGATGGAGATAAACAATTTACGAAAAATGAAGGTAATCATTAGTGATCTGTTGAAAGAAATAAAGGAGGAAAAGGAGGATGAAGAGGAAAGGATAAGGATGAGAGAATGGAATGAAAAAATTGAAAAAGAAGAAGAAAATGAAAAGAGGAAGAAAGAAGAGGAGGAAGAGAAGAAGAAAGAAGAGGAGAAGAAAAAAAAGAAAGAGAAGAAGAGTGTAGGAGATAAAATAAGAACTTGGTGGAGGAAAAGAAGAAATTAGAAGAAGAAGAAAACCCAAAGGCCCTTTTCAGGGCCAGCCATATTTCTCGAAAAGAGATAGTCTTTGAATTGCCTACCCCTTTTTTAAAAAATTTTTTAAAAAAAAAATCCCATGTTCAATTCCCCTTGTCCGTAAAGTGACCCACGATTTATTGCCATGTTCAATTCCCCTTGTCCGTAAAGTGACCCACGATTTATTGCCATGTTAAATTCCCTTGTCCGTAAAGTGACCCACGATTTTTCTCCATGTTAAATTTCCCTTGTCCGTAAAGTGACCCAAGGGTGTTTTTAATGCTAATTCCCATTGTCCGTAAAGCGCCCCCTTTCACTACTTGTGACTGTGAAGAAATTTCAAAAACAGAGAGAGTGAACAAAAAGATAGAAGTCAATGAACTTTTTAAAGTGCTATGTTGTGAATTGTGAATTGAATTGTAAAATTTGTACCAGAATAGAAAGTCAATAAAACGTAAGTGTCTCTTGGTTTTGATTTTAAATTAAAAACCTACACTCAAGCACTCATACACAGACACGTACTATAGGGGTAAAATGTTTGTTTTTTTTTAGTTTGAATGGATGTTGGCAATTGAAAGACTATCTCTTTTCGAGACACATGGGTGGCCCTGAAAAGGGCCTTTTGATGTATGAGTGAGTTTAAACAATCAACTTTAACTGCCTTAAGCCTTTGCCACAGCCAAGGCCTACTTCTGGACTGCGTACTGTTGATGATGATGATTTGGTTGAAATCACTAAGGGTGGTATGGTAGGCTTAGTCACAGAGTTGGAGTGTTTAGCTCGGGAAGGTCGTATTCTCTTCGGTCGTAATAAAGAAGTCTGATACATTATTTCAGACTTCTTAACTCCGCTAAAATGTCCAACAGTACCGCGACCGTTTGACTTTCACACCCTTGTTTCTTTGCTGCTTCTTCTTGTTGTTGTTTTTTTCTTATCTGTTCTTGTTGTTGTTGCTGTAGGAGAAAAGCTTGTTCTGCTTCCTTTTGCTGCTGTATAAATTTCTCCAATTCTTCTTTCTGTCTCTGTTTAAAATTCTCCACGTGTGGTAAAGAAGGAGAACGTGGCGAAGGTTCCGGAACAAATTCTTGCGAGGTAAGAAAATCCACAAAATCCCAATTTACCTCTTCTGGAAGTAAGTCCGGGTTCCCTTGAGTAGTCTCCACGGCTGGTGCACCCCAATTTATCGTTTTCTGAGTTTCCGTCATGCTGAAAAAAATGTCGCATGATTGACTGCACACAGGCGCTAGCGAATCTATATAGGACATGTGACGTCACAGACTGCTCTCTTCTGATTGGACGTGGGCTGACTGAATTTTGTAACGCGTGTTTGGATTGGTCAATGAACTCAATCCGTTTCAATCCTTCCTCTCCCTATAAATAAGCGCAGTTCATTGCATTCCTTCACCTGTTCTCGGCACCCCCAACATGTGGACTACAGTGGAATCATCAACTCTTGTCTCTTCCATGATGTTCCGGACGGACATACCGATGTATATCCGATCCACCTGGACTATTGTCAGGATGACAGAAACAAGCCTGTGGATGAGAAGGATTTACGTGGAGAGGCAAGGATGCCTAAAGAGGGTTCTCATTTACGGTCCTGAAGTCAGACGTAGTTTGAGGAAAAGAAGACCTCTGTGTTAACAGTAGGGTATATTAACATAAAACCAAAGGCCCTTTTCAGGGCCCCTTCATATGCCTCGAAAAGACATTACCGTTCATGCCTACCCATTTTTTTAAAAAAATGTCTGTTGTCTATATTGTGTGTGTGTGTGTGTGTGTGTGTGTGTGTGTTATATCCCTCTCCCCTGTTCCATTTCCCTTGACGCTATACAGACCCACCCTGTTCAATTTCCCTGGACGCTATACAGACCCACCATGTTAAATTTCCCTTGACGCTATACAGGCCCACGATCTATTCCCATGTTAAATTTCCCTTGACGCCAAAGGGCCGGGACAGTTTTCCCCATGTTAAATTTACATCGACGCCAAAGGGCCGGGACCTATTTTAACATGAAAGTCCTCTTGACGCTGAATCGCCCCTATACACTACTAAGGTTGTATATTCCTTATACACACCAACATCCTGCACGAGAAGATATCACAGCTGCAAAGAAGCATGGGATAGTCAACCTGAACCGTCTCCTCCAGTGTTCTATTTGGTAAAATGTTAACACCTGTTCTTAAGTTTAACAAGTTTGCATGCAACAACCAACACTTTCTACAGATGAATGGGACCGCACTGGGTAAGAATGTGGCACTATTGTATGCCAATATTTTAATGGGCAAAAGCTTCTCAACGAGGTACCCTAAAGACCTCTAAGCTGGTGTAGATTTATTGACGACATAGAAACGAACTGAATCGAAACGGGCGACAATTTCACAAAAATTGTGACTTTTCCAATAACTTCCTTCTTACGATTTAATTTACATCGGAGTCGTCAAACAGGTCCAGGATCTTTTCGGATACTCAATCTACCCTCCTGATGGAGAACATATAAACTGACCTGTATTCTAAACCTAATGAATCTCGCCAGTATATTCTGCCGACCAGCTGCCACCTCCAAGACGTAATAAAAATCTCCCTTACATGCGCTAATCTATGCAAATAGGCTCGAAGTACTCAAGGGGAGCTTAGAAGGACAAAATACAGAAAGAGATACATTGAGGAGGTTGTTAACAAAACTAGACTCCCCGATAAAGTCTTTTTCTGGGATATAAAAACAGAAAGCCAACAAGGGTGACCTTCGTTGTAACTTTCCACGCCGATGCTCCAAATCTACAACGGATCTTTCGGAAGCACTGGTACCATATTGAATAGCCGGAACGTCTAAAGGGTATATTTATTTTTTTTAAATCCTATTGTTGCGTACCATAGACTTAAATATCTCAGAAATCGTCTGGTACGTACCAAGGTAACTTTTAAAAAAAAGGTGTCACAAATAAAGGCACATACCGTTGCAAACATGTGCCAGAGACCAAATTTTCAGAATTTTGACAACAGATTTATCTACACGACCAGTCACAATCAATCTAAAGTTATCATGTGGGGCCAAGAATGCAGTCTGTCTTATGCCTCTCAATACGTTGGCGAAACAACTGATTTCAGAAAGCAAATGAGTATTCACCAAAAAAACACAAAAAAAACATTCGCAACAAAATCAAAGTGAAAATCGCCAAATTCGACAAATTGAATGAACATTCAGTTGAGACCCTCAAAATGCTATCGATTGATTCAGACGTGGGGTGGCCAACATACAACGCACGCGTAGGACGCGATATCGATACTACAATTGAAAATTCTTGGGGGTTTTCATCCTAAATGAAAATCTGATCTTCTCGTTACAGTCTTTTCAAAACTACAGCCAGTCATAACTTTGTCATCCTTTCTTCACAAACTGGAATTAGGTCCTAAAACATTGGTTCTCTATGTGATAGACACAGTATCCCTCTTGTTTATTACTGTTACGCATATTTTTTAACATTTTTATATCTCTTGTTTTAAATTCCCCAAGTGATTCAATATTGTTGGAGTCCAGAACGTTTATATATATATATATATATATATATATATATATATATATATATATATATATATATAGTGATTTTATTGTTTGTAGCTTATTTGTTTGTCTGTTTGCCTGTTTGTTTTTGTTTACCGAGAACGAAAGTATATTTTATTCTTTCATCAACAAAGAAAGTCTCTGCGAGAGAGAGAGAGAGAGAGAGAGTTCATCATAGGGTACAGACCATTACAGTTTAGTACAGAATAGTAAAGCCATAATTTGACGCTAACTATCAAACACATTTCATGACATTGGCATCATCGTTAATTTCTGCATCCACGTACTGAGTTCCGATGAAGGAACATCAATTGAATGCAGTGGGTAAACACATGAGCCATAGATGTGCCAATAAAATAATGACAAGATAGGGCCGATAAATAGTGATATCAGCACTGTCATCTTATGAAGCAGTTATCTGGCTCTCAATCTGGCGTCATAGACTGTCGTCTGCTACATTGTGCCCTCCCGATCTCATTCATGAAAAACAGTTTAATGGAGTGGAGTTTGG
Organism: Sinohyriopsis cumingii; assembly: GCA_028554795.2. Taxonomy (NCBI): domain Eukaryota; kingdom Metazoa; phylum Mollusca; class Bivalvia; order Unionida; family Unionidae; genus Sinohyriopsis; species Sinohyriopsis cumingii. The sequence continues at coordinate 146,208,976 of CM068825.1, forward strand.
TTTTCGAGTGATTCGGACAAAAGAGATGTTTCAAATTAAATTAGACCGACACCCAAGATATATCTCTATACATTTTAAGTCATCTTTTATTAAATCTTTGAGAATGGCTCAGCGACTTGACTTTAAATCATCTCCACTCATTTCCTGCCAATGTCAAACGCTCTCAAATCTTCATAGAGCATAAAGTTTGAAAGCGAGTTATGTATCAAATATCTGGGCTAGCCATCAGATTCATATTTCGTTGGTTGTTCTATGTTCGTCCCTAAATTTCTACTATAAAGCCTGAAATGGTCAGCATATGTGTCTATGTAGAAGCACCAACTGTATTCGAAATGTACACTAACAGACTGTAAGGAAAATAATTCAAGGCGTATGTGGCGACAAGCTGGGTTTTCTTACCTCAGTGTTTTCGGGTTCAGCCCCCGATACTGTAATGTGCAGTTTTTAAGGTCACCCATTGCAGGTCGATGACTTTGTCCGGATTGTCTTATTGCCACAGGGGCAGATAGACATAATTTATTTAAAACCATTGTCAAAGAGAGAGAGAGAGAGAGAGAGAGAGAGAGAGAGAATGACACCAATATAATCAAACAGGTTTCAGACAGCTGTAAATAATTTCCAAACTGAAATCAAACAGGGAGCGAGTAAATATAGCTTTTGTGTTCTTCTCATTCATCAACTTTTGTATTTTATTATTAAACATATCAAGCACAAGAGATGTAACTGTCTGTTATAAATAATGTCCTTCGCTCTCTCTTTCTCTCTGTCTGTCTCTCTCTCTCTCTCTCTCTCTCTCTATATATATATATATATATATATGAACGGTAACAATTTGAGAGGAAGATGACCTTGTATTTGGCAATAAACTAGATTTTTGCGTTTTAACAACACAGCAAGTTGGATTGGGCTAGAAAGATACTACAGGATCTCGACCAATACAGCTAGTCGGATTGACTGATATATTACAGGCATATCGACATTATGCAACAGGATATGTAACTTCGTAGAAAAACGAACGGTGGCGAGTAAAATGTTTTCAGCAAAATAATTGTAATGCCACTAGATCGCAAAATGTTCGTTTTCCTTGTTGTCAAAATAACTTCTGTAGGAATTTGTATTCGTTCGTCTCTAGTCATGATCTGTATTTTTACATGCTAATATATAAAGATAATGTGTTTCTTTTGGGGAATTTATAACATGTGAAAAATATAGGAATGACGAAATATGAAGACAAAAGTAGCTTCCAATTATTTTCACATGAAATCATAAATAAAACAGCCAGTGAGCAGTTTAGTGTCAAATTAGTTTGCCGATGCATTGTGTGACGTTACAGCTAGATATTCCTTGCTTTTAGCGGATTCATACGGTACAATTTTTGTGGTCTCGAAATACTCCACTGGAAGCACTAATCTTGTTTGGATCGTGTATGTCGTGACCTGCTTCTCTCAGCTCCTTCTGTGTCAGATTATAATGAAACTTACCAACGAAGTTTGGTGAGCATGTATCAATGAAGTTTGGTGAATATGTATCAATGAAGTTTGGTGAATATGTATCAATGAAGTTTGGTGAGCATGTATCAATTTTGCGAAATATGTATCAATGAAGTTTGGTGAATATGTATCAATTTTGCGAAATATGTATCAATGAAGTTTGGTGAATATGTATCAATGAAGTTTGGTGAATATGTATCAATGAAGTTTGGTGAGCATGTATCAATGAAGTTTGGTGAATATGTATCAATGAAGTTTGGTGAATATGTATCAATGAAGTTTGGTGAATATGTATCAATGAAGTTTGGTGAGCATGTATCAATGAAGTTTGGTGAATATGTATCAATTTTTGCGAAACACATCTTGTTTGGAGGCAAGTTTTCATGAACCGTAGCAATTCGTTCTGTCTACATCCTTCTTGGTGATCTACAAACAGTTTATTGAAATAAAAGAAAATGAATGCTACATAAAACTGACCTTTCCCCTCCCCGTTAAAAAAATCATTTAAGTCAGTCGTCAAGCGGGAGAAGGTTATAATTCGGTAAATAAATGTGTGCTGAATCTGTGATTTATTTCTCACCATCAGTAACATCATTAAATATAGTAGACTGTGAATTATGTATAATGACTCTCTTGCACAACACACAAGAGGGTATTGTAATGTATATGCATTCATCAGTAATAGATCAACAAATACAAACAAAATAAACTGGCCAAGTTAAAGCACTTTTCAAATAACATTATCTTAGTGGTGCCGGTCAGATGTATATATTAGAAGGAGATCTCGATTACAATCAGAATGGCTTTCGAATAGTCCACCGACAGATCTCGATTACAATCAGAATTGCTTTAGAATGGTCCACCGACAGATCTCGATTACAATCAGAATTGCTTTAGAATTGTCCACCGACAGATCTCGATTACAATCAGAACTGCTTTAAAATAATCTACCGACAAATCTCGATTACAATCAGAATGGCTTTCGAATAGTCCACCGACATATCTCGATTACAATCAGAATTGCTTTAAAATAGTCCACCAACAAATCTCGATTACAATCAGAATTGCTTTAGAATGGTCCACCAACAAATCTCGATTACAATCAGAATTGCTTTAGAATGGTCCACCGACAGATCTCGATTACAATCAGAATTGCTTTAGAATGGTCCACCGACAGATCTCGATTACAATCAGAATTGCTTTAGAATGGTCCACCGACAGATCTCGATTACAATCAGAATTGCTTTAGAATGGTCCACCAACAAATCTCGATTACAATCAGAATTGCTTTAGAATGGTCCACCGACAGATCTCGATTACAATCAGAATTGCTTTAGAATGGTCCACCGACAGATCTCGATTACAATCAGAATTGCTTTAGAATGGTCCACCGACAAATCTCGATTACAATCAGAATTGCTTTAGAATGGTCCACCGACAAATCTCGATTACAATCAGAATTGCTTTAGAATGGTCCACCGACAGATCTCGATTACAATCAGAATTGCTTTAGAATGGTCCACCGACAGATCTCGATTACAATCAGAATTGCTTTAGAATGGTCCACCGACAGATCTCGATTACAATCAGAATTGCTTTAGAATGGTCCACCGACAGATCTCGATTACAATCAGAATTGCTTTAGAATGGTCCACCAACAAATCTCGATTACAATCAGAATTGCTTTAGAATGGTCCACCGACAGATCTCGATTACAATCAGAATTGCTTTAGAATGGTCCACCGACAGATCTCGATTACAATCAGAATTGCTTTAGAATGGTCCACCGACAAATCTCGATTACAATCAGAATTGCTTTAGAATGGTCCACCGACAGATCTCGATTATGATAGATCTCGATTACAATCAGAATTTCTTTAGAATGGTCCACCGACAGATCAAGAATAAAGCCACCACAATCGTCATCGATACATTAAATGATAATTGAAACCAATCAGAACTGATCTCGAATAGTCCAATTTATGAAAAGATTTGGTTTTGACCGTCTATCTGTCAGTCTGTATATCTTTATGTATTTTTTCTAAAAAAAATACAAATCCCTTACTTTTAATTCAATTTGATGTCATATATTTCTTTCATATTTACGTGCGATAGAAAAAGTTGTATCAGAAGTTAATCATACTCATGGGATTGGATGAAAGTAGCTGTCATCGTTGCTTCCTCAGTGTGTTGTTGTTTGCGTATGTGAGCGGTCTAACTGATAAAACTGTATATGTCGCCTTTCCCGCCCTTTATTGTTCTTAACATTACCCAATATGTTAGCTTGCAAATTGGTGGAATATAATTGCAATTATAATTATTGATATATGTTTCTATTAATGTCTGAAAACATTCGCACAAACAGGATGTAATATTTTGAAACAACTCTGGCTTGAATCCTGGTTGGCAATTGTCTCCACCCTTACCTCCATCTTTTGTTTTGACTTCATATTATAATTTATTAGTATATCATCTTACCCATAAAAGTATTTATTAGTCAGAGATATAGGCCACATACAGCGTTCCATCTGAGCATAACGCGACATCATTTACAATATTATCTTTAAAGTCGTGTCACAGTGGTGATAAAATAATGTTGATATGCCTGTATCAATTTTACATTCACAACGTCTTCACTTCAGATTTTTATTTCGTACTCAAATAGAGATGTCTCGAGCGATAGACCTGGCTGAACAACTCTGAAGCTATACAGTTTGGTGAAATTAATAAAATTTGATGTTTGTCATTGAGATATTAAATTATACGTATGGATGATACAGCATTTTGTTACGAGATTCCGATCCCAGAACAGATAAAACGTGCGCTGTTTACTTTTAAAATAGGCTACTTTGTATGAGAAATTTTTAGATAACAGTCAGAAAACCAATCTATCACTGGCGGAGGCATTTGCGATTTTGTTAATATCATATATATCCAGATCTTAGGACATTTCGATGGGAATTATAACCGTGGTATACACGTGATATTGCACAAAACTAAACATTGCACGGATAATGTACAAATACATACAATAAATCCATGCCACTTGCTAAAATCAGCTGATTGAAGAGTCTATGATTATTTAGAAACTGGTTTACGTAAAATTGTGGCGAAGAAAAAACGTTTGATTAATTTAGTGTGATTAGACTGATAGATTTATCATTTAAAATTAATGTTATCGACCTTTCTGTATATAAGACGGGTCAAATTGGTCCGAGATATTGCTACACAAATCAAGTTCTTTATATAATTAATTTCTTTTCTACATTTTTAATAAAATCCAGTGCATTAGTTCTAAGTTCAGAAGCCTAGCTATTGTGCTGGATACAGTATATAACAAAATAGCATGGGTTATTTTGTATTCTCTAGAAACAGTTGCCTTGGAATGAAATGAATGGAAATATTTTTTGGGAAATTAACAAATGAGGATACAGCCGATTCACATTTGTTTGTTTGCTTTGTCATTCTAAGTAAAAGTTAAGATAAACAAAAAAAGGCATTTTGTTTTCTGTTTACGTTTAACTGCTGCTTTTGAATGAATACAAATAACACTCTTCACTGGTCAACAAATATTTATGACTTTCCTCGGTACGGGATGCAGTAACAGAAGATTAAAACTGCTCGCCTTGCGGCGCGATGGTTTTTCTCAATACGTAGATTTATAGGAGCAGATGGACTTTGTAGTGTTTAAAACAAGCATTCATGAACACTTCAAAGCGTCATACATCAATGTGATTCTGTACGTCATAGTAAAAAATCAGGTAAACTTAAAAGTTTGGAGTGCTCCGTGATACCCTGTACAAACTGATAATATTCATGTTTGTGTTGGAGTTGAAAATTGATAGGTTAAACATTTCATCGGTGGTATATCTGTTTCAAACAAATCTTTCAAAGCTATCTGTGTATTCGTGTTGGTAAACGTCCTTCCTTGACATTTTGATTGCATGTTTGAGAACTGTCTTTTCCTTTCTGTGAATTGTTCGTTGCTCAGATTTTTTGTCAACTGCTCTAACGATGGCGCCATGGATCTCAAGATATACACACACCTGATCGTCGTTTTAATAGTTATTTCCTCATCTTCTTTCCCCAATCAATCAACGTTAAAATCCTTGCTGAATGAAATATTTTAACTTGTATAAAGGATATTGTCTAACTATGCCGTCCTAATTAAAACTGGAATAAAGTCTGCATATATGAAATTTTAATTATAATCGTTATTCGCATGACCTCTGTACTAGCCTGTAATGTAATCGTAATCACCAGTGCGGTCTTGAACATTGACAACGCAAGCTTCACCGTCACGCACTTTATAGTTAACAACTTATTTCTCACAGATACGAGTAGTATAGAAGAGATATGTATTGGGTCACTTGATAAAGGTTATGTCCCTTTTATAAATGGGGCGGATTGGGTTAATTTCACGAAAATAAATTGACCGAAAACAATTTTTAAAATTATTTTTGGGCTTTCTAATAGATTTGAAAAATATTTTATCAAACTCTGTTTTAAAAACATTTTTAATTAAATATTAGTGTGTGTGTCTGTGTGTGTGTGTGTGTGTGTGTGTGTGTGTGTCTGTGTGTGTGTGTGTGTGCTTTAGTATTGATTTGTGTAACGTTGCCTCCTATGGTATTATTGGTAATATCGTAAGAGGACGTACACTTTAAACAGACTGATATATATAGCTCCGAACTCCCAGTCAGCAATGCCAACGGTCTAGGTGGATAATATATAAAAATAAAAAGTGAAGAATAACAATTTTAATAACAGATCTAAATATTCAAACAACACAAGTAAATTTCCACATTGTTTCCACTCGGTCGACCTATTTAATCTGCCAATTTCATCATCTGATGTGCAAGGATAGAGTGTTTCCACCTGTCCCTTCTACTTTACTCATCTGTATTATTTCCTTTTCCTTGACTGGTACCCCAGTACCTCTTCCGTCCCTCGACTACGTACTTCACCCTTCCACTTCCTCCACTTCCGTTCTCCGGTCTGTCTTCAACTTCTGCCTCCGTTATGGGGGCGCTCACCAGTTATTATGTACTTCTGAGAGAGTGACGTGTGTAAGGTGAAGTTGTTTGCATTTAAAACATGCACAATGGAGAGAATGTTGGCATACCTCTATGCTAATTAATGTGATGTAGATGATATTTCTTTGGATATTGTACTTTTGGAAATTGTACATGATCTAAGCACACTGCTAACTAAAATGACTGCTCCCTTGTTCTAACAAATCAGTCTGAATTGGGCTAAAGTAAACTATCCATAGTAACTATTAAAATAGGGAAAACGGATTTTGCCAGACTAGACAATACCAGCTTCTGAAAGTGCAATGAATGAATTACCAAATATATAAAATGTAAAAAACAATTAGCGGCTTTTTTTTTATTCAATTTACCTCTGTAGTTCAGGAAGTAAAAATGACCAAGTGGAGCTAGCAATCTTTTGAAAGGTGCACATCTGGAGTAAGGCCAAGCTGTATACTCTATTACACCCACCAATCATGCACCAAAATAAAGGGAATTAAAGGTTCTTTGAATTATACGTAAGATAAACAAGTTATTTTTAAATTAGCAAGTATAACCAATGAGGAAAGCCGGTGAAATTCTTTTTTTTTTTTAATTCTTACCCATGCAAAATTCGAAACTGTAGAGCGAACCTATTCTATCCGGTCCTGTAACCTCTATAACACTCGGTGGCAGTCGGTCCAACCCAAACAACTCCAAACAGCACCAAAAGCTTCTCTGCAAATAATAAGGGACGTGTAGTCTAGTCTCCCTTTCGACTTAGACAATCTCACACCCTCACACAACCTTTCATAAGCATACTGGCGATTAAAATTATTAGGTCACGCATACACTCACATCAAAATATTCCATACACGCTTGTACGATAAAATAAGGGTAATAATACAACAAGGGTATTAACGACCCCTGATATATACATCAACAACTTCCGTGACATGAGTACACATTTTTAACTCTCAATATAGTAACTACCAACATCACAACCATCAGACGCATTCCTTACCTTACAAATCATAAGAGGTACACACAATGTTCAAATACAGATCTGTATATGTTCACAAGGCCAATATGCCTAACTCTGTATAGTTCACAACTATGTATTCAAATTCAAAATTAAAATAAGTATAAGTTCTAACATAACTCATTAATAAATACGATAATTCAATACGATGCACACATCAGCAAATTACACAATTAATTCCGATCACAGGATAACAATCTACGTAATTCAATCTTGTATACTACTAATTTCTCTTCAGAAATTTATGATAGGTAAATAACTCAAATACGTAGGTGAGATTAACTCTAATAAAGGTAACTTCTACATAGCAACATAGTTCTAGTAATCAATTTCTACATACTACATATAAACTTACAACTCTCAGTTAATAATGTTCAACACATTCGGGCGAAGACTTCTTACCTTTAAGAAACTTTTCAAGTCTGAATCCCCGCTCTCCCTTTTACGAATGACGTGCATTCGGAGTACGCCTATTAGAATTCACTCCCTAACTTGCTAGACCTCTGCGTTGGTCAAAATCATGGCGAGTATTTCCCTAACTCAGCCTTGATTTGATACTAGGGTCACTTTGAACTGTAGTCTGCCTAATTTTCTTACGCACATGTCAAATTTCTTTCTCCCGCGGCTAGGACAAGCTTGGATGCGAATAAACAGCCTCTTCCGGTTGTACCAGTTACTTCGTTTCTTTGAAGACAGCCGCCCCTTTGTTCCTTCCAGTGTCGATTCAAGCCGCAATCTTGCGCAACAAAGGTCAGTCGCCAATGTCGTGGCGGCATTCTAAACCCCAGGTAAGTTATGTACATGGGGCTGTCGTCACAACATCACAATTTGATTTATTTATTTTTGCTTTTAAAAAAAATACTGGTTCTTTCAAATACTTGTGAAAACACTAAGCAATAGACTGAGACATATCCGGAATTATTTAAGCATAAAATCGCCACCATGTTGCCTAGTATCTCCGATTTTTATTAGTTAATAGAGTTAGTTCTTATGAAACATTGTTTATAAAACGACTCAATTTAATTGTTTTCCTATACAAAAATGACCATAAAGCAAAGTAGTCATGCTTCAACCGAATAACATTTATCAGTATACCGTGAAAGAGCAACCGTAATTATCGGGAACACCCCAGTCCATAAAAATTGGTGTAATCTAGGTACATGTTATAATCTGAACTCATTAAATATATATAATATGATGTAATCTAAAAATGCACATCATAATATGAAATCAATAAATACGAATCATAATATGTAATCAATTCCTATTCTACCTTAGTTTATTTGCAAACATGGACCTGTCACGGAATGGTGTAAATGTTATTCATTAAATACATGTACTCGGGTTTCGTTTTTTTTCGCTATACAACGATTCCCGAGGGTGATTATATATATGGTCTATTGTATTTCGAAATCGTGAGTACGATTCGTCCTATGCCACACGTGCAAGGTGCTTTCGATACGGCAAAACGAAAAGTCTAAACGTATAAATACTTTACTGCATGTAAAGGGTCTTTACAATACTAATGGTTTTGTCAGCAAGCGGCATGCTTAAAGGATTCGCACAACTCCAGCTTTAGGGCTGTCTGAGGGTAGGAATATCCGGGGTGTCCGGTGTTGTTGGATGGTAGGAATATCCGGGGTGTCCGGTGTTGTCTGAGGGTAGGAATATCCGGGGTGTCCGGTGTTGTCTGAGTGTAGAAACGTCCGTTTGTCCGGAGCGTTTAAGGTGCCGGAGTGTCTGATGTCTAGTGTCCGGAGTGTCTAATGTCAAGAGTGACTAAGGTGACCCAGCTGTAGAGCCGTCAAAGGACCAGGGTGTCCGGAGGGTCTAATATTTGGAGTGTCAGGAGGGTCTAATGTTCCGAGTGATCATAGTATTCCGAGGGTCCGGAGTTTGTGGCAGTTGTGAAATTGATTCGTAGGAGCTGTGGAGCGGATATGGTGCACGGGTAACGGAGTGTATCTCCATACATGTATTTTATTAGCTGTATGCTAATTTTGGGTTAGTAAGACCCAGTGTATCATTCAGGACTGGAAAGATAGATGGTATATCCGTTCTTGTGTTTAGCAACATAATTTCGCTACCTGAGCGAATACATTTTTACTATGAGTAAAAAGCTTACATCGTTTACTATTTGAGTGAACTATATTCATCTTTCCATTATTGAATCATTTGTGAATCATTTATCCTGTGTTTTTTTTTTTGTGTTACTGAACTAATTTATTCGTATTTGTATTTCCATCTTTGAATCTGTGCGTTTTATGTTAAAATAATCCAATATCTGGATTATAAATACGCACACATCTTCATAATCTACTGCTCATATAAATCACCACATTAAACCATATATATCTGTGTCGTCAAAACGTGTTCTGTTGTCAATCCGAAATATCCCACCCGGTTATCTTGTTACAGGACCGTGAGTTAGACCTGGTGCAGTAAAAACAACCTGCTTGGACCAGATCATCAATAAAATTTAATTTAAAATAAAATGTTTCATACATACTAGCAATCCATTGTGCTTCGTGCTGATTCGGTTAGTTTGAATAAAGCTTATGTGTTGGTGACAGTTCGGTTTTATTAAACGTTTCCAATGAATCCGTATATTAGTATGGATATATATTCATCGAAAATTGAAAGAACGCCTTCATATTTCTATGGGGGTCCTTAACTTTGTTTCTATGAGTTTTTCATCGTTTAAACATTTAGCAAATTGACATAGTGATTGGCTTATAAACCAATAACGATTTATAAAGCTTATCGTCCTTTTCACAAAAGCCTCCTTCACATAAATTTTAAATGTCAGTTATAAAATTCTTAAAGGAATATTTTGTTCATCATTATTGGTATTACTGATAGTATTTATTAATATAATTTCTCATTAAAGCCTTCATAATAATCGGATGATATAAATATGATAAAAGTATCAGAAAAATTATGAATCAACAGTGGAATATATTTAGGATATTTATCGAATGGTATTGCTGTAGCGTTTTTTGGCTTGCCTTCTTCATAAACAGTTTCTGAAAATGACTTCAAACATTCATAAAATTGAACTATGCAAACTTCTCCTCCCTAAACTACTGGCTCATTTTTCTTGTGGGTGGACTTCGGATAAAGTGAAAATCCTGGTGTTATTTGTTTTGCTGTTTTATTGTCCATGTTGTACCGAAGTCATATCTACATTTAGTTATCGGCCCAATAATACTTTAAAAAGTACGAAATATAAGAATCAGAACTTTTAGTTGATTTTCTTGTTTTTAAATTTGACAACTAAACCATTTTATAGCTTTATGCTATTAATTTGGTTTCATAATTTATTTTATATTAACTTTATTTCAGAATGGAGAAATCACCCGCATTTTTTTAAAATGTATTATTTTTTTATAGTAATTATTATTGAAGATGAAGTCTATTTTGTTAAATTTTTATTCCATAATAATGTAAATAATATTTCGCTTATATTATCATATCTATACGACTGCCTTTTCTACCTATGTTATTGTAACTGCGTGTATTTCATTGTTTATTGGTTTGTAGACATTATTTAAATAAATTAAAATCATTTTCAAATGATTTTATATCTTTTAATGTTTCTGTAAATTACTGATCCAACAAATAGTCTTGTGCATAAAACATATTAGGGAATCCTTTCAATGTGATCGTTATTTTTATTGCTGGATTGAAAATATACATCCAATGCTCATTTTCCTTTTCTCGTTTGCTCCTGCTGGACTCATTCTAAGTGAATATAGTATTGAATTTCATAATGCTGTTTTCATAAGTGATTCTCTCTCCCTCTCTTGTGATAGTATCATAAACGACAGAAATCCCGTTCATTTACTTATCTTTAACATAAAAATTGATTTGGTAAGACGTAATCGTATAGTTCTAGCGACAAATATCCTCCAGTTAATATCTTGCTTTGCACCATCTGTTGCTTTTTGCAGCATTATTATAAATCTCAGATCGTAGGTAAGACACGAAAGGATACAATGACCTGTTGATATCCGAAAATCGAGTTAAATTCTGAGTCTCTCTGAGTATGCAATAAACTAAATAGTTTCTGCCTAGTGAGTTGTGAATTACCGGATCCTTGTCTTAGTGGTACATAACTTTTCCCCACTCGCAGATTCAGGAAAATAAATCCAGTGTTTTGCTTTTCAAAAAACTGACTTTATTGTGCATGAGGTTTTGTAACTGAACGTCTTGTCAGGATTAATACAACAAGAAAGTGATAAAGCTTGAACCAAATTATTTAAATACCACGTAACCAAATCGTGCACTCTTATCTTTTCATTTAAGTAATCGAGTGACTTTGAACTTTTCAGTTGAGTAATCTAATGACTTTAATCTTTTCAGTTACGTAATCGAGTGATTTTGAACCTTTGAGTTAAGTAATCGAGTTGCTTTCAACTTTTTAGTTAAGTAATCGAGTGACTTTGATCCTTTAAGTTAAGTAATCGAGTTACTTTGAACCTTTCAGTTAAATAATATCGAGTTACTTTCAACTTTTCAGTTAAGTAATCGAGTGACTTTGAACCTTTAAGTAATCGAGTTACTTTCCACTTTTCAGTTAAGTAATCGAGTGACTTTGAACCTTTCAGTTAAGTAATCTGAGTGACTGTGAACCTTTCAGTTAAGTAATCGAATTACTTTGAACCTTTTAGTTAAGTAATCGAGTTACCTTCAACTTTTCAGTTAAGTAATTCAGTTACTTTCAACTTTTCAGTTAAGGAATCGAGTTACTTTCAACTTTTCAGTTAAGTGATCTAGTTACTTTCAACCTTTCAGTTAAGTAATCTGATGTTTTTGAACTTTTCAGTTAAGTAATCGAGTTACTTTCCGCCTTTCAGTTAAGTAATCGAGTTTCTTTCAACTTTTCAGTTAAGTAATCGAGTTACTTTCAACCTTTCAGTTAAGTAATCGAGATACTTCCAACTTTTCAGCTTAGTAATTGAGACACTCTTAACATTTCGGGTAAGTAATCGACTAAATTTGATGTTTGTATTGAACTCGTTTTTTCTGCATTTCCTCATTTGCTGTGTCATGTCTTATTCTTTATCTATTGGATCTAATAACCGAACATGATATTAAATTTCGTTTAAATGATTTAACAATATCATCTGTTCCTCCGATGATTATTGACATTTAGTGGTAGTAATATTTGATCCTATCGCCATCGTTTCAACTTAAGCTAAAATTCTCCTGCGTGCACTCATTATAATAAAAAATGAAATGTTGGTTACTTCTAAATTTAAGCTTTAGAATTATAGTACTCTTATGTATACAATTTAACCGCTTTCATATATTATTATCTGACGCACGCCGGGAAAGTATTCTACCAAAATTTCTTGTGTGGGGTGGGTGGGTGGGAATACATATCACTTCCATTTTAATATTTGTCAATAAGTCAGTTTTAAATATTATTTCACTTTGAATATGGCTATTTAAGTTTTGAAGACTTGAATACATAACAGATGTTTCCATTTTAATGGCTTAATTGTGTTCGGGGATCTCCATAAGGTGTAACTAGTACTCAGAAGACTGCGATGCAGCATACGAGCAGTTTGTGGTATAGTGAAACCAGAGAACATATCCGATAAATTGTCGAGTCATTCAAATGTTTTTAAATTCCAATAATACAGCAGATAATGGTCTTTCCAAACGTACTGGATCTCTGAGAGAGCGTTTTCGTCAAGGAAGCATTATAGAGATAACAACAAATAACAAAGCACGGTGCATCATGTACGTGAAAGTGGCCAACCTCTTTCGACATCTCCTGGTCCCATTTTCAAGGTGGACAACATAAAAATATATATTTGCATCCGGTTTCAGCCAAAATCAGAGAAAATGATCCTAATATATATTTACAAAGGAACATAACCCATACTTTGAACTATTTAAATTTTGACAAATTGGGTATTTCAATTTGGAAAGAACGCTCTTATGTGTTTAGCTTGCCCACGTGTAACCCATTTTAATGACTGAAAGAAAAATAATAACATGTCAGTATTCGCTTGTACAAATTGTATCTGGGATAACATTTATTGCACATTTATAATCGAAAGAATAAAGATAAATTAAGAATGTGATTATATCTATGCATTAGAGTTTAACGGCACCTATCAAAATACTGGCTGTATACCGTAAATTACAAATAAAACTCCAAACACGCAGAAACCAAGATTTACACATAAACCTGATGACTGAAGTTTCTCATCATAATGTATTAAAATTTTACAAAAATTTAATAGTCTGTATTTCCTCCAAGTTACTCTGGGAAGGACATTTCATCATTTGTACCTTGTTCAATTTTTAATGTCTCGGAAAATAAATCTGGGCATCTAAAATCTTTATTATTATTTTTTTAATTATCCGTTTTTGCAGTTCTGAAAGTTTAGATTTTCTGCTATATCCTGATCCATGGTCTTCCTCCATGTTTTCATATCTTTGAAATTTTCTTTCAAAGTCTTACGCATTATATATATTGTAATAGACCTGGGGCTCTAAAGCTGTAATAGGATGAATGGGAAGGGTGGTTTTTCTATGTCATAAATTTAATATGTTGTTCATGTCAATGAACATATAAACTGCTGAAAGAATGAATTTAAACATTGTAATGTATCAGAAGCGTATAGATCACGACTTACCTTGATATCTGTATTAAACCGTTCATGTTTATGTCAACTGTGATTGCCGGTCATGTGGTAACATGCGTCATGAAATTCAACCTCGCACATCGTTAAATACTCACAAAATCTTCCGGAATCTTATTTCATATGAATTTGTCACACCAAGAAATATGTTTATCACCCTTAAATTCCCATGTCAACTCATCATTTGAATAGCACTAAGCTCTATGACTCCAACAGTTGACATCACGAAAATACGTCTGCAGGCAAGATGGCCGACACTAGATCACATGACCGGTTCCACACAGTAAATTTGTCAAGTGCACATTTTTTATTAAATTTCACTTGTTGATTGTAAATGCTGGCCTTCTTTTATACTAGAATAAGTATGTTTTGAATATTTAATGGTGTATTCTTCGTTTTTATGCTGGTCAATATATTTTCAATGTTATCAGCGTTCATCGGTAGTTGTGTACTCTTCACCCAAGCTTAACTGTCTTGGTTACGATTTCAAGTACGTTGACGTTTGACGGACACGACAAAATACGCAATGTTTATATATTTGCTAATGACAGAGTGTGAACGGACAAGTGATGATAGTTAAATTGTATATTAACCCTCAGTTTGTGTCGCTGGTTGTAGAGTATCTGTTCGGTACCACCAGACCTGTTCGGCGTCCCGGACAAGCAATGATTGGTTATGTTTACATCACATGACTACTTTCCAAAGAGTATAAATAGGAGTGAAATTCGAAATTCGGCAGATAGCTGTCAACATTAGCGCTTAAATCAACATCTCTCCACCGTACAAAAGAACACTGCATTGAGGTAGTTATAATTACAACTTTATTGGATGGCATTAAAAAGCTCATAGATACTTATAAAAAAAGAAAAGTCTACAAATTTTGATTTCTTTATTCTCAAAAATAGACTGGA
The DNA here is from genome assembly GCA_028554795.2 of Sinohyriopsis cumingii. NCBI lineage: Eukaryota > Metazoa > Mollusca > Bivalvia > Unionida > Unionidae > Sinohyriopsis > Sinohyriopsis cumingii. Next base: position 146,224,093 of record CM068825.1, read on the forward strand.
ATTATATATAGTACAACAATAGGGATCAATTCAATTCAAACAAATTCAATTTACTGCTATTGATTCAAGCTTAATATAAAAGTATTATAGCATTTGTGTATTGCATACGTTACACATAACCAAACACATACATTCATGTTTTAGTCCTATTTCTTGTACTAAGCATCTTATCACAATTTTCATAGTCAAAAATAAAAAGGTCCTGACTTTAAGCATTCTTGCAATTTATTATTACGTTTACACAAGTTATCCCATAAACACCCCCAAATCTGTTACAATATATATATATATATATATATATATATATATATATATATATATATATATATATATATATATATATATATATATATATATATATATATATATATATATATATATAAGTAGTAAATGGGGCCACCCTACGTACAATGGGAATTAGCATTACAGGGACCCCTGGGCCACTCTACGTACAAGCGAAATTTAACATGGCGAAAAATCGTGGGCCACTCTACGTAAAAGGGGAATTGAACATGGTGAAAAATCGTGGGTCACTCTACGTACAAGGGGGAATTTAACATGGGGGAATAGAGTCTGGGTTTGTCTAGGGACAAGGGGAATTGAATATGGGATTTTTTTAAATCTTTTTTTTGAATTTAAATTTAAATTTAAATTTAAAAAAAGGGGTAGGCAATGGAAAGTCTATCTCTTTTCGAGAAATATGGCTGGCCCTGAAAAGGGCCTTTGGGTTTATGTTAATGTATCCATTAACATAAAGGGCACCGCATTGGTCTTCTTCTTCTTGTTCTTAGGTTGCGTCTCACTGTTGGTCCGTAAATCAGCACTCTTTTCAGGCATCCTTGTCTTTCAACGTAGATCCTACGTATCCACAGACTGGTGTTTGTCCTGTGGACAACGGTCCACTTGGATCGGACATACATGGGTATGTCCGTCCTAAACATCATGGAAGACACAAGGGTGGATGACTCAACTGTGGTCCACATCTTGAAGCGACGAGAACAGGTGAATCAATGTAGTGAACTGCGCTTATTTATAGGCAGAGGTAGGATTGAAACGGATTGAGTTCATTCACCAATCCGAACACGCGTTACAAAATTCAGTCAGCTCGCATCCAATCCGAAGAGAACAGTTTGTGACGTCACGTAGTCTATATAGATTCGCTAGCGCCTGTGTGCAGTCAATCTATGCGACAGTGATTCAACATGACGGAAACTCAGAAAACGATCCATTGGGGTGCACCAGCAGGGGAGACTGCCCAAGGGAACCCGGACTTACTTTCAGAAGAGGTACATTGGGATTTTGTGGATTTTCTTACCTCGCAAGAATTTGCTCCGGAACCTTCGCCACCTTCTCCTTCATTACCGCACGTGAAGAATTTAAGACAGAGACAGAAAGAAGAATTTGAGAAATTTATACAACAGCAAATGGAAGCGGAACAAGCTTTTCTCCTACAGCAACAACAGCAAGAAAAAGCGGAAAGATAAAAACAACAACAAGAAGAAGCAGCAGCAAAGAAACAAGGGTGTGAAAGTCAAACGGTCACGGTACTGTTAGACATTTTAGCGGAGTTAAGAAGTCTGAAACAAATGTATCAGACTTCTTTATCACGACCGAAGAGAATACGACCTTCCCGAGCTAAACACGTCAACCCTGTGACTAAGCCTGCCGTACCACCCTTAGTGATTTCAACTCAATCATCATCATCAACATTACGCAGTTCAGAAGTAGGCCTTGCCCGTGGCAAAGGCTTAAGGCAGTTAAAGTTGATTGGTTAAACTCACCCCTACACCAAAAAAGGCCCTTTTCAGGGCCACCCACATTTGTCGAAAAGAAATACAATTTCAATTTGCCATTAACTCAAAAAAAACCCACTCATTTTACCCTTATAGTACGTGTCTGTGTATGAGTGCGTGAGTGTAGCTTCTTATTTTAAAATCAAAACTCAAAGACACTTACCTTGTATCATTAATGTATTCTTTTCTCCATTTTTTACAATCCAATTCACAATTCACAACACAACACTTTAATTAAAAGTTCAATGACTTCTTCTTTCTCCTTATTTAGTCTTTCTGTTTTTTGAATTTCTTCACCGTCTTTTCCTCATTTTCTTCCCTTCTTCTTTTCTTCTCCTGTTTCTTTGCCTCTTGTAAATAGAATTGTCTTCTTTCTTCCTCTTCTTCCTCTGAAGAATCCCTCTCTTCTTCCGAAGAATCCCTCTCTTCTTCTGAAGAATCCTTCTTTTCTTCTGACTCCTCTTGTTTCTTTTTTGGGCAATCTGGAGACCAATGTCCTCTTTCTTTACAATAATAACAGGTATCTTGACTTTTGTCTTTTTTAGCCCCTGTTTTTTTTTTCTTTTTTGACGGTCTGGACACTCTGAAGACCAATGTCCTTTCTTCTTACAGATATAGCAAGTATCTTGACTTTTATCTCGAAAGGAAGGAGAGTAGTCCGTGGGCTGGTCTGAAGAGAATTTTCTAATGACCCCTCGCAAAGCTCTGACGAAACGTTCGATTTGGTTAGTCTCTTCCATCGTTGTGCTCGGCTTGAGAGTGAAATGAATAGTGAAAAGGACAAGACACACACCCTTTTATATACGCTGGTCTGCCATGAAGATAAATTAGTCTATGGTGTTTAAACTTGAGTCATTTGACGTTTTGCACTCAAGATGAAACGATCCTATTCATTCGAGAAGAAAGAAGAAGAAGAAAGTAAGAGGCAGAAACGTGATCTATCGCCTCGTACCAGGGCTGAAATCTTGGCACAAATTCATGCCAGTGATTTTGAAGAGGACATGAGTGAACCAGAATCCGAACCCTCTAAACCAAGTTCACCACCCTTAGTCAACCCTAAAAAGTACTATTCCATTCGAGAGACGGAAAAGCGCTCCTCTAGAAAATTTAGAACCACGGCTTACACCTACACGGTGAAGTTTAAAGATTTCAAGTCCGACGTACCCTTAGAGAAAGCAGAAGGGTTTATCACCGAGATGTGGGATTCTTTGCTCACCGCACTCAAGCGACAATGTCAACCCAAAGAAGACGATCGCTTGACACTATCCATAGATCACGACGGTTTGAAATCCCCTGTTTGGATCGAGTTTAGCAGACCCGCAGAACTAAACCCTTCCAAAGTCATGGACAAGATTCAACACGTACAACAATCTAATGACCAGTTTGACATCACCGATGGTAAAGCCACACTGAAAATGGCCCACGTCTCTCCTCCTCAAGAGACTGGACGCAAAAAGATGTTATTGGTGGACGACCTTCGCAACACCAGAACAAGTCTCGTCCGAATTAACAACCCTCAAGACCAGATGTGTTTAGCTCGAGCCATCGTGGTGGGACGAACCTATGCCAACAAGAACGACACGACAGAATGGAAAAGAGCCTGGAACACTATTCAACGTTCCCATCGAGCCAAACAACGAAATGAAGCAGAACTCCTGTTGCAACAAGCCGGACTGTCCAAAGACACACCCTGTGGCATTCCTGAGATGCAAAAATTGCAAGATGCCCTAGCTCCACGCTACACCTTGAAAGTGCACCCTCAAGAAATGCGCGGACCTCTGTTGTTTCGAGGCCAAGACTTTAAGGACGGAAAATACATTCATGTTTATTATCACGATGACCATTTCGATACCATTACCACTATCACCGGATTCCTGGGATACAGATATTACTGTGAGAAATGTGATTATGGTTATAACAATCGAGAGCAACACATGCATTGTGGATGGAAATGCCCAGGATGTTTGGCCTCTCCACCCTGTCTGAGCGAAGAACCAGTGCCTTGTTCGACTTGTCTGCGCACGTTTGTCAGCCCTACCTGTTACCAACAACATTTGAAAACACAAGGTTCACAGAAGAAATGTGCTTGTCAACTCCTGAGATTGTGCCCTACCTGTGGACAAGGCATACGTACCAATAGTACCAAGGCACACGTATGTCGAGGAAAGAAAAAATGTCACATTTGTCACCACATCGTGGACTTGGAACACGAATGTTACGTGCAAAAATACCAACCCCCACCAGAGAAAGAGGACGGTCACAAGAAGAAAGGCAATTTCATCTTTTTCGATTTCGAATGCATGCAAGAGACCGGCATTCACATTCCTAATTTCTGCGTGGCTCATCGAGCGTGCGAGAAGTGCATTCAAGAACCTACCTTCAGTCATTGCCCTCACTGCAGCAAGATTCCTGGAGGGCGTGAAAAAATCTTTCGAGGATCGAACACGTTAGCCGATTTTGCCCAATGGGTCTTAGACCCCATCGACAAGACGTGGAGCCAAGAGGACATCGAACGTTACGGAGATTGTCATCGTCATGCCACAGTGATGGCTCACAATTTCTCCGGATACGATGGACAGTTTCTTCTCAGATAATATACGGAACAAGGCACCGAGCGTCCTAAAGTGACTTTGAACTGAGCCAAAATCATTTTCATGCAAGTGGGACAAGTGCAGTTTAAAGATTCGATGAGTTACTTGGCCATGCCTTTGAGCCGAATGCCTAAAACGTTTGGAATGACAGAAATGGCTAAAGGGTACTTTCCACACTTTTTCAATACGGAAGCCAATCAACACGCCGTTCTACCCCATTTACCTGAGGCTCACTATTACGACCCCGACAACATGCGTACCGAACAACGAGAAGATTTCTACGCTTGGTACCAGGCTCACGCATCGGACCCTTTCGACTTTCAGGAAGAAATGCTAAAGTATTGTCGTTCCGACGTGGACATTTTACGACGTTGCTGTGGAAAATTTCGAGAACTGTTCATGGAACACGGAGGGGTCGATCCTTTGAAAGAAGCTTGCACCATTGCCAAAGCGTGTTCCTTAGTGTATCGACAACGATTCATGCCTGAAAACACCGTGGCTGTCATCAGTCCTCAAACGACCCACTTTGTCAAACGTCAATACTCGGTCAAAGCCCTACGTTGGTTACATTACTTGTGCGACAAGGAAGACAAATGGATTCAGCATGCCCGCAACGGAGGGGGTGAAAAGACCATCGGAACGTATTCGGTCGATGGCTGGGACTTAGAAAACCCCAAGATCGTGTACGAGTTTAACGGTTGCTTATTTCACGGATGTCCTGTCTGTTACCCTGACCGTGACACTAAAAATCAGTTTTTACAACGGATCATGGAAGACTTGTACCAGGACACTTGTCAGCGACGCCTAAAGTTAGAACAGCAAGGATACCAAGTGGTGGAAATGTGGGAACACGAGTACGATCACCGTATGAAAACCGATCCCGAGTTTAAACGCCTCGTGGAAAGTTACCAGTTCATGGACCCACTGAACCCGAGGGATAGTTTGTACGGAGGAAGGACCAATGCCACCTGTTTGCTGTACCAAGCCGACGAAGAGAAAGGAGAAGAAATCAAATACTTGGACGTGTGTTCGCTGTATCCCTACGTGTGCGAATATTGTCACTTTCCTGTAGGACACCCACAATTGCTGACGGAACACATCGACCTGAAAAACATTCGACAATACGAAGGCTTGATCAAGTGCAAAGTTTTGCCTCCCACGAACCTATACCATCCCGTCTTACCTCACCATTGTCAAGGCAAACTGATGTTTCCCTTGTGCCGTACTTGTGCCGAAACGTGCAACCAAGACCAACCTTGCCATCACACCCAGGAAGAACGTGCCTTGACGGGAACCTGGGTCAGCGTAGAATTGTTCAAAGCTCTGGACATGGGATACCAACTGTTAGAAGTGTACGAAATTTACCACTTTCCTAAGACACAACAATACCACAAGGGTGACCCCACGCAGAAAGGCATTTTCGCCGACTACGTGGATGCCTTTTTGAAACTGAAGCAAGAAGCCAGCGGCTATCCGTCCTGGTGTCACACTCCCGAAGACCAAATACAATTCAAAGAGAAATACTACGAACAAGAAGGCATCTCTTTAGACCACATCGAGAAAAACGAAGGCAGGCGATCGTTTGCCAAAGTGATGTTAAATTGCTTGTGGGGTAAAATGGCACAACGACCGTGTTTACCCAAGACGGAATATTTGACAGAACCTTCTCGCTACTTCCAGATGATTCACGACAAAACCAAATACATGAAACACGTGGACGTCGTTCGCGAGGATTTGATCTTGGTCAATTACGAAGAAGATCTGGACTTTGTACAAGACGACCCTTTTGGAAATGTCATCATTGCGGCTTACGTGACAGCTCATGCTCGCTTAAAATTGTACGAAGCTTTAGAACTGTTAGAAGAACGCGTCCTGTACTTTGACACGGACAGTTGCATTTACATCCATCACCCGATTCAACATCACCCTGACATCGAAGGAGACCGTTTAGGAGCCTGGACAGACGAGCATCCCGACGACAAGATTCTAAGTTTCGTCAGTGGCGGCCCCAAAAATTACGGCTACGAATACCGGGATAAACAAGGAGAAGTGCACACGACGTGCAAAGTGAAAGGACTGACTCTGAATCATCGTACCAGTCGAGTGGTCAACTTTGGGGTATTGAAAGAAGCCTTGCAATCGGGAGAGGATGGAAACTTTAAAGTGACCACCTATCAACCGAACAAGATTGTACGTTTACCCACTCCCCACATCGTCAGTCGACCCTTGGAAAAAGTCTATCAAATTGTATACCAGAAGCGAGTGCGACTTCCCAATCACTTTACGTTGCCGTACGGTCACGTCGGTATTGGTCTGTATATAAAAAGGAACCCTAGGCAAGATCGATAGTTCATTGTTCATTGAAGTAACTTACCATGTCGTTGACGAAGAAGAAACCAGATTGGTTTGGCTTGGACCCAAGAGGTGGCCCAGTATGCACGAGAGTTATTCAAGGAAAAAAGTTACTTTTCAACCCGTATTAGTGACGGTGCCAGAAGAACCCGTCACCCAGGACGGGACTGTCGTGGACAGGCCTGAAAGACCCTTTCGGGAGGACACTTGTGTGACCTTACCCCCTACTATAGAACTGGTTAGAACTTTACCCAAAACATGTGGTTGTTGTACAGACACTTGTTTTTATTCCACGTTCATGGTTATCATGTGCCTTTTATTCTTGTACTTAAGCCTTTGGCTTTTATGTATTTTTGTCTTTCGTATTCATGTTTGAAAAAAACATTCAATAAACGTGTTCTGAAAAAAGTATATAAACTCTTGTCTTGTCTGTTTTCGTGTCACAAGTGAAATTCCTAACACTATGGCTACCTCTGCTGTCTCTGCTCCCTCTTCGTCTACTGTCAAAGTCATCGACGAACACTTAGATCGTGCCAGTTGGGAGGCTTTGTATCTTCGCCATCCCTTTAACATGCTCATTGCTGGACCTAGCGGTTCAGGCAAAACCGAATTCGTCAAACGTTTGATCGAACATAAACATCATTTGATCGATCGGCCACCTCAACGGATCGTGTGGTGTTACAATGAGTGGCAATCGGCGTACAACCTCTTGCGAGAAAGTCAAGGCGATTCCATCGTGTTTGTGGAAGGCATTCCTAAAGAAGACGACAGCATCGTCTCTGACTCCCGTCAAACCCATTTGGTCATTTTCGACGACATGTTAGGAGAAGACGAAGAAGAAATTAAATTGTGGTTCACGCGCAAAGGGCATCACCGTAATGCCAGTGTCGTTTACATCACCCAAAATTTGTTTCAACAAAGTAAAGCCCATCGCACCATCAGTCTCAATGCGCATTACGTGGTCTTGTTTAAAAGCCCTCGAGATAAATCGCAAGTGCAAGTCTTAGCCAAACAGTTAGGAACGCCTTGGCTGACTCAGGCGTACGACGATGCCACTCAAACGCCACACGCATATTTACTCGTCGATTTGAAACCTACGACTCCAGAGGATTTGCGATTTCGTACCCACTTGTTTCACCACTGGTGCCAAGACGGAGGGCCTGTCCTGTACACGTCTCCGTCCTCGACTTCATTTCACTCCTCATAAAAAAATCTATAAAAACCTCAGACCCTTTTTCGTCTGTCTCACACAGTGTGAACATGACGTCCCTTCAGTCGCATCTTCCCGTCAAATTGATTCGTGCCTTGTATGGCATCAGTCGAGAAAAAGATCCACAAACACGAGCTCGTGTCTTAGAAGCTAGTCTCAAAGAAGTCTTACGATGGTTCACGGTGACGGCACGTCAATTACTCCAAGGAATCATTCAGATTCCTCATCAAACCAAACGCTTTTTCGATCGAAACAAAGTCGCTTTGGTCCAACTGGCCGATCCTCGCATCGACACTCAAACCAAAAAACAAATCATTTTGAAACCTGGACGGAGCGGTACTCTAGGAGGGGTCATCATTCGCTCTCTCTTAAGATGGGATCCTAATGCCCCCAAAGTTATCCCCAAGACAAAAGTCCAACGAAGTCCCAAGAAGAAAAAGACCAGGTCCCCAAGGAGAACTTCTCCAGTGGCAGGACCCTCCTCTTACCAGACACCACCACCCCGGAAAAAGAAAAGAAACCCCCAGAAAAAGAAACAGAGAAAAAGTCCCCAGAAAAAGAAAAGTCCACAGAAGAAAACTAGTCGCAAGAGAGGCACTTCGGCCAGGACGCAACTTTACACTCGCAAACCAAGATCTGCCACGGCAGTGACTGCGTCTCCGGCATCCTCACGTTTGTCCACTTCTCCGTTGATGACACCAGGAACTGAAGAGTACTTGGAGACGTTGATCACACCAAGAACTTCTCCGTTGATGACCCCCAAAAGAACTTCCCCAGTGGCAGGACCCTCCAATTTAGTGGCAGTGGCTGTTGCTCACAAAGTACCTTCTCCCAAAATCAAAGTCCAAGAGAGATCGGGCATGTTACAAAGTTTACTGGATTTGTCCAAGCAAGAACTGGCTCGATTTAGTCCGTTGCGTACCCCTGCACGACGTGTCATGCTTGTCCTCAAACTGATACGACCTCAAGACAATCAGTGGCGACGCGTTCCAGTATAAAAAAGGCCTGTGACCATGTAGGGTATCAGTGTTTTTTCTGGTGCTCCTGAAGACTCAAAGATGTCACCCTCCAGAAAACCCCAAGGAAAGAAAAGGAAAGGACTGCCACCACGTTTAGCCAAACATGGGGACATGTTATCTGTCCTGTCCAAAGCTTCTCCACCCCTACGAAAAAAACTCATTCAAACGGCCTCCAAAGAGGTCATCGATACCGTGTGCGAATGTTGTTTGAACGTTTTGAAAGGCACGATCCCTTTGTCCAAACACCAGAAACAATGCTTAGGCAAACATCGTCACGTTCTTCGCCAAATGGTTCAAAAGAAAATTCCCATTCGTCAAAAAAACAAGATGTTGGTCCAAAGTGGAGGCATTTTGCCTCTCTTGTTAGGCCCCATATTGAAAGGAGTCTTGGGAACCATGTTGGGAGGACTGGTGGGAGCAAGATAAAAAGGCCTTCGGAAGTCCCAAGATCTCAGAATCGACCGCTGACAACCCCATGGAAGGACGAAAACTAGCTTTAGTGCCTTACAAACGATGTATGGAATACCATCGGTGGCAAGAACAACGCACCCCGCATTTACCTCCCAATCCCAATTTGAGCGAGATGTCCCAGTTACAACACGAATTGCAGTCCTTGATGGATCGCCAAGATTTGTCCGAAACAGAAAAATCGCAAAAGTACGGTCAACTCTTGCTTTAGACGAAACAGCTCTACCCACTCTGAAAGATTTTAAGACCTTGATGAAAAGTCCAGCACCATCACCAGTACCAGTACCGGTACCAGTACCACCACTACCCGTGACCAAGACAGAAAAAGGAGAAGAAGAAGAAGGGTTTCAAACTCCACCAGAAAAAGTACGCAAGTTAACAACACCACCTACCTCCAGAATTGGATGGATTAAAAAGATGATGGCCACCCCTTCTTCATCACAAGAGAAAAAGAAAGTGAAGACAGAAGTGAAACAAGAACCGATATCCCCCGCTCAGACATCCTCCTCTTCGACACCTATTGCCGGCCGCACACGCAAAGCATTGCAATCCAAGAAAGTACCCCAAGAGAAAAAGTGTAACATCCTCCAAGAGTGGGTGTCTTATTAAAACACCAACCAACACAAAAAAATGGAAAAAGTCTTTGCCAGCATTTACTACGATCCCTCGCATCCTGCAGGTTACGCAGGAGTTCAAAAATTGTATCGTGCTGCCAAAACGCGACTGAAAAGTCTCCGTTTACCTCAAGTGCAATGATGGTTACAAGAACAAGCTACCTACACTTTACACAAACCCATTCGACGCAAGTTTGCCAGAAGTCGCACCCGAGTGGAAGGCATCGATCATCAATGGCAAGCCGATTTAGCCGATGTCTCTCATTTGGCCAGCTACAGTCGTGGCTACAAATATTTGTTTTGTGTCATCGACGTCTTTTCCAAATTTGCCTGGGTCGTGCCCTTGACTTCCAAATCGAGCAGCGAGTTAGTGCGAGCCCTGCAACGGGTGTTGAAACAAAGCGGTCGTCACCCTCTTCGATGGCAAACGGACAAAGGCACCGAATTTCTGAACCAAGCTTTCCAAAAAGAATTAAAGAAACGTGACATTCATTTTTTTACCACCGAGAATCCCGAAACCAAAGCCAGAATCGTGGAACGTTTTCAACGCACTTTGAAAGAACGCATGTGGAAATATTTTACGCATCACCACACTCTGAAGTACATCGACATCTTACCACACCTGGTGCAAGCGTACAACCAATCTTACCATCGAAGCATCGGACGTGCCCCGCAAGACGTGACTCCCGACAACGAAGTGTTGGTGTTTGAGCGCCTGTTCGGTACGTCCCCGACTAGGGCTGTCCCCAAGAAAAGTGGAGAGTTGGTCGTAGGAGATTGGGTGCGCATTGGCAAAATCAAACGCACTTTCGACAAAGGTTACTTACCTAACTGGACGACCGAATTGTTTCGCGTCACTGGACGAGTGCATGGCCGTGATCCTGCCGTCTATAAATTGGAAGACATGAACGGAGAAGTGCTCAAAGGAACGTTTTATTTGCCCGAGTTACAACGTGTGACCAAAAAAGAAGACGACGTGTACGACATCGAAAGCATTCTCGAACGCAGAACCCGTAAAGTGGGCAAACGACGTGTCAAAGAAGTCAAAGTACGTTGGAAAGGATATCCGCCCAGTTTTGATTCTTGGATCGACGCTTCGCAAGTCATCGACTATAAAAAGAAGTGACCATCATGCCCTTTCACACAGCAGACGGAGCTACGTCGACCACTCCTTCTTCACCTAGTTCTTCTGTGCAAGATTTACAAAAACAACCCTTGTGGGTGTGGTGTGGAGAACGTGTGCCTAAAACGCAAATCGTCTTTTTCTGCCAAATCTTCGTGGTGTATTGTGTCATCGGGGCAGCCATTGCCAATTTGAGTTTGCAACAAGGAGACAAACAATTGTGGACCATTTTATTCAGCAGTTTCATGGGTTACCTGCTTCCTAATCCCTCCCTGAAATTCTCCTCGAACGGGAACCCCGGGAACCTTGTGTCCAGTGCCAGTGCCAGTCACCACTTCAACCACAATCAGAACCCCATTTTAGACGGAGACACGCCTCTGACGTCCAGTAACCCCTCAGACAGCCACAGAACTCTGGAATTATGAGTCACCAAAACCAATTTTACTTAACCTTACCCAGTGACAGTTCCATGGAGGTGTTTCCCCACAACACGTTGTGCTGTTACACGGCCAAATTACCTCAGGCCATCCCCTTAGATCACGAAGCCCATTGGGAAGTGGCTTTAGTAGAAATCATTCACCCGACCCAAGTCCTCAATGTCCTTCCCAATCAAAATTTATTTGATGTGGAAGTTCATGACGAGCAAATGCAACAGTGGATGGATAGCAATGTCAAATATGACAAGAAAACCCGTACACAAAAGTACACCACCTATCACTTGTTCATTCCTCCAGGCTATTATTTTAGTGGTCAACATTTGGTCAGCACCATAGCCTCCAGGTTTAATGTCGTGTTTCTGAAAGCTTTGGAGCATGTCAACAAAAGTGTCACCATGGAGTACCACAAAGCAGCTCGTCGCTTCTTGATGAAATTTGAACGGAGTAAAATCATGTCCATTTTATTTTGTCCTGAATTGTTTGACATGTTGGGCGGAGACATGGACATGAGAAAGACCATGCTCAAGAAAAACGAATTACCCATCGTTTACGACAACGAGTCTTTTACCAAGTTATTTCGTGCCCCGGTAGAACTGAACCAAGGACTGAATTTGATGTTCGTGTATTCCGATGTGATGGAGTACAACGTGGTGGGACACACCTCCGTACCGTTACTGCGTGTCATTTCTTTCAAAGTAGATTCTGTCACGAACGCTGACGAGGAAGGTGGAAACACTTACCACGTCCATCGCGAATTTGTCCATCCTCACTATTTGCCGGTCAGCAAGTCGTATTTGGACACGGTCAACATTGCTATAAAAGGAAATTTGGGACAAAATATTCCATTCACCAAAGGAAAAGTCACGGCGAAACTCCATTTTCGAAAACGGTTCTCTCACGACTCGTAAGTAAGTCATGTATCCAGTGTACCGAGGGGTTGCTCGACAGCGAAGACACGGTTTAGGAGATATGTTAAAATCGGCCTTTCGATCGGTGGTCCCGGTGTTGAAACCGATGGTGACACGCGGATTGCACGCCTTGAAAGATGCGGCACTGACGCAAGGCAAAGAATTTCTCCAAAATGTCATCATCGACAAACAAAACCCTAAAGAAGCCTTCATGAGGGCAGGCAAAAATGTCTTGCTGCAAACGGGCAAAGACATTTTAGGCCGACAAGACACACCTATAAATGCCCTGCACGCTACCGAGTCAGGCATTCAGCAAGGACAAGGCAGAAAGAGACGACGCAGAAAACACCCTTTCACCAGACTTCAAGCGAGAAAGGCCAAGAAAAGAAGAACCGTTCGAGACTTAGACGTTTTCGATTATTGAGAAAGAACAAAAAATGATGCACCGAGAGTCTTGCGCTTGTTCCAAGACGGAACTGGATCTGTTTGCCATGCCCCCCACCATGATGACCATGCGAGAATCCCAATGGGTGGAATTTCATCCCGTCTCCTCACTGGCCGATTCCGCTCCGATCGAGTTTGAAATCAAAGGACAGCCCGAAGATTACATCGATCTGAATAGCAGTTACTTGTACCTGAAAGTCAAAATTCTAGATAAGACTGGAGGTCCTATAGACGATGAAGCAGTAGCTCCCGTCAACAATTTCATGCATTCCTTGTTCAGTGGAGTGGACTTGTACGGAATAGATGCCAAGAACACTCATCTCAATGCCTGTGTGCTATGGGAAGCTGATGAACCTACCAAGTTTGAAAATTTGGAAACTGATGAAAAGAAAGAGAACAATGACGGATTTGTAGAACGAAGAAAGAGAATCACGGGAGTCGACACAAGTTTAGAACTGATGGATCGTTTGCATTTGGACATGTGGTTGCAAGAAAAGTATTTGCTGAACGGGGTGGATATCCGTCTGAGACTGAATTGTAGCAGTGCCGCTTTCCATTTGATGGCTGATAGTGACGGTTACAAAACCAAAATCCTAGAAGCCAGACTCTACGTACGCCGTGTGGAAGTGTTACCTAAAGTGGGAAACGACATCAATCAGACGTTGAGCAGAACGACTGCCAAGTATCCCATACGACGCGTGGAAGTGAAAACCTTCATCATTCCCAAGGGACAGCGATCCATGATCGAAGATCATCTGTTCCAAGGACAGTTACCCAAACGTTTGATCGTTGGTATCGTCGAGAATACAGCCTTCAACGGAGCTGCCGAAAAAAATCCTTTCTACTTTCAACACTTTGGCGTGTCCAAGATCGAAGTCAGTCGCGATGGCAAAACCTTGTGTACCCGACCTTTCGAACCTGACTTTGCCAAGAAGAATTACTTGAGATCGTACTTGTCCCTGTACGAAGCCACCGGCCAGTTAGGAACCAACACCAGTCACGGTATTACGTACGAGGATTATGCAGGAGGCTACGCTTTGTGGGCTTTTGATTTCACTCCAGACCAAGGCAGCGACGAAGGACATTTCCACCCTATAAAATCCGGCCAGATTCGTGTGGAAATTCAGTTTAAAGACCGAGACCCTGATGAAACGGTGAACGTCATCCTGTATGCAGAATTCGATAATACCATAGAAATCAACAGTTTGAGAGAAGTCATCCTAGATTACTAGAAACCATGGAAGACTGTTATCCCTCTTTACCTAGTGGAGAAACTTTGGACATGAAATGTGAGGAGACCGTGGAAAAAGAAGAAGTGATCATGATGAAGTCGAGATGGCCAGAACAAGAAGCCCATTTAGTCTCCTGTTTTGCCAAACACTTGGTCGAAAAAATGACGGAATTGATCAAGAAAAATTGCTATGGATGTCAAAACGATCATCCCAGTCAAATTCAACACGATAAATGCCTGATGTTAAGTCAAGAAGAAAAATTGAACGAATATCTGGACGAAGCTTGGAGTCTCATCTCGGACAAAGACGTGTTGTACCAGTGGTATAAAGACTTGCGTGAACATTCTTGTCCACCATTAACCACTCAAGAGATCCATCGTATCGAAGCTCTCCTGAATCAGAGTGAGGAAAACAGAACGAATAACCGTTTATTCGTCAGACATGTTCAAGCAAAAAGTCAGGATCGAACTGACGACTTATTATTACCTGTGAAGAAGAAGAAAACACACACACAAATCAATGGATACCTGGGAACTTTATTACCTTTTGAACCACAGTTCGTATACGGCTTCTTGGAATCCTGTCGTCTGTGCTAAAGATGAACTCCCTCATCGCAAACCTAAAGACCATCAAGCTTACGTGATCAACACGGACGAAAGTCATCTCCCAGGAACCCACTGGGTAGCCGTCTACTTTCCTCAAGAAGGATGTGTGGAATATTTCGATTCGTACGGATTACCCCCTTTGGAAGACGATATCATCGACTTTATGAGAAGAAATGCTCAGACCACCCGATTCAATAATGTGAAATGACAAGGCACAGATTCCTTGGTGTGTGGACAGTACTGTGTGGATTTTCTGCATCATCGCAGCCTGGGCTATTCCTTAGAACATTTACTGACTCATTTTGATCCTCGTTCTTCTACTAGAAACGATGTGAAAGTAGATCGATGGTTTTGTGACCATTATGCTTATCTTTTGTCTCAAGCTAGGAAACGTAGTGTCCATCAATGGCCTAATGATTTCCAAAAGTGGAAATCACAATTTCATTCACAACGTTGTCAGCCCTGTTTAAAGTAGATTGTCAATTGAGAAAAAAAATGTTAGTGATTTGAAAAAATTGTTTGATGTTATATTGTTGGATTATTGTTAAAAATGTTAGAGTTGTTGTTTAGTGTTAAGTGATTTTTGAATAAAAAATGTTGTGTTTTGAAAAAAATGCCTTTGTCTTTTGTTTAGCTATAAGAATGTTGGATTGATGCTCTTTCATTTCTTACTATCCCTCTCATGACACTCACTGAACGTTGCGGCTCGAAACCGTGTGGGGGATGTTTTCCTTCACGTCCGCGCTTTGACTTTAAGAACCGGGGTTGTTTCCAGTCTAACCATCCATTGTCGACTCATCCTCCTACGAGAATGTGCTCCAAACTAGCTAAGCTCAACGAAGCCTATTTGAATCTGCATAGGGTCAGACACAGTCTGATACCGAAGCCAGAAGAAATAGAGAATGTGAGAATGTTAAAAGTCACTGAAGACCTGATAGAAGAGCTCTTCAGAGAAGAAATGAACAGGGAGAAAGAAGAATGGACAGAGAAGTACAGACTTCAGAGACAGCAGCAACAGCAGCAACAACTGCAACAACAACAACAGCAGCAGCAACCTGAAGCTGACAGAGGCTTTGTCGATTGTCGTATCGACACCAAAGAGTTCTTCTTCTCTTTCCGAAGAAGCAGACCTATCGCCAGAAAGTCTATCCTCAGAGGACATCGCATTCTTAGAAACTAAAAAAAGAATGCCATAGCAAACAAAAAAAAACAGCCCTTTTCAGGGCTACCCAATACTCTAGAAAAGAAATAACTATTAATTTGCCAATGTGTGTAGGTAGAGTAGTGTGAATATAAACACTCTTTTTTTTTAAAAATGTGAGGGTATGTGTTTGTGTGTTTGTGTTTGTAAGTGCTAAAGTAAGTTGGTGTGAATAGTAGATTAAAATAATGTTTTTTGGTGTTTGAGGTGTATATTTGCGGTTAGATTGGATTGCTTTGCGTATGTGGATAGTCTATTGAAGTGATTTATAAAAAAATTTAAAATAGTGATGGGTAGCATAAAAAGTGAGTGAGTGTTTCTTTTAGGTCCGCGAGTTGTTGTTTTTGGTCATGATGTAGGTAAGATCAATTTTATGTTTTTAGGAGGATGTTTTCCTTCACGTCCGCGCTTTCAGTATAAATTGAAACTCGTTCGGCAGTCCAACTACCCTTGTTGATTGATCAACACCAAAAATGAACACGAGACTGACGAAACTGTTGGAACTTCATGTGCATCAGGAATATGCCAGGCGCATATTAAATGAACTGGCCGCGGAAGCCATTGTGGAGGAGGGAAGGATAAGAGAGGAGGAGGAAAGAAGAAACAAAGAAGAGGAGGAGAGAAGATATAAAGAAGAAGAAGAAGAAAGAAGATATAAAAAGGAGGAGAGAAGAAACAAAGAAGAGGAGGAGGAGGAAAAGGAGAGAAGAAAAAATTTCAGAATCCCAGAAACCGAAAATTGGGATTCTGAAGCCACATATCCTGCCTCTGCTCTCTCCCCCAAAAAGGTAAAAAGTAACTGGGGGACAAGATGTGTATGCGGCGCCAGGCCTGGATGGTGCCACCATTAACCAGGTGTCCATGAAGTTCCAAAAAAACAGCCCTTTTCAGGGCTACCCAATACTCTAGAAAAGAAATAACTATCGATTTGCCAATGTGTGTATGTAGAGTAGTGTGAATATAAACACTAACTCTTTATTAATAGTGAGAGTGTATGTGTTTGTGTGTTTGTGTTTGTGTTTGTAACTGTTAACGTAGGTTGGTGTAAATAGTAGATTACGGGTTTCTTTATTGTTTATTTTGTGTGTTTGTGTTTGTGTTTGTAACTGCTCACGTAAGTTTGTGTAAATAGTAGATTATGGGTTTGTTTATTGTTTATTAGCGTATGTGAAGAGTATAGTTTTGGTTTTATTATATGAAATGAGAAAGTAGGGGATGTTTTCCTTCACGTCCGCGCGTTGTTTGGTCATGATCTAGGTAAGATCAATTTTATGTTTTTAGGGGGATGTTTTCCTTCACGTCCGCGCTTTTCGTATAAGAACCCACAGTATTCGTCTTTCAAACCATTCTACGGAATAAGATACAAGATGGAAGTGTCGGCGTTGTTTAATGACTTAAGAAATGTTTACTTTTGGATGATGGATGGAGAGTATACTATTGAAAGGATAGAAAGAGAATGGAGGTTGAGAAAAAGTCTTGACTATGTCAATGAACTACAATTAGCGAGGAAGATGATAGAGGAGATGATAGAGGAAGAAGTTAAGAGATTGATTGAATTGATTCAACCAGAGTATGTAAGAGTAGGGACTATAAAAGAGTCTATGGACAAGGTAAAAGCAGTGAGATGCTATTTAGAAGAGCTAGAGAAATGGTCAGAGTGGAAGTTCGTGAAAAGGGGCATTGAACAACTAAAGAAAGCGGAAGAAAAGATGAAAAAGATAATAGAGGAAGAAGTGCAGAAAATTAAGGACAGGTGGGCAAAAGATAGAAAAGAACAAGAGAATAGAAAGAAAAAAGAAGAATATGAGAGACTGAACAATAACTGGATAAAAATCCAACAGAAGTTCCGAGCCATGGGGCACCCGGACTGGATACCGGAAAATGAAAAGAAGAAGAAAAAAGGAATTTGGGGAAAGATTAGGGGCTGGATGAGTAAATGGAGGAAATAGAAGAAAGCCAAAGGCCCTTTTCAGGGCCAGCCATATTTCTCGAAAAGAGATAGCCTTTCCATTGCCTACCCCTTTTTTTAAATTTAAATTTAAATTTAAATTTAAATTTTAAAAAAAATTTTTAAAAAAAATCCCATATTCAATTCCCCTTGTCCCTGGAGAAACCCAAACTCTATTTCCCCATGTTAAATTCCCCCTTGTACGTAGAGTGACCCACGATTTTTCACCATGTTCAATTCCCCTTGTACGTAGAGTGGCCCACGATTTTTCGCCATGTTAAATTTCCCTTGTACGTAGAGTGGCCCAGGGGTCCCTGTAATGCTAATTCCCATTGTACGTAGGGTGGCCCCATTTACTACTTATATAACGTGCATTAGCTGCATCAGCATTTTTATAGGATCTCCTAAGTTTGTAAAGCGGTTGTTATTCATGTTTGCATCGTTGCTTAACGTCTGACCTAGTTTTTCCAATCTCTTTATCTGTTAATTGAAAGCTAAAATCACTACAATTTCTTACAGATATTAACAATGTATTTAATGATCTTTCTAAAGCAACTACAAACTAATTTGCCCGAGATACTCAAAAGATATATTGTAATAGTGCACAACTTTGTAGATATTTACGCATTATACTCCGTTGTGGTCAGCGTGAGACGTAACCATTAAGATTGGCTAGGACCGCCATCAGTTAGTAGCTTGTGATGGTTAACCTGTCTTGTTTGGGAGAAGGATTGGATTTTATTAGGACCCGCTATGATAACGGTCCAACAGATATTTTAACGTACTGTCAAATGAAAAAATAACAAAGTTGAGATAAGCCAGATAAAATTTTAGGCAAATATTGGACATTTGAAATAGGTGTCATAACATTATATTTTCCAGAATAGTTATGAATAGAGGCGGAATAGAGAAAATTATGCTGACCTCGATCAGAGTGTTGAAATTGAGGCAATTAGAGGTAGTTAATCATGGCTGACTAAGCTAAAGAAAGAGGAAGGGGTGTTTCCTATACGAAATTTTAGGTATTAAGTAGCTTCCTTATGAAATTCGGCTGTCCAAGTTTTTCTGCCTAAACGGAAGTCTGAGGGACTCCGAGGAAATGAACAAGTAATTTTTCTCGTTAAACAAATCGTCAAAGGGACTGGGTCTGCAGGAATTTGAGAAACCCGGAACCAGACAGAGAGATTCAGCTTCGTAAAAAGGGAGCGAGTCTGGGGAAAGCACAAGGTATTGTCTCAATCGCATACAATATGTTCATTGATATTATTTTGTAATTATTTGTTGAATTTATTCGTTTTAAATTCATACATCAATATTTAGTGAGATAGGAAGTTAAGGTGTTGCATGCATTTGTCTCTGATTTATATGATTATGTATTACATGAATTTGTTCCAACTGATATGAATTTGTTCAAATTACTTCGTTCAGATGTATTAGAAATCATGTATTGTAGGAATTTCATGCAATACACCGATACGTATTGTGAGAGTTAATTTATCTGTCATAAAAGATATATAGCACGTATGTTTATTTTACTATGTTTATGTCGATGAATCGCTAGTTAGCAAATAACTTAGTTAAGACAAGACAGGAAGTCTATTAATTTATTTGTGGGATTAAGCTGTGAATTCTCTTAACCGAGAGAATCAGTGTGTATCGACCGACACCGTTTAGCTTGTAATTTACAACCCACGGTGGGAAGTAACAGAAATCACATAGGTCTCATTATGTCATAGTTTCATTTAAGAATGCGAGTAACTGCTAGAGAGACATTAAATTTATGTTAATAGGATTGCGTATGAATATCAGGTAGCAAACTGACCATAACCTAAGTGTTGAGTTACGATAAGACGATATCTGACATAACAAGAGTAGGAATATTGTTGGGCGCCAGAAAAGAAATACATGACAAATAATTAGTTAGCGTTTCGTGTATCTGATGAAAAATAGATCCCTACCTTTGCACCCTGTAGTAGGAAAATATGCAACCAAGTTACTGTTGAAGACTCGAAGAGGTTGGGCAGAGAAAGAGTAGAGGAGGAAAAGAAACGGCAACGCTGACCTGTCACCAACAGTGATTTGAAAAGGACCTGAAGCAGTCAGGTTATACCGATATACCAGCAATCTGAGTTCGATAATTCACTCAATTCTATGATATTTTTGTTTTATCTGTATAACAAAACGGCTGATTGCATTTCGTATTAATTATGTAATTCTATTTCTAAGAGAAAGTGTATCATTCAAATGGCATGTTCAATTTCATTTACTTATGTAGTTGATTAAATTATTATATTTTATATACGGGGGCTCGTGTTCTTCTATTCTATTCTATATATACTCAGATCTCTGTTACTCAACCCATTAATTTCATATTTTATTTCATTGTTTGCTCGACTGGGACAATAACACCGTGGTCGAACATCTTGTAGATAATGATAACCAAAGCACCATAGAAGTGGGGGATCAAACAGCATACACCCCACCCTCACATATCTGTTATTGGTATACAATTAAAATCTATTACGTTCCAATCTTCATCTTTAATGCTAATATTAAATCTGTTTATAGAGCCTCCTTGTAATAGCTTACATGGGCTATTATCATCGCAAAATATAAAATTATACAAAAACACATTTTTAATTGGTAGACACTCTAATAAAGTAGAGTAGACGTTACAATATTTTGTTTTAATATTGCTTGGTCGAGCATGGAAAATTAATAAGTTGTTAGGTTGCAAAAATCATCAAACTGAATCGGATTTTTTTTAGTTGTCTGACTATTAAATACTTGTAATGTAGAGTTACGTTTAGTTCTGTATGTTTTGTAATTATTTCCTTCAATTGCTGTAGTTTTGCTTTAGTTTTGTTTGGTGAAAATTAAATTTTACTGATATACAGAAGTCAGCGATGGAGAGCAGTTCGCAGATAATGATCCCACTAGTTTAGCGATACTTTTCCTGCACATTCATTTACAGACTTAATAAACTGTTTAACAAGCCACTCTGTTTTTAATGCTTTAGCTTATAAGCATTGGCTTTTTAAGGTAAAACAATACGAATAATATGTTATGGACCTCTTTGCCTGTAGTTGTTATGCTCTCAGTGATGAGGAAGCAATGGTCGTGAAGTTTTACACAGTCTGATAAGAATCTTCATCTAAACAATAAGGACATTAAACGGTATTCGAGGGATAATAGCCGGAAGAAGATGGAAAAGATCGATACTATTTGATGGGATCAGGTTTGAGTAGAGAACGATTAAAACAATGATTGGGTGGGAGCGATTGGACGTAAAAGAGGGAATAATAAAAACTGGTGACATAAAGACAATGAAGAAATAGACAGTGGACATTATCATAAGTATCGCGATTACTGGACAAGTCATATTTAATATTTCTTATCCCCACAGGAGAACATATCACCACTTTTATTTTTTTTAAATGTAAAATACTCCAAGGTCCCTGGATTATATAGTGATCTTTAACTATTTGACCAATCATATTTGTGCAATTTTAAATCTGGTATCCATATACGATGACGTTAAAAATGAAAAAAAAAGACTTCTGTTGCAAATAAACAAAGAGACCTTTCGGGACAACTCATATCATTTTAGAAAACTAAAATACCCATATATCATTGGACCGGACTATACATTGGTGCTGTCATGGTCATTGTTGAATTTTAAATCTCGTATCTCAAGTACTTTAAAAAAATTTAATACTCGTAACCCTATATGATAATATTCGCAACGAGCAACTCGTTTCACTGGAGCAACGAAATCATTTCTGAACTCATCTTGATAAAAAACAAAATTACCTCCAACCCCCTAGATAACATAGATCGTGTAATTACTTGATCTAAAGCAGAAAAGATATGCAAAATGCAGAACACACATAAAAACCAAGAAGTAAACGCATCGCTCTGTGACGGGTATATGAGTCATCTAATGCGTCATCTATTTTTAACCTACATATGCTCGTAATGTAACATTTTACAGCATAATTACCGACAGTTATTTATTACGACGATTCATCTTATTTTTGCATAGTATGTAATTGCACAAGAAATGGAAACATAGATCTCACTGAGAATTAATCAGAGCCCAGACTGACACATGCGATATCACAATCGTGCAATAATTCTACTAACACTAATTATAATTATTAAAGTACAATCATATTGCAACGCTGACAAGAAAAATATGGTCTCGCTAACTCAACCGACGGCGCAGCCCGTGGAATGCTAAAGCCACGCTTGGTTGAAGTCGGCGCAAATCACAACAATAAATACTGGATGTTAATATGATTGAAGTTTATAGGAAATTTCACACTGCTCTGAAGCAAGTTTAGTAGCTCAAACAGTATAAGGTTGTATTTCAAATGGTGTGTGTGTGTGTGTGTGTGATTTTGATTTTTACGTAGCTTTAACAATTTTTCAGTCATATCGCTACGATGTCTGCAGTGTGGCAGTTTATAGTGATGTTTAGTACCGGGGCATCATGCCGCAGACATGTAGCATGATGTCCCACCCAGTCTCATTATCCTGACACCAGGACTAACACTAACCTCTTAATGCTGAGCGCCAAGCGAGGCAGCTGTTAGTACCATTTTTTTAAAAATCTTTGGTATGACTCGGCCGGGGATCGAACCCACGACCACCCGCATCCGAGGCGGACGCTCTAACCACTAGGTCACCGGAGCGGTCTATTTCAAATGGAGACGTCTGCAGTTTGAGTCCTGCTCTCGGACCTAAATCTCTATATAATTGTCAGTTATCTCAATCAGGACATATTAAAAACAAATCAAATATTAACTCTACGATAAAAAAAGGGATACAATAGGGTTTTTAATAAGACGTGTTAACAAGAAATAAATAAAAATCAGCAAAATTCATCTTATGGCTTTTATACAGAAATGTGATACATAGTGATTGGGAAACATGTGGATTTAGAAATGGCATGCAAACAACAAAATATATCGTATGGCTAGCATACAGAAGCATAACACAGGCTACAGTGTACGCTTGATATAGGCTATAGTGTACACTTGACATTGGTTATAGTGTACGCTTGGCATAGGCTATAGTGTACGCATAACACAGGCTATAGTGTACGCATAACATAGGTTATAGTATATATGCTGCGATTAAAAGTCCTATCCTGAGCGTAAAAACAAAATTATAGAAAATGTTATCTGTTTCTGTTGGTAATGAGTTGTAATGTTCTGATAAAACTACCCCTATGGACAAGAGCTTTAGATACCAAGGTGGGCATTTGCATAGAGTTATGATACAAATTAACATTAATATAGAATCATTGCAAACAGGAATAATTATGAGCTAATAAATAGTAAAAATATTGCTATTAAAAATATGAATAAAAAATTCAACAACAAAAATTAGATTAACCAAAAGGTAAGTATGGCTAACAAGCTTGCGCATAAATAATAAAGTATATACCGAGTAAGAATGAGCTATCTACTGCTTATACTCGCTTATAAGACAAGTCCAATTGCAGCCTGCACAGACTAGATCTGCCGGCGTTTTATGCGCCGGCACATCTGGGTTTGTATAGTTTGTTATGAGTAATAAGTATATCAAACAACAAAGACCCTGATCTGCAAGTGCATTATGTTATGGCAGATCAGTATCTTTGTTGTTTGCAATTTGACTCGACTTATAAGCGATGCATACCCTTGGTCATAGCAGATAAATACGTCATACATGTGAATGGTCAAATTATTGTCATTAAATGAAGTTATATTCCAAAGGAACCAACTCCATTCCAGAAACGACACAAAAAAATCGGGGACCCGAGTGGTCGAGTGGTCTAAAGCGCTCAGGCTCGGCTAACGTGGGTATGTGAGAAAGCTTGCCAGTAGCTTCTCGTGGGTCGGTGGTTCTTCCCCGGGTTTTCTAGGGTTCTTCCTCCACCAGTTATACTGGCCACCATGTATACCCCATCCTGAGCTGAAAAATGGAGTTAAACCCTACAACAACAACACAATCGGGTACGGACGAACTACGTATCAGACACAATGAAAACTTGAAGTGCTCGAAAGGCAGCGAGTTTCTAGAATGCAACAGGTGTGGAAACAAGCAGCGCGTTCTGAGCAAGACAGATTTAAAACACGTTGAGCACGAAAATTTGCGTTAATCGCAAAACCAGATTAAATAAAAGAGATGATGCATCAGATAACATCACCAGTAAGCAACAAACCGGTGCACGTGATAAACGTGATCATGCGACTACAGCGTACGTAATATCGTAGCAGTGTAATAGATGACATTATTAAAGAAATAAGAATAAAAATTACTGATGCTGTTACTATTTTTTTAGACATTTCCATTTCATTTAGGACACGGTATCTCAGCAATTCACACAAATAAATAATCAGCATTACCTTTATCAGTGACAAACCTTGTACCATATACAAATTTTATTTTAACACATCGAGAAATCTTCAGTCATAAAGAAATACCTGAAAATTAACCCAAGTCTGATGATGTGTGAGGAGTTTATACTCCACGTGGATAAAGTAAAATTCATTACACATGAACAGTATATAACGATACCTGCAGAACGCGACATGTGTGAGTAACAACGCGTTGATGCGCCTTCGTCATATCTTCAGATAAGATATCTCCTGAAGCGCAATAAAGGCGACCGCTTTGGTGGCCTTGTGGTTTGAACATCCGCGTCGGATGCGGGAGGTCGTGGGTTCGAACCCCGACCGAGTCATATCAAAGACGTATAAAAATAGTTCTGACAGCTGCCTCGCTATGCGGTGAGCATTAAGATGCTAGTTTTAGGACTGGTCGGCCTGGTGTTAAGATAATGTGACTGGGTGGGATATCATGCTACATGTTTGCGGCACGATGCCCTA
This sequence comes from Sinohyriopsis cumingii, assembly GCA_028554795.2. Lineage (NCBI taxonomy): Eukaryota > Metazoa > Mollusca > Bivalvia > Unionida > Unionidae > Sinohyriopsis > Sinohyriopsis cumingii. The sequence goes on from CM068825.1 coordinate 146,248,919, forward strand.
GTCCTAGATATCACTATAAACTGCCACACTGCAGACATCGTAATGATCTGACAGACAAATTGTTAAAGCTACGTTAAAAATCTAAATCACACACACGCGTAATAAAGTCAACGTTTTCTTAGATTTTCTAATAGGAAGTTAGTCACTAATGGTTGCTTACAATAAGTTTTGTGACATTCAGTAAATAATATACGCAAGGTTCATTGAGTTTTTGAGTCTTCGTTCTCTTTCAGAGATACTACTTAATTCGATGATCGACTTTCTCAAGTTTCGTGTACGCTAATCATACTTTGAGTTCTGTTTTATTCATATATTTCATGGGATGATATGATTTGAGCCATAGTTTAACTACTTCCATTGTACAATATATATTTAAATGCATTCATCTCTGACGTGGTTATCAATTATATAGGAAAATATATTAGAAAAGAAGAAAATTTCGAACAACAGATTTCGATCGAATCATCTGAGTTACCGCACGTGCTTAATAACACAGTGCTTAATAACACTAAAATTCCTAACAGATTAATATGCTCACAGACAATATGGCGGTCACACAGGGATGCGTTACTTATTGAGTTTTGATTTCGCTCTGCATGCCGTATATATTGGCCTGTTCGTCTTCTGTCCAATGTACAATCCAGAAGTCAAAGTTGCGGTCTAAGTTAAAGAGTGTATTTTATTATTAAGTATGAGTGGTCTAGAAATATTCTCGTCCTTTCTTTTGAAAAAAGGGTTGTACGAGATTTAAAATTGAATAAATGACTTAGACAGGTCAGTGTAGACCTTGGTTCAGGTTCTTTCGGGTATTCTTTTGCTAGAAAAATAGGAGCTGTCCATAATTGTTTTCATTGTTTCTTTGAAACAAGGGGCTCCGAGTGGCCGAATAGTCTAAAGCGCTCTCCGTTACGGATCACTGTCATCTCACCTCTGTCTGCGGCGGTTCGAGTCTCGGATTCGGCTAAAGTGGGTATGTGAGAAAGCTTGCCAGTAGCTTCTTGTGGGTCGGTGGTTCTTTCCGGGGTTTTCCCGGGTTCTTCCTCCACCATTAATACTGGCCGCCATGTATAGCATATATGCTGAAAAATAGCGTTAAACCCTACAACAACAACATCTTTGAAACAAACAGTTGTTCCTTTAAAACCTCCTTGTTAGAGCGTCCGCCTCGGATGCGGGAGGTCGTGGGTTCGATCCCCGGCCGAGTCATACCAAAGACTTACAAAAATGGTACTAACAGCTGCCTCGCTTGGCGCTCAGCATTAAGAGGTTAGTGTTAGGACTGGTCGGCCTGGTGTCAGAATAATGTGTCTGGGTGGGACATCATGCTACATGTCTGCGGCATGATGCCCCAGTGCTAGACATCACTATAAACTGCCACATTGCAGACATCATAGCAATATGACTGAAAAATTGTTAAAGCTACGTTACAAATCCAAATCACATCTTAAAACCTCCTTGTATTGTGATACGAGATCTAAAACTGCAAAAACACAGTACTAATATAGTTTCATGAGTTTGAGAGTACTTTTGTATTTTTAAAAAAATTAAGAGTGGTCCAAAAATATTGTCGTTATTTCCTTGAAGCAAGATTTGTTCATTTTAATATCCTCGTATATCGGACTGAAATTTTAATTGCAATAATATGGTTAGAAAAAACACTGAAATAGTACTACGGTTCAGGTATCAGTAAGTGTTTTCAAAAACAAGGAATCCGGCTATGTTTCCCATATTTGGGAATAGGAAATTTTGAATTGCAAAAGATACGATTTCGTTTAAATTACATATATCTATACCACTGAAGAGAAGAAGGGGGGCATATATATATTCCACACTGTTGAGCAATACTCAGATACTTTAGGCCAGGTCACAAAAGAAATATGGCTTATGTTTTGGTTTCCTCGTTGCTGATTCGGAGGCTGCGGCGCAGGAAACCAAGGATGTTAACTTTTTCACTATATTATCTATGTGGAGTTTGTAAGAGAAGTCATTACAGAATTCCACCCCAAAATAGTTTGTTCGGTGTTTAGTGGCTACGTTATGCCCCTTAAGGGTACAGTTGGACATTATCGGAGTTTTCTTCATGTAAACTCTATGCAAGCGACTTTTTTCTGGGTGAAATGACATACCTCAAGTTCTTTCGCAGAGAGCCAATCGGTTCAAGACTTCTTGAATAAGCTTGAAGCCCTTGGATGCTTTGATTTTAAGTAAGACCACGATCATCTGCAGATAACCTTGTGTTGGATTTTACGCTTGATGAAATAGCATTGGTGAACATCTGGAAGAGGACGAGACCCCAAAACGCCTCTGTGAGGTTCGCCGTCTCTAACAACCGGTGCTGGGTCTGATGTTGCTCAGTCTAAGATAACCCTCTGGGATCTGTCTGTCAGAAAATCTATGAACCGTTTCATAGTATTACCCCTGAAGTCATAGTGGCCCACCTTACATAGGAGTCTTTAATGGTAGACATGGTCGAAATTCTTAGCAAAGTCAAGGAACGCAAGGGCGCGCTGCTTTCCTCTAAGAATCTGGCAATCTCATCCCCAAGGATTAAGAGTTGTGTTTCACTGCTTCGTCTCGCACGGAAACCATGTTGGTAGTCTATGAGGATGCTGAAGTGATCTAGATGAAGCATCATATTGCTGACAATGATGTGTTCAGTCATTTTGCAGTAGATGTGTTTAAGGAAGACATATCGATAGTTGCTGGCCTTGAATCCCCCCCCCCCTTAAAGATAGTCGCGGCATTTTTTTTTTTTCTTCTACACATCATGTATTAAACCACTTATGAGGTACGTTTTGTAAATATACTCGAGAATCATGCACATTATTCTTAAAGATCTTTCAGGATCCTTGCTGGAATCATGTCTGGTCAAGTGACCTTCTTGTTTCCAGATATGGTCCTGGATGATATGAATTTGTCCATTAACCATTTTATCTTTTTCTCAAAAGTTACCATGTGTCGTTTGCAGAAATTTTCTCTGTTTCGCGCATGAATGACTGTTGACTCTTGCGAGGTTTTCAGTTCTTCACACATCTGACCACAGTCTACCTTTCAGCATTTGGAAGACTGTACGAGGTGCTTTAGTCAGTTTCTTTGGTTGTAAGCTGGACTCTGTGCAAACTGCTTCATGGTCAGCAAATCCTGGTATGACATCGTATTTGTTTATAAAGAACAAAACAAGAATATATGAAGAAAATCGATGACCCGTGTTGGCTGGGAATATATATGAGAATTTATTACACTGTATTCGACTGAATGAGAATTCGGGTATAATAATGTAATTAAAAGCTAATTTACTGTCTTAATTCAATTCTATTTTTTAAAAATCGTTTCGTGATTTTTCACGTTTTCAAAGCCCTGTATGCAGTCGAAGGGACATAAATCATGTTGGATCATTCCCCAGTTGCTTTCAGACTGGTTCTAATAAATATTTCTCCATTTGCTATATCATGTAATTAAATACAGAGATCCAGCATTAAATTCATGCTTCGTAAAATGCTTGATATTGATGACATTTTATGAAAAGCGTTTACTTTCATTGCATTCTTGTCAACGTTGTCGACACGGAAGCTAAAGACATAGAAAACAAGAATTGTTATCCACCAAAATTCTTTGTTCAGATGCGACGGCGTTTCCTTTTTTCACATATATCAACTACACCAAACAACAGCCTTTTATAGTCTGTCAATGTCAAAGATTGTACGTTGAGAAACAAAATTATGGCGTGGCTGTTTGGTAAAGGTATGAAGCAAGCGTAAAAGCTTGGCCATTTTTTTAATTATTTTTTTTATACCGGTCGGGCACATGTATCTTAGCGATATCAGTTTCGGAGCTCTTAGGAAGAAATCGCGAAATGATTCTTAACCAATCTAAGTTTTATTAAAAGTTCATTTATACTGTGACTCGTCATATACCTGTACTGAAATTCAAAACTTAAAACTATTCATGACTGCAGACATTTGTTCTGTGACAGTTTTTTTTTTATTATTGACGAGTACTACGCTTTGCTTACCTTGCTTATAACGTCATCTGTTTTATAGCAGTTGCATATAACACTGTCACGCGGTTGATCACAGCATTGTTCGCGGCTATCATAAAGAGGGGTAGTCCTACATGTAAGACCTTGACGCTGATATTTATGTTTTTGGCGTCAGGGTCTTACTGCCTAACTAACAGTACTGTGTAGTGTGTTTTCATGTCGACTAACATTGTAATGAATGTAAAATTTTCAGGAATATCTCACACAGCTGGCAACTAAAATAACGGTGCTTTTCTACAAAGTCATAATGTTTTAGTCAGACTTTACTTACTCTGATGTCATTTCTCTGATAAATTCAAATTCTCACAAAAGAAATGGAGCTGTTTTCAAATTTTGTTGGCTTACATTTTAGTTGACTGGAAAGCGATGAAAGCCGGGAATGCCAAAATAAGGTTAAGTTGAAATATTATTCTTTAACAAAACGAATAAAAATATATTATGCCTATTGGAACTGTAAAGCAATGTTTCATTTTGTTCAAGAAACATATCCACCACATGAACGTACTTAAACATACTTCGGCATACCTAGACTACTATCACATTGCAACAAATTCAAATGTATGTCAATACAACATGAAAATATGTCCATTTGCAAGTGTCATATTTTCATTTCGCCAGGATAAAGACAGCACAGAAAATATATTAAATACACATAAATTAGTGGAAGAGTGTTGATATATGCTGCCAAACGTGTGAGATTTTCCTGAAAGTTTGACTACTCGTTCCGATGTCAACAACATCGTAACATGTTATACAAGGCTGTTATTTGGATAGTAAGACAGCACTAAAACAAAACCAACATGTGCTATGTCTTACATTGTTGGACTAAGAGATGAGAAAAGAAATGTATGGTCACACGAAACGGCAAACATGGTGAATATACAACAGTAATCTTAATATGAATCAATATTTTCTTTTCTTTAACATCTGTGTACATTTTTTTTAAAGCTTCTTAGTCATAACAACAATACAATTTGCCACCATTCAGAAAATCATGTAAACTGCATGTAATGCATTTATGACAGGTTTAGAAACATGAAATTCAGTTTTCTTTCTAAAATTATGTAAACGTTAATGTACCAAATTATAAATATATATCTTTTAAAAAAGTTATACTGATTTCAGTGTATTAGATTACCCTTCTTTCCTTATTTAAAACTGGAAAAAAGGAAAGAAAGAAATAAAATGTCATTAAATTCAATAGTGAAATTAATAATTATTTCATTAATGGGCTTCAGTAGAGGAGGAAAAAATGTGATGTTGGCAGAGATAAGAAGTTAGCCGAATTTATTAATTTTACAGAAGACAACAAACAAGTTGCATCAGAGGTTTCAATTCATTGACATTAATGATAAATAAGGTATTTTGAGTGGGTATGAAGGTGTATTAGGCAGTTTGATGTGTTTTGGTCATTGATGTACATAATATACATACTTATGTGATTTATACAGACTTGAAGTATTTACTTTACTTGCAGCAAAGCATGAAAATACTGTCAAGAAAACTTACAAAAATTGCATCATTAGCTACATGTTATTTTGTGATACCAACAAATTAAAATGCCTACTCTGAAACACATGATGCTTCAAAATTGATTTCACAACGATATCTTCATAATTATGGAATGTCTTTTGTAATAACATCTGGTTTAACAGTATATACATCCAGGCACCATTTGCAGAAAGTTCAACCAGTTCAGCAGCAAAATAGTTTAGCAATGTCAGTCACATTCTGTTTAGTCCTACAATGTAAGACGCTTCACTTGATATTATGTTGTTATTTGTTACATATTTCCAAGTCGACCAAGAGTAGAATGAGAGGTCAAATTTTCTGGAATATCTCACTTACTTGGCAGCACATATTGACATAGTCCTCCATTGTTATACATAAAGCCTGATATTTATGTTTTGGTGGTCAAGGTCTTACTGCCTAAATAACATCACTGTGTAGCCTGTTCTGATGTCGATTAATGTTGGAATGACAAGTAAAAGTTTTAGGAATATCTCACACACCTGGCAGCCTATATCGATACTTTTCTGCAAATTAAAGTCATAATGTTTTCATCAGATTTTGCTTACTCAGGTGTCATTTTTCTAATAAATTCAAATTTTTAGGAATATCTCACACACCTGGCAGCCTATATTGATACTTTTATACAAATTAAAGTCATAATGTTTTCATCAGACTTTGCTTACTCAGGTGTCTTTTTTCTAATAAATTCAAATTCTCACATAAGCGAATTGAAGTGTTTTCAGGTTCCATTGCCCGCATTTCAGTTGGCTGGAATGTGATGGTAGCTGGGAATGCTGAAATCAGATTAAGTTTAAGTATGTTTCTTGATTGAAATGAATAAAAGTATAATTGATAAGAAAGTGTTTAGATAGCTTCATTTCATTCAAGATATTTATCATCCATTTAACTGATTTCATCATTACTGTAAGAAATGGGTGATGTTTGTCATGTAAGAAATGGGTGATATTCGTCATGTAAGAAATAGTTGATGTTTGTCATGTAAGAAATGGGTGATGTTTCTCATGTAAGAAATGAGTGATGTTTGCCATGTAAGAAATGAGTGATATTAAAAATTGTCATGTAAGAAATAGGTGATGTTTGTCATGTAAGAAATGAGTGATGTTTATCATGTAAGAAACAGTTGATGTTGATATTTAACATGTAAGAAACAGGTGATGTTGATGTTTGACATGTAAGAAACAGGTGATATTGATGTTTGTCATGTAAGAAACAGGTGATGTTGATGTTTGTCATGTAAGAAATGAGTGATGTTTGTCATGTAAGAAATGGGTGATGTTTGTCATGTAAGAAATGAGTGATATTTGTCATGTAAGAAATAGGTGATGTTTGTCATGTAAGAAATGAGTGATGTTTGTCATGTAAGAAACAGTTGATGTTGATGTTTGACATGTAAGAAACAGGTGATGTTGATGTTTGACATGTAAGAAACAGGTGATGTTGATATTTGTCATGTAAGAAACAGGTGATGTTGATGTTTGTCATGTAAGAAATGAGTGATGTTTGTCATTTAAGAAATGGGTGATGTTTGTCATGTAAGAAATGGGTGATGTTTGCCATTAAGAAATGAGTGATGTTTGCCATTAAGAGATGGGTGATATTTGTCATGTAAGAAATGAGTGATGTTTGTCATGTAAGAAATGGGTGATGTTTGTCATGTAAGAAATAGTTGATGTTTGTCATGTAAGAAATGGGTGATGTTTGTCATGTAAGAAATGGGTGATGTTTGTCATGTAAGAAATGGGTGATGTTTGTCATGTAAGAAAAGGGTGATGTTTGTCATGTAAGAAATGGGTGATATTCATCATGTAAGAAATAGGTGATATTTGTCATATAAGAAAAACACTTTCAGAAGAGCATTTATGAAGTGCAAGTATATACATGTTTGTGATTGCTTGTACATCTAGTTTAAAATTAGTTTTCCAAAGTCTACATTCAACAGTTATTTAATTGTTAAGGTGGGCAATCTGAAATTATAATCAGATTTTAAAGTAATAAAAATTCTACTTAGAAATTGTGTGCTGGCAAAACAAATTATTTTTGTAAACATTGTATAATATTTATCAAAAGCTTTTGTTTGGTACTTTTTACCCTACAGTAAGACTAAATATTTATTTGTTTCTGCAGATTCTAGTAAAGTGAAAAAGTACACCCCTGTAACCACTGATCTTACTGATGATGATGAATCTGGGGAAGATGAAATCTTTTCAAGACCAGGTGACCTTGAACTTAATCTACTTCCCACTCGGGACCAATTAAATGGAGGAAGCTCTACAGGGAAAAAGAAAAGGCATAGATCAGATGATGTGATGATTAAGCGGGAGAAGAAGTACAGATGGTTAAGTATTTTGGGTCTCACTGTAGCACTTTGCATAGTCGCTACTGTAATTATATTACTGGTCCGCACCATTTTAGCACAGGTACCAGAGTACAGGGAGTCAACATATCCAGTGGCTGCTTCAAAAGTTGTACAAAAACAGACAGAAAACTGGGAAGTGAGACTTTCACAGGAGGGTAAGTTATGAAGCCTTTTTGATAATGAAGTTTGTGTTAGAGTTCTTTTCTGTCTGGTAATGTGCTGTTTTCGGATGTGTCAATATAAATATGATTTATTCCTGTTAATCTTGAGCTGGGTTTCGTTGTTGTTACTGAGACATTTGCTGATTAGGTCCAACAGTACCTGATGGCTTGGCATGCATGTTAAATAGAAGCATTTATGTTGAGCTCACGTAAGTAGAAAAACAGAACATTGTCACTTTTCTGACAACTACATTTTATTTAGGTTTTGGTTAGTTTTTCATTTGCTTCCTTTTTAATTAATCCCTTGATGGATTCTTTGGATGTTTCATTATTATGCAAATACAGCTACAAATTCATTCGTCTGTGTCTTAGACATAAAAGATTGGTGTTATAGTTTTGGCTTAAAGACACACATGTCTGAAGATGAACCTCTGTCTGAGTGATACCATGCTAGTGTTCACTAAATGACAATACATACAGTTTTACATTTGCTTTCATATGCTGAACCCATTGATGGATTCTGTTCATATGTTGAACCCTTTGATGGATTATGTTCATATGTTGAACCCTTTGATGGATTCTGTTCATATTTTGAACCCTTGATGGATTCTGTTCATATTTTGAACCCTTTGATGGATTCTGTTCATATGTTGAACCCTTTGATGGATTCTGATCATATTTTGAACCCTTTGATGGATTCTGTTCATATTTTGAACCCTTTGATGGATTCTGTTCATATGATTAACCTTTTGATGGATTGTGTTCATATGTTTAACTCAATGGATTCTATTCATATGCTGAACATTTGATGGATTGTGTTCATGATTAAGCCATTGATGAATTCTGATCATATGATTAACCTTTTGATGGATTCTGTTCATAGTATTAACCTTTTGACGTCCCATTATTTGGAATGTCTCATTATGAAGCATTTGGAATCAGTTCTGTGGTACACTTGCTCAGTTGTTTGACTTTGAGGTAGGGAGCTGTGGTACCTCAGTTGGTACAGCTTCAGACTCTTAATTTAATGGTCTTAAGTTCAATACCCAGTAAGAAACTAGCCTAGATGAGCTGTCTTGGTTTATCATTGTGAAAGGCATTTTGTTTCTGTTTCCTGGGCATGATGTAGCCAAAAATGTGTTGAAAGTGCCATGTAAAACCAACCAATTGACTAGTGACCATAGGGTCAAGGTCACAGATTTTTTAGATAATAAGTCTGAATAGAAGTCGATTTTCAGCATCGCTTTTAAAGTAGGCATAGCAGTTCAAGGAAAAGTGAACATGCAAGTATTCAGTTGTTTTAGTCTGTGTTCCTTCTTTTCTGTGTTTCATGGTCTTTTTTGTATATGATTTATCTCAAATTTTGTATAACTGATCTTGGTAGTCCAGAAAATGTTGATTCTTCCTTTCTTCCTTTTTTAAAAGTATTTTAATAATTTTGCTTCCATAACATTCACTTTTAATTTTCTCAGGGTCAGAGTCATGTGTGAGACTGGTGGATGTAGATGGAGATGGATTGCTGGATATTGTTGCAGCAACAGCGTCAGGACCTCTAGTTGCAAAGGCTGCACGTGAGATGGGTGGCAGTCAGGTTACAAAAGAACAACATACAAAATATTGTGAAGATCAAGGTTAGTGTGAATCATTTTCTGGAAGTATTTATCATTAAATAAACTCTTTACATTTTTATCCCTCTGATTATATCGATCCATTCATCCATTCATCCTTCCATCCAGTTTCCAAAGTTGTTTTTCTTTTTTTCATGCCTCATATATACCATACCCATTGGTAGAAACAAAGAAGCCTGTTGATTTAGGAGCTGCTAAGTCCAAGATTAACTTCACTTCAATTGAAAATGCAATTTTCCTTCCTGCCTGTTAAGTCAGGTTTTCTTGCTTAATTTTCATAAATTTATTCATAAACTATACTTGGGCAGGGGAAACTCTCTAGTCATTCTGAGGCAAAAAGGTCACATGACAAGAACACTGGATCAGATAATATTGTTACTGTTTGTTTTCCAGTTTTCATTCTTGTGCCAATAGGTAAAAGTTCAAGGTCACTGGAACTAAAATTGTGAATTTGGATTCCACATAATTTTGTTTCCACTTTTCTCAAATTTTCCATACTAAGTTGTTTTCACCTTCATAGTTGCTTTACACTTGAGGAAGGGATTCATTGATCTTGACAAAGGGCAGCTCCCTATTGAATAGGTGATAGACCTTGACAAAGGGCATCACCCTACTGACTCAGTCTGATTGATCTTGATGAAGGGTAGCTCCCTACTGAGTTTGTGATCTTGATGAAGGGCAGCTCCCAATTGAGTCTGTGATTGATATTGATTAAGGGCAGCTTCCTAACCAGTTTGTGATTGATATTGATTAAGGGCAGTTCCCTCTTCAGTTTGTGATTGATAATGTGTAAGGGCAGTTCCCTATTCAGTTTTTTATATTGATTAGGGGCTGTTCCCTTTTTAGTTTTTGATATTGATTAAGGGCAGTTCCCTATTCAGTTTGTGATTTATATTGATTAATGGCAGCTCCCTATTCAGTTTGTGATTTATATCGATTAAGGGCAGCTCCCTATTCAGTTTGTGATTTATATTAAGGGCAGCTCCCTATTCAGTCTGTGATTGATATTGCTTAAGGGCAGCTCCCTATTCAGTTTGTGATTTATTTTGATTAAGGGCAGCTTCCTATTGAATCTGTTATTGATATTGATTAAGGGCATCCCCTGTTCAGTTTGTGATTGATATTGATTAAGGGCAGCCCCCTATTCAGTTTGTGATTGATATTGATTAAGGGCAGCCCCCTACTCAGTTTGTGATTGATATTGATTAAGAGCAGCCCCCTTATTCAGTTTGTGATTGATATTGATTAAGGGCAGCCCCCGTTCAGTTTGTGATTGATATTGATAAAGGGCAGCCCCTACTCAGTTTGTGATTGATATTGATTAAGAGCAGCCCCCTATTCAGTTTGTGATTGATATTAATTAAGGGCATCTCCCTATTGAATATGTGATTGATATTGATTAAGGGCATCTCCCTATTGAATATGTGATTGATATTGATTAAGGGCAGCTCCCAATTCAGTTTGTGATTGATATTAAGGGCAGCTCCCTATGCAGTTTGTGATTGATATTGATTAAGGGCTGCTACATTATTCAGCTTGTGATCTATATTGATTAAGGGCAGATCCCTATTCACTTTTTTATGTTGACTAAGAGCAGCCCCCTATTCAATTTGTGATTGATATTGATTAAGAGCAGCCCCCACTCAGTTTGTGATTGATATTGATTAACAGCAGCCCCCTATTCAGTTTGTGATTGATATTGATTAAGAGCAGTTCCCTTTTCAGTTTGTGATTGATATTGATTAAGGGCAGCTCCCTATTCAGTTCGTGATTGATATTGATTAAGGGCAGCCCCCATTCAGTTAGTGATTGATATTGATTAAGGGCAGCCCCCTATTCAGTTTGTGATATTGATTAAAGCAGTTCCCTTTTCAGTTTGTGATTGATATTGATTAAGGGCAGCTCCCTATTCAGTTTGTGATTGATATTGATTAAGGGCAGCCCCCATTCAGTTTGTGATTGATATTGATTAAGGGCATCTCCCTATTCAGTTTGTGATTGATATTGATTAAGAGCAGCCCCCTGTTCAGTTTGTGATTGATATTGCTTAAGGGCAGCTCCCTATTCAGTTTGTGATTGGTCTTAGAGGATGTGAATCTTTAACCTGTGTCAGATTGATAAATCAGATGTCAGTGTTAGTGGATGTGAAATTTGTCAACAAATTTTTTTATTTATATTTGTAATAGTCTTGGCCAGTAATGTTATACAGTGGATCTGCATATTCTTCTGATTGACATTTTTACATAAATATAGTACCAAGTGTCTTATATCCTTGAATTTGAGGATTTGTGTTGAAAACTTGAATTTTTACAAAGTTGTTTTTATCTTAAAAAACCAGTGAATGTCTTGAAAAAAACTTTCAGAAATTAGCCTCAGACATCTTGAACTTATTTGAGGAATCCAAAATATATAAAGTCAATAATATATATATTTTAAATTATTAATTTTTGTTCATTTTACATATATTATAAATAAATAAATAAAATTTGATAAAATTTGTTGTATCAAAAGACACATTGCCACCAGTAGTTACCAATAGTTGTGTCCCTTTGCATTAGGGGTGTAGTTATGTGTTTTTCTAATACTTATGAACCTTTTCATGCCATGACTTTTGAATTGCCTTCAGTCCCATGGTTGTTACATTGTATTACATCATTATAACTTCACCATGGTTGTTACATTGTATTGCATCATAATAATTTCACCATGGTTGTTACATTGTATTACATCATAATAACTTCACCATGGTTGTTACATTGTATTACATCATAATAATTTCACCATGGTTGTTACATTGTATTACATCATAACTTCACCATGGTTGTTACATTGTATTACATCATAATAACTTCACCATGGTTGTTACATTGTATTACATTATAATAACTTCACCATGGTTGTTACATTGTATTACATCATAATAACTTCACCATGGTTGTTACATCGTATTACATCATAATAACTTCACCATGGTTGTTACATCGTATTACATCATAATAACTTCACCATGGTTGTTACATTGTATTACATCATAATAACTTCACCATGGTTGTTACATTGTATTACATCATAATAACTTCACCATGGTTGTTACATTGTATTACATCATAATAACTTCACCATAGTTGTTACATTGTATTACATCATAATAATTTCACCATGGTTGTTACATTGTATTACATCATAACTTCACCATGGTTGTTACATTGTATTACATTATAATAACTTCACCATGGTTGTTACATCGTATTACATCATAATAACTTCACCATGGTTGTTACATCATATTACATCATAATAACTTCACCATGGTTGTTACATTGTATTACATCATAATAACTTAATTGATGTCACAACAAATTAATGTCATGTCATCACTAATAGCAGTGCAAGCAATAGTCTGAAGCTGTTGATTTCTTTTTAGTTGTATTATTTTAAAAAGATGCAAGAACAGACTTAAAAATTAACAGTGCTGATACCTCATTGATGGCTGAAACATCAAGTGTTGCTGTCAGAACCTATTATTTTATAAGGATCTATTCTTTGCACAGCCAGCCAGATATTAATCTGCCAAAATCTTAGAATTTGGGAAGTATTGCAATAATTACCTTGAAGTCTCTTTCCAAAAATTTAAGTTCTTTGACTCACATTGGAAAGAGATGATGTTCTGTTTGAGACCTACCAATGAAGCTCCAACATGGGTCTGAAGGTCATGCAGTGAAGTGCATGATATGTTTTACAAACACAGAAATTGGTTAAAAAATTTCTCAAATTCCAATACTGTTTCACTTACTGCCACCAGAAACTGAGGTTGCATCTTAAAATGGATGTGTCACACACCAAAAGTCAGTCATTGTGACCTAAATTGTGTCCATCCCTCATGTCCACCTAGTAGCTCCTTTATTGTCCATCCCTCATGTCCACCCAGTAGCTCCTTTATTGTCCACCCAGTAGCTCCTTTATTGTCCATCCCTCACGTCCACACAGTAGCTCCTTTATTGTCCATCCCTCATGTCCTCACAGTAACTCCTTTATTGTCCATCTCTCATGTCCACACAGTAGCTCATTTATTGTCCATCCCTCATGTCCACACAGTAGCTCATTTATTGTCCATCCCTCATGTCCACACAGTAGCTCCTTTATTGTTATACATTTTGATGACAAACATACTTTGTGTGCATTTTGGATAAATAAATATGCACCAAAAACTGGGTCACTGGGAACTACGTTAGTAGATTGATTAAAAATTGGTAAAAATGTGTTCAGAGTTCAAAACCATTTTAATTTAATGTAGTTATGCTTACACCAAGGTTTATATTGGTACTGAGGTGCTTCAGTTCCATCCTCTTGGTCCAGATTCCTGCTTCATTGCTTGTACTAGACCAATGGACACCAAACTTTCACTTGGTGTTCATCTTGGGATGAGCATGTGTAATGTGGCATTACTGGGCCGATTTGGCCTTTTTTTCAGGATGCAGTAAAAAATAGTTGGTTACACTTATGTATGGGCTCTAATTCTAGTTCCTCAGAACCTTTTAGGTTTTTATTCTTGGATTCACTCAGATTTCAGAAGAGGATTACCCAGCTTTCTTCAGAGGCTCTTGGTGTTAGTGGGCCCCTCCCAAGTGCAGTTATAAATGGGTTAGTGCGAATCCAGCCCTACTGTTAGGAAGGAGCAGCACCCTCCACTTTTCCTTAGGTGGCGCTCACCAGATAATATGTACTTTTGAGAGAGTGATGTATGTAAGGTGAAGTAGTTCACATTTAAAACATGCACAGTGGAGAGAATGTTGTTATATCTCTATGCTACATTAATGTAATGTGGATGATATTTCTTTTGGATATTGTACTTTTGGAAATTTTACATGATTTAAGCACACTGCTAACTAAAATGACTGCTCCCTTGTGTTAAAAAATCAGTCTGAATTAGTCTAAAGTGCACTATACATAGCAGCTATTAAAATAGGGAAAATGAATTTTGCCAGACTAGACAATACCAGCTTCTGAAAGTGCAATGAATGAATTACCAAATATATAAAATGTAAAAAAAGTTATCGGCTCTTTTTTATACAATTGACCTCTGAAGTTCAGGAAGTGAAAATGACCAAGTAGAGCTAGCACTTTTTTGAAAGGTGCACATTTGAAGTAAGGCCAAGCTGTATACTCTATAACCCATAGTACACCCATCAATCATACACCAAAATAAAGGGAATTAAAGGTTCTTTGCATTATACCTAAGATATACAAGGTCTTTTTTAAATAGCCAGTATAACCAGTGAGGAAAGCCGGGGAAATTCTTTTTCTTTAAAATCTTAACCCTATGCAAAATGCGAAACTGTATAGTGCCACCTTAAGGGCAGAGAGCAAGTTGTGCTATCCCATGAGGGAGGAGCAGCACCCTCTTTCTTCCACTAGGACAGTCATGCTCCCCTCAGGGAGGAGCAGTACCCTCTTTTGTACAGAATGGTAGAGAGTGAGTTGCACCCAACCCCCATAAGGAGGAAATCGCATTTTTTACATTCCCAGAGCTTGGTATGGGCTGAAAGTGAATAACCCCAACTGTTAAGGGAGAAGCAGCACCCTTTCAGTCCCTGGGGCCCATTGTCATCAATGGAATTGGGCCACCTGATAAAGGGAGAGCTCAGATCTAAGTCTTTCAGATCTTGGGAAGGGTTTTTCTAGTCACCAGGTGCTGGTTACAAGGCAATGGTCTCCAGCACTGGTCACTGGAGCCCCCTTCACATGGGCATAGGGATTGGGATGAGACCCCTACCTAGATTAGGGAATGGGATCATGTCACCATCTGCCTTGTCCCTATTATCCCTCTAAATTGCTATGCAGTATGGAGCTAACAGATGCCAGAGTAGCTAAAGGGATCGTATCAACATTCATCTCTTCTCTATTAACCCTCCAGATAACTTAGAAATATCTAGTCTTTCATCACCGGGGAGTGATTGGCCCTTTCCCTGCATGCAGCCATAGACTTCTGGGCATTGACCTCATGGTACTGTGGTCAATGCTGTGGGCTGTGGACCTTTATCTTCTTATGAAGTTGAGTCAAAAAATAGAGTGGGGACAGATCTTCTTCCTCCAAATGTTCTGGGAGGGTAGGGAGTTGCTCTCACCCACCTACTAAATATCTATTACTTCCATGAGAGGAGTTGCTATTTCATGTTCCTCATCCACCCAGGTCACTCACACAGCAGAGAGACATTGGGTCACATGGTCCTCCCTCCCATGAATTTGCGGTATGAAGAATTCCATTCTGTCCTTTTTATGTGCATGAGTTTGACACAAAACAGGCCTATGCAGCATATCATCTCCCTGCCTTCTTTGACCTGTTGGTAAAGACAGCAGAGGAAGAAGTGAACTAGTTTTTTGACAGAGTGGTAAATGAGGTTTAATGCCTCTTGTCCAGTGACCTGTGTCCCCAGCCTACAGGTTCTGCTGACTCTAAAATTCTTCCCAGTTGGAATAAAGTTTCTGGGGCAACTCTGGACCAGATGTCTTGTGACCTCCTCACTTGGTTATGATTAAGAAGCTCTTTCAAATGTTTAGCAAGGTTTGCTTGACAACATAGATGGTGTTCTCTCCCCCCATCTATGTTGCAAACCTTGGTAGCTGCATCTTGCTATGATGTTCATACCCATTCCTAAACCACTAAACCACCTACTTTGAAGTGGCTCAAGTGGACATTTCCATGGGTACCTGGTCTCATCTTCCAGTGAAAATCTTTAGAACAATAGGTTAGGTCACTAGTAACTGTAGCCTTGCAAGCTGACCTTGTTTCTGCTGAAAAAGGAATCTCTGTTTCCAATGGCCCTTTATCGTGTGTTAGAAGCAGTTGCAAAAGTTATGTGCATGCATTTTTGTTGTACTTTTCCGTGGCCTTGTAAGCAGAACATCTTTTCCGTCACCTGTTGCTCTAGATACATCCTAGGTCTGACTAGAGCACAGTAAGATCCTTCTGTGTGGGTGCCCCACTGGAGGCAGAGACTTGCTTTAGAGGCTCATTCCCTCCATGTCAGGATTTGAGAGACTAACAACACAGTTCTCTCACAGTTTCTCCTTTTTCCAGATCTTCCTGGTTCCCAAGAAAGAGTAAAAGATTCTTGACTTTTGTCCTCCAAACAGATTACTTGTTGAGGAACTATTCAAGATGGAGAGCAGATCCTCAGTCAGGAATATAGACTTGGCAATTGGACTGTCTCCATCAATCTTCAGGATGCATACTTTTACATAGTTCACACAGGAAATATGTCCAGTTTTACTTGGATGGGGAGGTCTTCCAATTTCAGGCTTTGACATTCAGCTTGCCTCTGCACCCATAAATTTGAGCAGGTTCATGGCAATAGTTGCAGCCCATTCTCTGGGTATTCCTGTTGTCCAATAGTTTGATGATTGGTTTGATCCACAATGGCTGGCTTGAGTCCTTTAGACTAGATCTCACTGCTGGTCCACAGTGACCAAGCTGGGCCTTCTGCCAGAACTAGAGAAAATTGAATTCACTCCATCTCAGGATTTTGTCTGTGAGGATAAATTTCCTCACAAACACAGGATTGGTCCATATTACAATATACTGACCCTGTTGGAGGTTTTAAGAGTAAAGATCACACTGTTAGTTCATCTCTTTCTTGCTCTGCTGTGGACCTTTGCAGTAGACCTGGTTCCACTAGGCAGACATCACTTGCATCTTCTAGCTTCTCCTTTTGACAGTCTCCAAGCCATACAGGGATCCACTGAATGCTTCAGTTTCTCTAGGTTGGGATTTCCACAATTATCTGATTTGGTAGACAAATAGGGACTGGTTTCTGGTTGTGGTCCTCATGCACATTCCGAAACTCCACCCCTGCCTGTTCCTTTCTGAAGTCAAATAATGCTCAGATTCTACTATCAAGGGCTATAGAGCCACCCTATCCAACACTAAAACTTTCAAAGTCCCAGCTCTGAATGGGCTCTTTCTTGTGTCTTGTGTCTTAAAAACCTTGAACCTTTGGCCAATGCTTCCTTTGAGAGCATTACTGTCAAGATGGTTTACTTGCTGTCCTTAGTGCCTGTGAGATGAAGGAGCAAGCTTTTTTTATATGTAAAACAGGGATATTACAGGTTCATTGGAAATTAGTAAACTAATGATATATTACTTACCTGTAGATTATGCCAGATTCCCTGCTCCCAATTCACATTCATGTCCTACTAAGTTAGGCTGTGTCCTAAAAAGACAGTGAGAATCAACAGAATATCTTTTGGGCAGCCCAGGCATTTTGGAATCTTCTGGTTCACCCTGTTGTTATGGCCAATTCTCATCATACAGTCATGGTATTTTTCAACCGGAAAAGTACCAGCTCTGAAGGTAAGTATTACATCATTAAAATTAGTTTTACCCCTGCAATAAAAACTAGGTTTTTGTATAATAAGGGGTACTTGCATGGAATGAATATAACCTCTGCAATAAAAACTAGGTTTTGTATAATAAGGGGTACTTGCATGGAATGAATATAACCCCTGCAATAAAAACTAGATTTTGTATAATAAGGGGTACTTGCATGGAATGAATATAACCCCTGCAATAAAAACTAGATTTTGTATAATAAGGGGTACTTGCATGGCATGAATATAAGCCATATAGC
The DNA here is from genome assembly GCA_028554795.2 of Sinohyriopsis cumingii. NCBI lineage: Eukaryota > Metazoa > Mollusca > Bivalvia > Unionida > Unionidae > Sinohyriopsis > Sinohyriopsis cumingii. The sequence continues at coordinate 146,267,263 of CM068825.1, forward strand.
TTCTCACAGAGGTAAAACAGAAAGGAGTGAAACATGTACTAATTGTTTGGGCACTTTGATAACAAGTTTAGTGGCATTTGTTAAGACTATGTCATAAAGGAACATCATATTCTTGCTTGCATGTCATACTTGGCATTACGTCATTCTTGGCATTCTGTCATACAGGCATTGTGTGGAATATGTTTTTATTAAGTTTCTCCTTTTCAGGTTTGAAGTATCCCTGCATGGGTATTCTTTCTGCTTTCCGTGGTTATGATGGCAAGCAGCTTTGGAGGACACATTCCAAGTCAGAGATTTTTCTTATCAACTGTGAGGAGATTGACATCAACAAAGATGGGAAGAAGGACTGTATAGGGGCAGGCAGACAGGCATCTCTCACTGCCTTTGATCCTTATAAAGGTATATGCATGGATTGATGGTCCATAGATTTACTTTTCACAGAGTTTCATTCATGTATCTAGCTTGTGCAAGGCTTAATGGTTACTACTGCTTTTGTTAGGATTTTCTTCAGGCTTTACATCATGCAATGCTTTACAGACTGCATCAGGCCACAACCTGAGTATTGAAGTTTGCCATTCTTTATCATTATATTGTATGTGTATTTAAACATCTACTTTAAAAATGCCATAAAAATTGGTATGCATACATTATTGTTCTACTGGTCAAAGTCTAGAAGAGAAATGCAATAGACATGTCATATGTCAATTAGCATAGGTATGTTATCACTACCCTTCCATATTGGGTAGTCATATTGACATGGGTTTTTTACTAAATGGCTTATCTTGATGTTGGCAATAAATGAAAATGGTGCTGATCTGATATCTGTTATGGCCCATACAGGACTCATGGTTCTAGTGATATGAAAGAATGTGAACCAGTCTAGAAATGGGTGAACATAAAATAAATTATATATGGGTTTGGCTAGCCAGGACTGGCTGATAATGAAAATAAAATTTTAGTTAAAAGAATTTGTTTTTAGAGTTTAACTGAAAAAAATTGACAGTATTTTAATGATAGAATTTTGGTTCTTGTATTGACTTGGGTTTGGAAAAAAACTCCTTACTTAAATTAGCACCTGCAGAATAGAAAGCAGGTTTCAAATACATGTTGAACCAGAAAATGTCATGGCTCATGTGGCTTTCTTTACACAGAAGCTTGTATCAGGGATGTCTGTACTGATAAATTTAGATTTGATCATGATAATTCAGAAATTTAAAGTTATTGAATGTTTGTTTTTTCATGGTGTTTCCATAGGTTTACTATGGGAGCTGAATCAGTACCATGAGTCCTACAGTAGCCACCTACTGTTAGCAAACTTTGTAGTTAGCTTACATTTGGGGCAACTGAAGAAACTATTGACTTTGGGCTGAAAAAGTCAAGAACCATGGTCACTTGATTGAAAGTAGGAAAACTGTTTCTACACAGTAACATGAATTGTATACCACATACCTTGCCCAAACTTTGTAAATGGCTTGTATTTGATATAAAAAAGATACCTGTTGTTTTGTGGTCAAAAAGACAGCGGTCAAGGTCACATGTATGCTAAGAAAAATAATGGTTGTTCTGTATGATATCTTGAGTTCTCACTCTATCACCTATTTATATCAAACCTTTTGAATGGCATACATTTGACATAAGGAAGGCACCTGTTCATGTTTGAGTCAAAAGGTCAAAGGTCAAAATCACAGGGCAAGAACAAAGAATGATTTCCATGAAATTATTCAGATTATGTTCCATATGCCTTGACATTCTTTGTTCATGGTTTTCCATTTGAGACAAGGAAACACCTATTGATTTTGTGGTTAAAATATCATAGATCAAGGTCAAAGAGTCTCTAGAAAGGAAAAACGTTTTCGTAAAAGTCCTATGCCACAAACCATGACCAAACTTTGTGGATGCCTGCATTTGAGACAAAAAGGGCGCCAATTAATTTTGGTCAAGATTACAGAGACTGAGAGAAGGATATTTGTTTCTAAAATATAACTTGACATGGCAAGCATCTAATGTACAATTCACAATACTATGTTTAGTAGTTAATTCAGAGGCTTTCCTGGGTCCCGGAAATAGAGAGACTATCCTCTATCCCCAGAATAGGGAGAAGTCACTTCTGGTACAGCAGGATGACCTGAAAAATTAATGATCCAATATCAGTCTGTCTTTAGGAGACCTGAAAGAAAAATGTAAAGTTAATCTAAACCATTTGACAGGAGAGAATCCTGCTCATATACAAACTAATCTCAGTATTACATTTCAAGCAATAGCCATTGATATGTCTCGACACAACACTTCTACACTTATTACATTTCAAGCTATAGCCATTGATATGTCTAGATACAACACTTCTACACTTATTACATTTCAAGCTATAGCCATTGATATGTCTAGACACAACACTTCTACACTTATTACATTTCAAGCAATAGCCATTGATATGTCTAAACACAACACTTCTACACTTATTACATTTCAAGCTGTAGCCATTGATGTGTCTAGACACAACACTTCTACACTTTGCTAAATATATCTTACCCCCCCCCCAGCACACCAATCAATTGATCAGCTCTTGATTATCTTTTTACCTTAAACAGTTATCATCATCTTTTGTTCTGCCTGGAATAATGTAGATAAGCACACATTCCATTCTGCCTGAGGCAGATGATTGTTTTGAACACAGAGTGGATCCTGTACTCTAATTACAAACATACTCCTCGACTCTGTTTAGAAATCAATGTCCAAAATGTACGCAGCTTCTAATGTGAAAACAAACCTTGACTTGATGATGCTGGTAAGGATTTTATCAGGGAGTGTAAAAAGGTCTTCAAGGGTTTTAATGCCAATCCAAAAACTGAAAAGTTGAATAAATTCTCTATATATACTATATATAAGAATAAGAGTTCTTTAATTCAGACTACATAGTCCATACATCAAAATTAAAATATAGATATAAAGTAAAATCACTGTAAACATAAAAGATCATATATATCATATGTACAAATCTACAGACACATCTACAACAATGGACTGTGCCTTGCATTGTTGTTGTGAGTTACAATGCCATTTTTCAGCACAAGGTAGGCTATACATGGCAGTCAGTATTAATGGTGGAGGAAGAACCCGGGAAAGAACCACCAACCCATGAGAAGCTACTGGCAAGCTTTCTCACGTACCCACATAGGCCAAACCCGAGACTCGAACCCACGCAGATGGAGGTGAGATGACAGTGATCCATAATGGTGAGTGCTTTAGATCACTCGGCCACTCGGGGACCCCCTTGCATTGTTAAGAATGAAATCAAGTAGCACGTTTAAAGAGTAATTTTTTTTCATCCACTAATAATATGAGAATTTAAATGAATATCATAGTTCCACAGAGATTTCAATATACAGTTCTCACTATTAGATAATGCTTGTCGTCATTGAGAACACATACTTTCTCATGACTTCATCAAAATTGAATATGTTATAATTTACAAACATGTTGGAAGCACTGTTCCATCTTGGAAGAGCTAATAGAAAACGAAGAATATTATTGTGAACAATAACTAGTTTGCTTTTCATACATTCAGTAAATTTTGACTACAGAGGAGCATATTACATTGTGCAGCAGTAAGATTTGAAAAATCTAATATTGATATTCAAGTCTTAAATTTATGTAGAAGCCTGTTTGTTCGAGTACACAAAAATGTGTAATGTCTCATCATATCTTCACCATCAGACTGATTGGATTTTAGAATATGACCCAAGCACATATGCCTGATTGGATTTCAAAATATGACCCAAATACATATGCCTGATTGGATTTCAAAATATGACCCAAATACATATGACTGATTGGATTTCAAAATATGACCCAAATACATATGACTGATTGGATTTTAAAATATGACCCAAATACATATGACTGATTGGATTTTAAAATATGACCCAAAAACATATGACTATATTAAATTTCAAAATATGACCTAAATACATATGACTGATTGGATTTTAAAATATGACCCAAATCCATATGACTGATTGGATTTTAAAATATGACCCAAAAACGTATGACTGATTGGATTTCAAAATATGACCCAAATACATATGACTGATTGGATTTTAAAACATGACCCAAAACCATATTACTGATTAGATTTTAAAATATGACCCAAATACATATGACTGATTGGATTTTAAACTATGACCCAAAAACATACGACTATTGGATTTTAAAATATGACCCAAATACATATGACTGATTGGATTTCAAAATATGACCCAAATATATATGACTGATTGGATTTTAAAATATGACCCAAATACATATGATTGATTGGATTTTAAAATATGACCCAAATACATATGACTGATTAGATTTTAAAATATGACCCAAATACATATGACTGATTGGATTTTAAAATATGACCCAAATACATATAACTGATTAGATTTTAAAATATGACCCAAATACATATGACTGATTGGATTTCAAGATATGACCCAAATACATATGACTGATTCGATTTTAAAATATGACCCAAAAACATATGACTGATTAGATTTTAAAATATGACCCAAATACATATGACTGATTGGATTTTAAAATATGACCCAAAAACATATGACTGATTAGATTTTAAAATATGACCCAAAAACATATGACTGATTGGATTTCAAAATATGACCCAAAAACATATGACTGATTAGATTTTAAAATATGACCCAAATACATATGACTGATTGGATTTCAAAATATGACCCAAATACATATGACTATTGGATTTCAAAATATGACCCAAAAACCTATGACTGATTAGATTTCAAGATATGACCCAAAAACATATGACTGATTGGATTTTAAAATATGACCCAAAAACATATGACTGATTAGATTTTAAAATATGACCCAAATACATATGACTGATTGGATTTTAAAATATGACGCAAAAACATATGACTGATTGGATTTCAAAATATGACCCAAATACATGTGACTATTGGATTTCAAAATATGACGCAAATACATATGACTGATTGGATTTCAAGATATGACCCAAAAATATATGACTGATTAGATTTTAAAATATGACCCAAATACATATGACTGATTGGATTTTAAAATATGACTGATTGGATTTCAAGATATGACTCAAATACATATGACTATTGGATTTCAAAATATGACCCAAATACATATGACTTATTGGATTTCAAGATATGACCCAAAAACATATGACTGATTTGATTTCAAGATATGACCCAAAAACATATGACTGATTAGATTTTAAAATATGACCCAAAAACATATGACTGATTAGATTTTAAAATATGACCCAAATACATATGACTGATTGGATTTCAAGATATGACCCAAAAACATATGACTGATTAGATTTTAAAATATGACCCAAATACATATGACTATTGGATTTTAAAATATGACCCAAATACATATGACTGATTAGATTTTAAAATATGACCCAAAAACATATGACTGATTGGATTTCAAAATATGACCCAAAAACATATGACTGATTAGATTTTAAAATATGACCCAAATACATATGACTGATTGGATTTCAAAATATGACCCAAATACATATGACTATTGGATTTCAAAATATGACCCAAAAACCTATGACTGATTAGATTTCAAGATATGACCCAAAAACATATGACTGATTGGATTTTAAAATATGACCCAAAAACATATGACTGATTAGATTTTAAAATATGACCCAAATACATATGACTGATTGGATTTTAAAATATGACGCAAAAACATATGACTGATTGGATTTCAAAATATGACCCAAATACATGTGACTATTGGATTTCAAAATATGACGCAAATACATATGACTGATTGGATTTCAAGATATGACCCAAAAATATATGACTGATTAGATTTTAAAATATGACCCAAATACATATGACTGATTGGATTTTAAAATATGACTGATTGGATTTCAAGATATGACTCAAATACATATGACTATTGGATTTCAAAATATGACCCAAATACATATGACTTATTGGATTTCAAGATATGACCCAAAAACATATGACTGATTTGATTTCAAGATATGACCCAAAAACATATGACTGATTAGATTTTAAAATATGACCCAAAAACATATGACTGATTAGATTTTAAAATATGACCCAAATACATATGACTGATTGGATTTCAAGATATGACCCAAAAACATATGACTGATTAGATTTTAAAATATGACCCAAATACATATGACTATTGGATTTTAAAATATGACCCAAATACATATGACTGATTAGATTTTAAAATATGACCCAAAAACATATGACTGATTGGATTTCAAGATATGACCCAAATACATATGACTGATTGGATTTTAAAATACGACCCAAATACATATGACTATTGGCATATGCAAGAGCATGGCAGTTAAAATATACAGAGGGAGGAGATGGTAATTTGAACAAAGTTGACTGAAAGACCATGCATACTAATTATTTTGTATTATACCTGTGATAGAAGGACTTATCAATGACAGATCATTAACAAACTAAATATTGTTTACAAATGACACAGTTGGTGTATATTTTAAATAACAAAGGGAAAGAAAACTTCCCTGCCTCACTCCATTGGCTACACAGAAAGAGCAGGATATTACACTTCCCCAGCACATTAGTACAACTGTTTGTCATACCAGTTAACTAAAGTATGAACTATGTAGACAGGTGTTTGAATATCAAGCAACTTTTTTTAAAGTGTGACCAATGATTGGCCCTATCAAATGAATTACTAGCATCTAAAAAGCATGTTGAGGGGCCCCGAGTGGCCAATAGGTCTGAAGTGCTCACCATTCCGGATCACTGCCATCTCACCTCTGTCTGCATGGATTAGAGTCCAAGGCTCGGCTAGCATGGGTACGTGGGAAAGCCTGCCAGTAGCTTATCGTGGGTCGGTGGTTCTTCCCTGGGTTTTCCAGGGTTCTTCCTCCACCAGTTATACTGGCCGCCATGTATAGCCTATCTTGTGCTGAAAAATGGCGTTGAACCCTAGAACAACAAGAACAACAACAAAAAGCATGTTGACACAGGGCTGTCATGTTCTATATAATAGCTGACAGTTTCCTTAAAGGCATAGAGGCATAAATCTGTTGAGTGTTGCTTTTTGAAACCAGACTGATTATCAGAAATTGTGACTTCACGTCTTTGTAGTATAATGCATTCAAATATTTTTTAAATAATTGTCGTAAGAGCTATATATCTATAGTTATTTGTGTCCATCAGTTTATCAATTTTGCTTTTCAGTAGCAGTATAATTGTAACTTTTGTGAAATAATCTGGAACAAGGTTATGTATAAACATACAATTAAATAAAATCATCAATCGGACATAAAGTCTAGTATCTGAAAATTTAATATGTTCCATGTATAAAAAATCCAATCCTGGACATTTACCTTCTTTTTGTCTTGCTATTGCATGTTGGATCTCAGATAGTGTGATTATTTCAGTATGATAGGAAGGAGTATTCAATGCTGAAAGAACACACTTCTTATTCGATTCATTTAAATACTACTGAGTAAGTCTTCAAAATGACTTTTCCACCTGTAGCATATATTATTTTGACCATGGTTCTCATCAATGCAGATTGGTAGCCTATTACATACTGGGATAAAGTTCTGTGTAGCTTCAGAGAGAACAAATTGCAGATCCTATGTCTCAAAGTTGAACTCTGTTTCCTCTGTTTAATCAGTATAAAACTATGTTAGATCATTGGTACAAGTAAAAAAAACAACTGTATCAAACATTTAAAGAAATCTGATAAACTGATCACTACTCTACCAGAAATCTTATAAAAGTGTTAACTGCTTTACCAGAAATCAGATAAACTGGTGACTACTCCACCTGAAATCTAATAAACTGGTCACACGATACCAAATTGTATACATCAGAAGTCTGAAAGAACTTGATCCTTGAAGATTGCATTAAATCATTTAGTGTCAGAAAATCACATGATGCTGGTAACATTTCAGCAGTACCATATACTGTACTCTGTCAAGTTCTGTAACATTTACCGGTTACAGCTTTCAGTATCTCAATACACCATTAAACATTTTCAGTAAAATCAGGGAAACAGGTGATTTCCTGCCATTGTGGCAAGAAGCAACAGTTGAAAACATTACCCAAACCTCTCCAGCTATCATCCCCCAGTATTTACAATTGTATTTGCATAATCATTGAACAGAAAGACGCACACAGCTCTGGTATCTTGAATCCATCAAACTACCATCAGATTTTCAGTGTATATTCAGATGCTAGAGAAGCACAATTGATTGTCTAGTCAGACACGAAACATTCAGCACTGAAGCAGTATTATCAGATCTCAATCATTCATCACAGAAGCACAATTGACAGACAAGTCAGACTTGAAATATTTGTCACAGAAGCACAATTGACAGACAAGTTAGACTTGAAATATTCATAACAGAAGCACAATTGACAGACAAGTCAGACTTGAAATATTCATCACAGAAGCAGTTGACCATCTAGTACTTGAAACATTCATCATAGAAAGTACAATTATAAGTCTAGTGAGAGAGAATTGACAGTATAATTAGACTTGAAAAATTCAGCAGAGAAGGTTATGTGATTTCTGTTGGCCTATGCAGACTTGGTTCTTTGTTCTCTGACCACATTGCTCTTCATGACTACATTGTGTTAGAATATGTTGAATTTTGTCTTCACACACACTATTTATTTATCACCCCTTTTATAGCAAGTGTCTGCTGTTTTTTGATCCAATAAACTACACATTTCTTTTTCTTTCTTCTCTTCCATTTTTGTTGTTTCAGAATGAACTACGATGACTAAGAATGCTAAGCTTGCTAAATGCAAGAATGCAAACCAGTGAGAATCTCATGACCCTTGCATATACAAAGTGTATGTCATCAGCTATGTACAGCATGCATGACAGTTGGTCAGCAATTACATGGTTGACAGTTCTAAGGAAAACTTAAGAAGCAGGGACTGGTGAGGGAAATCAAATATGGTAACAGAGAGGACTAATGTTTTGAATATATGAAATTCAAGGACCAAGAGTACTGATGTTTTCAGCCAGAGTACTTGTTGGGACACTGTTACATCTAGATAGTTTTGATAATTTGATGGAGTTTCCACTCAGTTCTAGGCAGCTCAGGTGGCACAAGTTCCCTGCATGTCCAAGAATGGCTTTAGGGCCTGTACATCCAGTCTCAAAGGGTTTGTAAATAAATACTTTAGGGTGTTTCCACCCAATTTTAGGCAGCCCAGGTGGCAGGCATAAGTTCCCTTGCATGATTGAGCATTTCTTTTGGGTATGTAAGTCTTGGTTCATGGAATTTATAAATGACTTGAATGAGCTGTGCTGTCTAGCTGCACCTCAGTTTTGATGCTGTTTTGGCTGCTGACTGGCTTTTGATCCATACCATCTGGCTGCACATCAGTTTTGATGCCAGGTCTGCTGCTTACCATTCTATCAACCATAGGACTCTTGATCCATACCATCCAGTCATGCTTCAGTTTTGATACTGTATTAGCTAGCAACCATACCATCCAGCCATCAATCCAGTTTTTTTAAAGTGACAACTTGCCTTCCATTACATATCATCAAATGCCTTGTCAAGTTGAGCCATGGAACGTTAACATTACCAGGGATCTTATTGATAGATCCATCTGTCTGGCTTACATTACCATTACTTCATTAGTACAGCTAACTAGATTGCCATCTGTATGCCCAACACCCTGTCTTCTACATTAGTTTATGAGGGTCAAGATCTCAGTTGTTTTTTTATGAAGAGGATGTCGTTCCTTCCTTCTCTTGCTCACAGTTGGGAAAAAATTGAGGAATTTGCCAAGAGTCTATCTGCCAAGCCCAGTGACCTAGGCATTTCCAAAGCCTTTCTTTTTTTCTGAGAGTCAGCTTTCCATGTTCTTTGCAATCTTGCTGGTATAAGACATATTCTAATGCCTTCGTCACAGATCTCCCAGCATAAGACAAGAACTACACTTAAGTCAATCTGACTTCACCTGCTACTGTACAGTGGATAAAGACAATCTGCACACCATTTCAGAGCTTCTGCACAATGGATAAAGACAATCTGCACACCATTTGAAAGCTCATTCGCACTATAGTGGCCATGTTTTTGTTCTTGGTCTTGGTGTCTCTCATTTTTTCAGGCTTTCCGACTAGGTCAGCAATGCACATCCCTCCATGACCCAGTGAACCTCCATTTGGGATTTCCTCTGCTGTTCAATGGCAAGATAAAGGACTTTTGGAGGTAGAACCGCTCCACCATCTCTCTTTGTAGCAGCCATTGCCTTATACATCATCTTTGATTCACCTTCAACTCAAAAGCCAGCTGTGATCCCAATCCTTTGCATGCAGACAATATGCTAATCATTTTCAGAGACAGTGTTATCAAGGCAATAGTATACGAAGCTTCTCCACCCCAACACCTCTGTTTTCTCGCCTTTGACTCATGTCCCTGATGTCCCACAGACAACTATCTGGTAGGCACCCAACTCTTTTTTGTTTTTGAAAGAGCATTGGACCAGTCTCTTTCAGCCAAGAGAGTGGGCAATCCAACTTGTCGCAGAGGGGCTTTGGTCCTCATTTTGCCAACCCCTCCCCTTTCGTCCTCTCCTTTCCTGATGGAAGTACCTTTGGTCTCAGTAGAGGACACACTTTTATAGCAAGAGATCCAGACACTCATTGAGAAGTGGTCAATGGATATTGTTTGGAATCCACATTCTCTGGATTTTTCCTCCAATCCTTTTCTGATTAGGATGGTCAGCGGCATTCACGATGGAGAGAGCATGATCAGTCTGCCTCACCATATGTCTGAAAAAATTTCCATCTGCCTTGATCTTATACAGATATTTTCATGTTCCCTTCCATCAGTCCTTACAAATTGTTGCAGTTTACATACAGAGGAAATTTATATAAGTTTCACATGCACTCCCAGTCTGAACGTAGTCATTGTGTCTTTATGAAACTGTTCCACTGTATCAATGAAGATCTCTGCTCATGAGATAAGAGTAATTTCTGTGAGCCTTGCCTTCACCATCATATTTCTGTCAATGCCATTGGTTGGCATGCACATACAAAGTCAACCTTCCTGAGTTTTAACTGTGAGACTTGGCTCCACAGGAACAAACTCTGGATCTGGTTAACTCATTCACCAAGTGGCTACCAGACTCAGTTGACATGAGCTGAACCTCTGGACAAGCACCTTGTGCAGCTTTCGCTGGGTTTGACCAGAAATGTTATGCAGTAAAGTAGACCTTGTTATTTCTTCTTTCTACATTGCCTTCGGTTGTGCTGCTCGATATTAGGGGAGTGGATTAACCTTCTTAAGAGGAATCAAATATTCTCCCCCAAGAGGTTACCTGGAATATAGATTGGATGCTCAACATGCCCTCTGCTTATTGCCTATTGTCCTAATGTTCACTTGATCAGGGAACGTATTCAAAGGAGAAAGAAACTTTTTTGTAAATTATGTTTCTCCTAGAATACTTATCTGTACACATTACTTTAATACCCTGTCATCTTCACAGCAATGTGAGCATCCTGTTACACAGTGTTCCACTCAGTTTAAAGCAGCACCACCTGTGAATGGCAAGGGAGTTAATGGGCAAGAATTATTGTCCTTTGTCTATTATAGACTGAAAAGATGAATATTTTGTCTTTGGGAGGACTGGATTCAGAAAGTAATAGGCCTTATATTCCCAACATTGATGTGATTAGGTAAACATTCTAGAAGAAACATAATTTTCTAAATTATTTGTTTTCCTTTGGAATATTACTTTTTATTTTGTCTCCTAGACACAAGTCTAGCATTGTGTAGGGGCCCATCTGGATCAGTTGTAGATTTACCATCAATGTAGACACACCATACTGTCTGTGATTATCTTTCAGATGATAATTAGTTCGCAGTCCCCAACTTCCAGCTTTGCCAGTTTAAACAGGATGTTTCTTTGCCATCCCATTCTTAGAAGTTCAAGGAAACATGTTCACAAGCACCAACTTGCTTCCTCTTCCTGCTTTCGTTTCCTGCTCTGTCAATGGCCTCTTAGACATTTTTAGCATCAATAAATCTGCTTGACACAAAAGACCAGTATATCTTTCAAGACAGCTACTACAGCCTGGTCAAGCTGTTAAAACATGATACCAAAGAGAAAAAACTCGCATTGGCCCTCTGACCTAAAACATAATTAGTTCATCCAGTTTTGACCCATCATCTCATTGAAAACCTTTTCAGAGACAATGATGCCATGCCCATGTTGCCCTTTATCTGATACCCACATAGGGTGAAGTCTTCATTCTTTCATACTTCACAAAGGAATTGGAGACACCCTGCCCTGACAACCTTTGGCTCTGACTTGAATATACACTCTCCTCAATAAAAGAGTTGAGTTTCTTTGCAACACAGCCCTATTCAGGCCCTTTCAAGATACCAGTTCTCTCAACCAACATATCTGGACACATGAGTTCAGCTTTGTTAAACCAAAGAGGGTCCTCATTGATGCTGGGAAGGGAAACCAAAAGCACAGGATGAACATCATTTTGTAGCAAGACTCGAAATCCATTTTTTTGCTCTTGCTTCAACTCAGATTCCTGGTCAACAAGAAGAAATCCTAGTTCATTCAGTCTTGTCTGTTGTCTTCATCTAAGACATTCCTTGAAGATCACCTTAGTGGTGACATCCCTCAATATGTAGAGTCATATCTTGCCTTGGGAATTTCTTAGAACAAATCCTAGCTTATTCAGTCTTGTTTGTTGTCTTCATCTAAGCCATCTTCATCTTGGGTCTTCTCAGTGTGGCTGCAAAATCTTCTGTCCTATGCCACTAGTTCTTGAGACCTCTGTAAATCACCCTCCTATTCTCAATGGCAACCAAAACTCTGCCTTCTAGAACTAGTGATCAAAGTTTCAGACTATATGGATACCATCTCAGCAAATGAGAAAACCATGCCTGGTTTGCATCATGTTGCTTGCCAAAAGTGTCAACTGCCAGGCATCATAATCTGCATGGATGCCAACACAACTGGTTAGGGTGCCCACCTCCTGCCATCCTTTCAAGTGGCAAGGGTTTGGCCCCTTCATGAATGCATGCATTTCAGCCATTGGACATGAAGGCTGTAGCAAATGCTTTTTGGTTTGTGGTGAAGATGCTATCTGGAAAGAGCATTCTCATTTTTTCTGTCCTCTCAACTGTGGTATGTTATTTCAAAAGACAAGATAGAAGCCAGTATCCAGATCTCTGATTTCCAGCTTAGCCTCAATTTTAACCATTCTTTTGTGATTAGATTCTTAAGTACAGTTGTCCACAGAATCATATTATATGGTATGCGGTTGATCTTGATCTGCACTATACCAGTTTACCAAACGTTCATGGATATGTTCAACAAGAAGACCATGGCCAGCTCTTTGTTTCAAGCAAAATTTGACACTCCAGAATTTTTGTGTGTTCTGGTCAGCCCCTAGAATGGTTCCTATTCATTTGAAACCTTCACTCTTTCAAGATCATCTGTATCATCAGCAAATGTTTTTGCTTTTTAGGTGAATTACTGTGGGAGGCAGAAGATGGAAAATTCCTGCGGACTGATTGGAACACATATCAGCCACGAGCGTTGCCTGACTTGGATGGAGATGGAGTACTAGATGTCCTGATAGCTAATGGAGGATCACCTGTCATACCTGCAGCTGTAAGAAATTATAGAGAAAATGAGATTTAATGTCCTATAATCTAAGTAAACTGGCAAACATTTCCATGAAAATGACTTTTACAAATCTATAATCAAGATTGGTTGGATGGAACATCATGGATTTTTTTAACAAACATTAAAAGTTGCACTATAAACTTTATGAATTCTGTCTTTGTTGGCACTATAAATTCCCAGGTGGTCACTTTTACAAATTTGCTCTCAAAGGTCCTTATAACCTTGATTATCTATTGTATCAGACAAAAGTTGTGATCCTCTTATTTTCCATTCTGGATATGACCTCTAGTCAACTTAAGCCATTGCCTATGTGTTAATTCCCTTTTACTGAAAGTTGTCTTTTCAAAATAATAGAACATTGATTTATTGCTAAATGGTGCATTCTGTTTGTTCTTTTAAGAAATGTAAACGCTTACATCATGTACACAATCATGAAAATAATTATCCTAGCTGACATCAGTGACATTGAGGCAGCAATATGAAGACAACAGTGCAAAACCCTAAATTTTCATGGTGTCTCAATGGTTAAGGTGTTATATTGCTGACCAGATGGTATATATTTATGTTCCTATTAAGGTACTGGATCACTGGACAGAGGTTACATATTTGATTCCCATTACGGTATTAGATCACTTACCAGAGGGTACATATTTGATTCCAATTAAGGTATTGGGTTGCTGACCAGAGGGTACATATTTGATTTCCATTAAGGTATTAGATCACTTACCAGAGGGTACATATTTGATTCCCATTAAGTTATTAGATCACTTACCAGAGGGTACATATTTGATTCCCATTAAGGTATTAGATCACTTACCAGAGGGTACATATTTGATTTCTATTAAGGTATTAGATAATTTACCAGAGGGTACTTATTTGTTTCCCATTAAGTTATTAGATCACTTACTAGAGGATACATATTTTATTCCCATTAATGTATCAGATCACTTACCAAAGGGTATATATTTGATTCCCATTGATGTGTTAGATCACTGACCAAAGGATACATATTTGATCCTTTTAGATTGCTGACCAGAGGGTAAATATTTGATTCCCATTAAGATATTAGATTACTGACCAAATGATACATATTTGATTCCCATTAATGTATTAGATTGCTGACCAAAGGGTACATATTTTATTCCCATTAAGGTATTAGATCGCTGACCAAAGGGTATATGATTTCCATTAAGGTATTAGATCACTTACCAGAGGGTACATATTTGATTCCCATTAAGGTATTAGATCACTTACTAGAGGGTACATATTTGATTCCCATTAAGGTATTAGATCGCTGACCAGAGGGTACATATTTGATTCCCATTAAGGTATTAGATCGCTGACCAAAGGGTACACATTTTATCCCATTAAGGTACGAGATCACTTACCAGAGGATACATATTTGATTCCCATTATGGTATGAGGTCACTTACCAGAGGATACATATTTGATTCCCATTAATGTATTAGATCACTTACCAAAGGGTATATATTCGATTCCCATTAATGTATTAGATCACTGACCAAAGGATACATATTTGATTCCCATTAAGGTTTTAGATTGCTGACCAGAAGGTAAATATTTGATTCCCGTTAAGGTATTAGATTACTGACCAAACGATACATATTTGATTCCCATTAATATATTAGATTGCTGACCAAAAGGTATACATTTGATTCCCTTTAAGGTATTAGATCACTGACCAAAGGGTACATATTTTATTCCCATTAAGGTATTAGATCTCTGACCAAAGGGTATATATTTGATTTCCATTAAGGTACTAGATCACTTACCAGAGGATACATATTTGATTCCCATTAGCGTATTAGATCACTGACCAAAGGGTACATATTTGATTCCCTTTAAGGTTTTAGATCACTTACTAGAGGGTACATATTTGATTCCCATTAAGGTATTAGGTCGCTGACCAGAGGGTACATATTTGATTCCCGTTAAGGTATTAGATCGCTGACCAAAGGATATATATTTGATTCCCATTAAGGTGTTAGATCGCTGACTAAAGGGTACACATTTTATTCCCATTAAGGTATTAGATCACTGACCAAAGGGTACACATTTTATTCCCATTAAGGTGTGAGATCACTTACCAGAGGATACATATTTGATTCCCATTAAGGTATTAGATTGCTGACCAAAGGGTACACATTTTATTCCCATTAAGGTATTAGATCACTGACCAAAGGGTACACATTTTATTCCCATTAAGGTGTGAGATCACTTACCAGAGGATACATATTTGATTCCCATTAAGGTATTAGATTGCTGACCAAAGGGTACACATTTTATTCCCATTAAGGTATTAGATCACTGACCAAAGGGTACACATTTTATTCCCATTAAGGTGTGAGATCCCTTACCAGAGGATACATATTTGATTCCCATTAAGGTATTAGATTGCTGACCAAAGGGTACACATTTTATTCCCATAAAGGTATTAGATTGCTGACCAAAGGGTACACATTTTATTCCCATTAAGGTATTAGATTGCTGACCAAAGGGTACATATTTTGTTCCCATTAAGGTATGAGATCACTTACCAGAAGATACATATTTGATTCCTATTAAGGTATTAGATCACTGACCAAAGGGTACACATTTTATTCCCATTAAGGTATTAGATCGCTGACCAAAGGGTACACATTTTATTCCAATTAAGGTATGAGATCACTTACCAGAGGATACATATTTTACTCCCATTAAGGTATGAGATCACTTACCAGAAGATACATTTTTGATTCCTATTAAGGCATTAGATCACTGACCAAAGGATACATATTTGATTCCCATTAAGGTTTTAGATCACTTACCAGAGGATACATATTTGATTCCCAATTAGGTATTAGATCACTGACCAAAGGGTACACATTTTTATTCCCATTAAGGTATTAGATCGCTGACCAAAGGGAACACATTTTATTCCCATTAAGGTATGAGATCTCTTACCAGAGGGTACACATTCCCATTAAGGTATTAGATCACTTACCAGAGGATACATATTTGATTCCCATTAAGGTATTAGATCGGTGACCAAAGGGTACACATTTTATTCCCATTAAGGTATTAGATCGCTGACCAAAGGGTACACATTTTGTTCCCATTAAGGTATGACATCACTTACCAGAGGGTACACATTTGATTCCCATTAAGGTATTAGATCTCTGAACAGACAGTACATATTTGATTCACATTAAGGTAGTAGATCGCTGACCAAAGGGTATATATTTGATTCCCATTAAGGTACGAGATCACTTGCCAGAGGGTACACATTTGATTCCCGTCATCAGATTGTGCTGAATCAGCTACAGTCATATATCCTTGGGCAAGACACTTAATTCTACTTGTCTGAGGACAATAAAACCTTGAAAGTGTTACTGTGTTGTAACACAAGCCCAACCCTAAATCTGTAGTCACCAGCAGATATATTGCTGTTCTTTTTTTGAATTAAGTGAATCAGATGCTCAAAATTCTGGTCATAATAGTTTGTTTTGATAATGATTACTAATGCCAAGATTTATCCAAATCGCACTTCTTCCCAATAATTTTGACAGTATCGGTAGCATTTCTTTGACAAATTACAATATATGTTGATATCATTAGCTTACCTGGCCTAATACCAAGTCAGCTTATGGTATGACCCCATGTTTGCCATGTATCATTTATCAACTGTCAAATATTTGGTATATGGTTACCATAATTAAGAACAGAAATGGCTTTACTAAAACAACTCAAAAGAAAATGACCAAATTTGAAAGAAAGTATTGTGGCTTGAAAAACTAATTTTTTGACACAGGAAGCTGATCAGCCACCAAACTAACCATTGTCACTACAAAGAGGGAAACCTTAAATAGCTTCTTCTCAGAAATTGTTGAATTTGACTAAATTGAACAAATGCATCCTGGCATGAAGGGTTTTCAGATTTTTATAAATATTTCTGATCCACCATAAAATATGATTATCATTGCTGAAAGTAGAAAACCTTTAAAAATGCACTCAACAGGATGTGACCAAATTTGACAGCATCCTGGCATAATTTTAAAAAAAACTTTTGTACAAAATGATTCCAAGCTACTATCATATATGCCCACTGTGACTAAAAAGCTTTAAGTGACTTCTCTCAAAAACTGCTGGAAACATATTTCCAAATGTGAAGAAGAAAAAAACATCCTGGCATAAAGGGATTTAAAATTTGTGTTAGTGATGCTGATTTGTCTTCAGATATGGCAACTGTTACTGAAATAGTAAATTAAAAAATTGGTAAAGATATGTCTGTCAACCATTTGAACTGGATGCTAGTTTAAAGCCAATTATCCATTGAAAGAATAAGGCCAGTTTCCATCATGCTAGTACTGTGGAAAGCCAATTGGGAATAAGGCCAGTTCCCATCATGTTAGCACTGTGGAAAGCCAATTAGGAATAAGGCCAGTTCCCATCATGTTAGCACTGTGGAAAGCCAATTAGGAATAAGGCCAGTTCCCATCATGTTAGCACTGTGTAAAGCCAATTAGGAATAAGGCCAGTTCCCATCATTTTAGCACTGTGGAAAACAAATTAGGAATAAGGCTAGTTCCCATCATGTAAGCACTGTGGAAGTCCAATTAGGAATAAGGCCAGTTCCCATTATGTTAGCACTGTGGAAAACCAATTAGGAATAAGGCCAGTTCCCATCATGTTAGCACTGTGGAAAGCCAATTAGGAATAAGGCCAGTTCCCATCATGTTAGCACTCTGGAAGTCCAATTAGGAATAAGGCCAGTTTCCATTATGTTAGTACTGTGGAAAACTCTTTATCAGCTTAGAAATTATTACACTCATCACTTATATATTTCTAAATCTCTGTTCTGAAAGTCATAACTATACTGTATTTGGAGAAATTTCCATGTTGTTAAAAAAATTTAATATCTGATTTTTAAAAATACATTTAATGTGGTCAATCCTGCAATTATTCCAAAATATTATTTTCTATTCTGTAAGGTTAACTCCTTCTTGCAGCTTGTGACAAATCCTTCTTGCAGCATGTGACTTGGTCATGTTGAAATTTATCTATGACAGTATATTGAACCTATATGATTTCAGGTACACAATCGTACTGCTGGCAGATTGATGGTGTTTTCTGGGGCAACTGGAAAGCAACTAGGGGAGCGATACCTGGAGATTCCCCACAGCAAGGAGACTTACATGAGTCCTGTCATCTACAAAACCAAAAGTGGCAGCAAGTACATTTTATTTGGAAGTGGTGGCGAGACTGTGGAAGGTACAAAACCTATTCCATGAACAATATTTCATCCTTACTCTCAAGTAATCCTGGGACCCCTCATTGTATCACTTGTGTATAAGTATCACATTTTGAGTAATGTTAGCAATGTGTTTTTCATTGGCATTAATAATCATTGTTTAAAGGTTGTGTGAAAAGTTATGGCAAGTCTGATAATGGTGCAGTACATACTTAAAAGGGTTACAGGTGAGACACTATTCTATGGATCCCTTGTTCAAATTAGACAAGTGTGTTGTGGAACCTTCGTTGACAACGATAGGTGGGACACTGTATTCGGTGGAACCTCTTTTTTGAATAGACAGGTGGGTCACTGTATTCTATGGAACCCTTGTTTGAATAAACAGGTGGAACACTGTATTCATTGGAACCTTTGCTTAATTAGACCATGGCTTTACAAAAACAACTCAAAAGAAAATGACCAAATTTTAAAGAAAAGAATATGTTTTGTGGAACCCATCTTTAAACAGACAAGTCACTATTCTTTGGAACCCTCATTTAAAAAGACGTGTTGGAGATTGTTTACTGTGGAACATTTGTTTAAATAGACTGGTGACTATTCTGTGGAACCCTTGTTTAGCAGACAGGTGAGAGACTATTTTCTGTGGAACCCTTGTTTAACAGACAGGTGAGAGACTATTTTCTGTGGAACCCTTGTTTAACAGACAGGTGAGAGACTATTTTCTGTGGAACCCTTGTTTAAATAGACAGGTGACTATTCTGTGGAACCCTTGTTTAAGCAGACTTTCTTGTATGCATCATATTGTATAGACAACAGTTTACTTGCTCAGAGACATGTACCTTAGTGACAAACGCTTTGTTGTAAAAAGAAAAAAATAGCTTGTACCTAAATTATTTGTTTAAGTGATGGGGTACACCAATGATTATCTGTTATTTAACCGTATTGTATATTATTTGTTTGCTTTATGCTAGTTCCTCTCTAGAAGCTTCCCATGGAAATCTGTACTGTATTATAGTAGATAAGGGACTTCCATGGAAATCTCAGCTGTATTACAGTAGGTATGGAATCCCCATAGAAAACCCAACAGATATGGAACCCCCATAGAAAACCCTTTTGTAGTACTTTAGATATGGAACTCCCATAGAAAACCCTACATTATTATGTAAACATGGAACTCCTGTGCAAAACCCTACTGTATTACAGCAGATATGGAATTTGTTATAGTTGACATTGTTTTTTCTTTTGCCATCTTTAGCAAGACATCTGCTTAAACATGTAGTCTTACCCAGCATCCATACAACTATCCCTCCCTCTTACAACAATCTTCATGCTGATTCCATATATCTACCTCCACCCCATAAATGATTTTCAATATGCATCCATACATCTACCTCTCCCCCTTACAACAACCTTCATGCTGCATCCATGCATGTACCCCTTCCCCCTAAATGATTTTCAACATGCATCCATACATCTACCCCTTCCCCGTAAATGATTTTCAACATGCATATACCCACCCATCCACTTACAACTAGCCTCATAAAGAAAATTGGGGAAAAATCACCTCCAGCTGCTTATACATGGCTGTAGCAGTCACAAGTGATTGGATATATTTTAGTTTACATTTTTGTGAAAAACTCGGGCACAGTTGATTGGTTACATTTTAGTATACATTTTTGTGAAAAACTCAAACACAGATGAGTGGTTACATTTTAGTAACATATTTGTGAAAAACACAGACACAGCTGATTGATTACATTTTATAAAATATTTGTGAAAACTCAGACACATTTGATTGGGTGCATTTTAGTAACATATTTGTGAAAAACTCAGGCACAGTTGAGTGGTTACATTTTAGTACCATTTTTGTGAAAAACTCAAACACAGTTGATTGATTACATTTTAGTATACATTTTTTGAAAAACTCAGATACAGTTGGTTGGTTACATTTTAGTAACATATTTGTGAAAATTTCAGACAGTTGATTGGATACATTCTCAAGTGACTTCAAACTTTGATTGAAAGAGATTCTAACTCCCAGCTCCAAAACCCAAATGTTTTCAATAAACATAGGATATGACTTAATGCATGTTGTGTTAAAGATTCCACCTAAATTCAAAGATACTATCAGCTGTTAAATATTTTCTTCGGATTTTATTGCTAAACGTTTTGATTAAAGGAGAGTGGTTCTTGATTATTGTATGTCTGTCCTTAGGATTTCCATCATAATAATAACTCATAAGTTTTGTCTCTTATAGACTTTATATCTTTGTTTTATTGTTGCAATAGATTTGTCTCTGATCTATTTTTATAGATATAAATCAGAATTCACATCCACTTTTATCACTTACAAACATTATTTTTGTTGGGCATCTTACTTTGGTAGCTTTGTTGAACTAGAAAAACTTGAACTAGCTGAAAATAGTTATGAACTTGGTAAATATCTTTAATAAAAAAATAATCTTGGATCTAATGATACAAATTGTCATCTTGCATGAGTCTGTGAATGAACTTTCTTTAATAATATATAATAGAATTTATCAAAACTCATGGTGATGTTGGCTGTTTATTTCCTCTGAAGTGTCTGGTTATTGGAGCATGTATTTGGTTGAATGATGTTTGAATTGTAATGGTTTTAGAGTGATGTTGAGTATTTTAGTTGAATAATTGAGTTATCAAGGTTTTAGAGAGAAGCTGAGCATTTTAGTTGAATAATTGTGTTATCATGGTTTTAGAGTGACACCAAGTATTTGGTTGAATAATGTTTAAGTTATTTGGTTCTGAGAATTTGGTTGAATAAATGTGTTATCAAGGTTTTAGAATGACATCAATTCTTTTGTTGAGTGATTTTTAGTTATTAAGATTTTACAGTAACACTGAGAATTTCGTTGAATGCTGTTTTCAGTTGTGCAGGTTTTATAGTGATACTTAATGTTATTGTTGAATAATTGAGTTTATGTATGGTGTTTGAGTATTTAAGATTTCAAAGTGACATTGAGTACCTGGTTTCATGATGCTTGAATTATCAATGCTTTAGAGTGATGCTGAGTATTTGGCCGAATGATTCTTCTGTTAACATGGCTTTTAGAGTTATCCTGGGTATTTGATTGAATGATTCTTCTGTTAACATGGCTTTTAGAATGATCCTGGGTATTTGGTTGAATGATTCTTCTGTTAACATGGCTTTTATAGTGATGCTGGGTATTTGGTTGAATGATTCTTTTGTTAACATGGCTTTTAGAGTGATGCTGGTTATTTGGCTGAATGATTCTTATGTTAACATGTCTTTTATAGTGATGCTGGGTATTTGATTGAATGATTTTTGTTTACATGGGTTTTAGACAGATGCAGGGTATTTGGTTGAATGATTCTTTTGTTAACATGGCTTTTAGAGTGATGCTGGTTATTTGGTTGAATGGTTCTTTTGTTAACATGGCTTTTAGAATTATGCTGGGTATTTGGCTGAATGATTCTTTTGTTAACATGGCTTTTATAGTGATGCTGGGTATTTGGCTGAATGATTATTTTGTTTACATGGGTTTTTGACAGATGCTGGGTATTTGGCTGAATGCTTCTTTTGTTAACATGGCTTTTATAGTGATGCTGGTTATTTGGCTGAATGATTCTTTTGTTAACATGGCTTTTAGAGTGATGCTGGTTATTTGGCTGAATGATTTTTGTTTACATTTGTTTTAGACAGATGCTGGGTATTTGGTTGAATGATTTTTTTGTTAACCTGGCTTTTAGAGTGATGCTGATTATTTGGTTGAATGATTCTTTTGTTAACATGGCTTTTAGAATGATGCTGGGTATTTGGCTGAATTATTCTTTTGTTAACATGGCTTTTAGAGTGATGCTGGTTATTTGGCTGAATGATTTTTGTTTACATTTGTTTTAGACAGATGCTGGGTATTTGGTTGAATGATTCTTTTGTTAACATGGCTTTTATAGTGATGCTGGTTATTTGGCTGAATGATTCTTTTGTTAACATGGCTTTTAGAGTGATGCTGGTTATTTGGCTGAATGAATTTTGTTTACATTTGTTTTAGACAGATGCTGGGTATTTGGCTGAATGATTCTTTTGTTAACCTGGCTTTTAGAGTGATGCTGATTATTTGGTTGAATGATTCTTTTGTTAACATGGCTTTTAGAATGATGCTGGGTATTTGGCTGAATTATTCTTTTGTTAACATGGCTTTTAGAGTGATGCTGGTTATTTGGCTGAATGAATTTTGTTTACATTTGTTTTAGACAGATGCTGGGTATTTGGCTGAATGATTCTTTTGTTAACCTGGCTTTTAGAGTGATGCTGATTATTTGGTTGAATGATTCTTTTGTTAACATGGCTTTTAGAATGATGCTGGGTATTTGGCTGAATTATTCTTTTGTTAACATGGCTTTTAGAGTGATGCTGGTTATTTGGCTGAATGATTCTTTTGTTAACATGGCTTTTAGAGTGATGCTGGTTATTTGGCTGAATGAATTTTGTTTACATTTGTTTTAGACAGATGCTGGGTATTTGGCTGAATGATTCTTTTGTTAACCTGGCTTTTAGAGTGATGCTGATTATTTGGTTGAATGATTCTTTTGTTAACATGGCTTTTAGAATGATGCTGGGTATTTGGCTGAATTATTCTTTTGTTAACATGGCTTTTAAAGTGATGCTGGGTAATTGGTTGAGTGATTCTTTTGTTAACATGGCTTTTAGAATGATGCTGGGTATTTGGTTGAATATTTGAGTTATCATGGTTTTAGAGTGACACCAAGTATTTGGTTGAATGGTGTTTGTGTTATCAAGGTGTTAGAATGACACCGAGTACATGATTGATTGATATTTGTGTAATTATCAAGGTTTTTCTTTTAAATATGTTATTATTTGCATGAGTCTTTATTCCTTGCATGATCAAAACCTTTTGACCTTGATCTCTAGGGGAGCTCCTTGGCATTTCCCTTCATGACTTCTGTAACTATATCATGGGTTCTCAGGCCTCTGTTTGTCCACCACAAGAGAAAGACATTATCTGGCAAAAGAAAGACAGGACTAAAGAAGGCATCTTCACCCTTTTCAGGTATTTTAATATTATGCAACATGAGAATTGCTGAGATTTTACTCATGGCATTTTAATTTTGCTTATTGTTAGAGTACCCTTGTACCCATAACTTAAAGCTTTTCAATATTGAAATATACTCCTGTATATACTCATTTATATGTCGATTTAAACTGCAGGCAGCAAAGATCCTGATCTCCAATAGCATAATGTGCACACAGATCAGGGTCAGTGTTGTTCCAATGATTACTCCAAACAAACAGCACAGACCCAGATCTGCTGGCATGTTATGTGATGTCATATCTGGGTATTTGCAGTTTGCAGTTGGACTTGTCTTATAAGCAAGTATACGTGATTATTTAGCTGCTTGTGAGTTTCATTTTAGGGGAGAAGGATGAAGATTTACCATTCAGTGGATTCTATTGTGTAAAATCTGTAATGATCAAAGACAGTAAGATAAAAGAAACATGAGGAATTTAGGTCTCATGTTCTTTAAAATCTCTGCAGGTTCTTGTGTAAAAACAGAGAGGTATGTAATTGTTAATTAATTGGTCATTTCACTTTGTAAAGGTGTAATTCTGAATTTTTGGCAATTTTGTGGAAATTGTACCAGTATTTAACCAGTTTCATCAACATTTTACCAGCATCTAACCAATTACATGAAAATTGTACCACTGTCCAATCATTGCATAGAAATTGTGCTGCTACTGAACCAATGTTATGGAAATTTTACCAGTAAATTAACCAAGTTTATGGAAATTGTACCAGTAATTTAACCAATTTCATGGAAATTGTGCCATTGTTTAATACATTTAATGAAATTGTACTGCTGTTTAATTAATTTCATGGAAATTGTACCAGTATTGAATCAGTTTTATGGAAAATGTACCATTCATTGTTTAACCAATTTAATGGACGCAGAACTATGCTTTTACCATTGGCCCCCCCCCACTCATTTCTACACTTTACACTGTGCATGCTATGAATAGGTTATATCTTCCAGTTAAATGTTGATTCACCGCATGGTAACCAAATGCAGGTCAAAACTAATCATCTTTACTAACGTCCCATTTTAATGAATGATGTATTTCCTAATACTAGACCATATAAATCTAAATTTAAGCAAAAAATTATATGCAGACAGGTTTTCTAATGCCTCGTCCAAAATGGCAATGTTAGCTGATGGTAATGCCTCAATTTGATTGAACTATTATGGCTCTTTCACAAATGTAAGTTACTTATAAGTTTAATGTTTTCCAAATATGATGCTGAAGTTTACATTATTAGTATAAATTAATAATGTCATTATGTTCTTTTTGTTAAAAATCACATTTTTAAATAGCGCAGCAAATACGGCAAGTCTTCTATACATTGTAATATATAATGGAGCTTTTAGGTGTTTAAATCAAAATCTGCCATAATTGCAGGGCATAGAAAATAAAAATACAAAATTAAGAATATAATAATAATAATAATAATGATGATGACTTTGTATAGCGCCTAATCTTTAGAAGCTCTAAGCGCTTTACAACATTAGACAACACCTATAACATAAAAAATATTTAATGACATGATTACAAATACCAAACACCAAGAAATTAGAAAACATAAAAAACATGCTGAAATATTTAAGGTAGGAAACATTATTAGGTCTTTAAGTTTGTTCTTGCAGTCAAAATAAGTGAGTTTTAAGAACAATCTTAAATGAGATCACTGTGTCTCTTTGTCTAAGTTCAGTGGGCAATTCATTCCATGTTGCTGGGCCCTGGTATGCAAAAGAACATTGTCCATATGACTTCGTTTTTGTAGTGGGATTAATGAGTATACAATTGTCAGAAGAGGAGCGTAAGTATCTTGCTGGTGTGTACACGTGGGTGAGGTCGGATAGGTATGTTGGACTGGAGTCCGTCAGTGAAACGTAGCACAGAGAACAAATTTTGTGTTTGATTCTGGATCGAATGGATAGCAAGTGTAGGGTACAGAGCAGCGGGGAGGTGTGCTCTGATCGTGGTACTCTAAGTATGATCTGAGTAGCTGTGTTTTGAACTATTTGAAGTTTCTGAAGTAGATATTGAGATGAACCAGACAGAATTGAGTTACAATAGTCTAGTCTTGAAAGTACTAATGAACACATAAGTGTTTTAATGGCATCAACTGAAAGATATTTGCGAATGGAGCTGATGTGTCTCAGCTCAAGATATGCAGCCTTGCATATGTTCATGACATGTTGGTGCAATGTGAGAACACTGTCCAGAGTGACATCTAGGTTTCATACTGACTGTGTGAATTTAATGTTGGTGTTACTGATATTTATTGTTTGAGGTAAAGGATTTGGCTGAGAAATTCTCAGTGTTGTGATCAGAATGGTCTCAGTTTTATCATCATACATCTGCAGCTTGTTACATGTCATCCATGATTTCACATCAGAAATGCACCTCTCTACACCTTGGATGGTAGCATCAACTTCAGTTGGGTGGCTAGATTTGTATATTTGGGTGTCGTCAGTGTACAACAATTGGTGAGACACTGGATGATGATCTATGACACTTGAGAGTGGCTGAGTGTATAGAATGAAAAGAACAGGTCCAAAAACAGACCCCTGTGAAACACCACAACATACTATGTTAATCTAGTAGATTAACTGGGTTGGAGTGTATTCCATTTGCAGACACAGTTTGTGTCCTGTTGACCAAGTAGGACTTGAACCATAGTAAGGCTGTATCATGAATGCCAAATACATGCTGGAGATGGTGAAGTAATATATCATGGTCTATTGTGTCAAATGCTGCAGACAAATCAAGGAGGGTGAGGACTGTAATCTTTTTGCTATCCAAAGCAGAGAGAATGTCATTAACTACTTTTAGAAGAGTAGTTTCAGTACTGTGGCTAGGGTGATATGCAGATTGTACATTGCTAAAAAGACTGTTTGAATTCAGATGAGATACAAGCTGTGATAAAACATCCATTTCTAAGATTTTTGATATGAATGGGAGATTAGAAACTGGGCAGTAGTTCTTTAAATCGTTATGGTCTAGTGTTGGTTTCTTCAGCAGAGGCTTTACAATGGCAGTTTTGAAAACTGATGGGAATTCTCCTGATGAGAGAGAGGTATTAATAACATCAGTTAGTGAAGGCAATACTGGATCTAAGCACTCAAGCTGCAGTGATGTTGGAATTGGATCAAGTTCACATGACTTTGGTGCACTCTTCATCAGGATTGTACATATGAAATCCATAGAGACAGGTTCAAATGCTGCTAATGGTTGCCACTCAAATTCTGTATGCCAGCTGTATGGTGACGAGTCAATTGAAATTGTGGTGTCAAGCTTATCTCTAATGGTTTGTACTTTGTCACGGAAGAAATTTGCAAACATGTCCGGAAGGTTGACTGGAGAGAAGGTAGTTGGAAGTGGTGTAGATTTGTTCCTTGACATTAGCTTGTTAGTAATCTCGAAGAGCTCTTTGCAGCTGGAACTTTCCATGATCTTAGTAGTGTAGTGGGCTGATTTCGCTGTATGGACTATGTTTGTGACATTCTTCTTAGCGTCATCATAGATTTGCTTTTGAATAGTGAGTCTGGTGGAAAGGCAAAGATTCTCAGCTTTACGGCAGTCTCATTTTGCAGTGCGAAGCTGGTCCCTAACACAGCTATACCATGAACACTTTTGAATTGATACTCTGCACTTGGTGGCTGGGGCATGTTTGTCAAGCAATGAACGCAGGCAGTTATTAAGTTGTTCTGCTGTAGGAGGTAAGCAAGTTGTTAGGTTTGCTTGGATGTCATGCATTAGTTTGGTTCTATTTATCATACAGAGGTTTCTCTTAGTAGCAAATAAAGGTGGAGAGTTAGGAACTGATACGTCAAGATGGCATATAATGCAGAGGTGATCTGATGCAAGTTTGTGGGATACCAGGGAGGACCGTAGAATATATCATCGGGTCTGTGAAGAATTCAGTCTAAAATGTGATCATGTTTATGGGTGGATTGGTTAACTGACTGTTTGAGGTTGAAAACATTAATGGAAACTAGGAGTTTTGATGTATTTGGGTGTCTGTCAAAGTGAAAGTTGAAATCTCCAAGAATAATCAGGTTGCCACCTATCGAATTTCCATACTCCAGGAGATTCGGAAACTGCTCCAAAAAGGGAGATTTAGTTAGCTTTTTTTTTCTACTAGGAGAAGGGCAGTATAGGCAGATAAAAAAAATATTTTAAAATATGTGTTCACAATTTCTTCATTTATTTCACTATGTTATTTTTCATACTCTAATTTTTCGTACACCATCAGGCCATAAAATAATTAATTAATTCTATCTATTTTTCGTACACAAAATTTAACATTTTTTCAGTCATCCTATTATTTTTCGCACATAAAATGATGTACTGTGAAGATTTACTTTTGCCAAAGTGATATAAAAAAAAGTATGGCCCTTTAAATTTTACAGCTAAGAATAAGAGATAAAATCATTGTTTTAGTTGCATTTTTATTTATCTGTTATTTTTATTTCATTTTGTTAAAGTTGAAGACAAGCTCCCATTTCAAACAGAAATAAATATACCAAAGTTCGATTTAGATACATCAAATGACCAGGGTATTGTTTTGCTAAGCAGGTTATGAGTAGTGACTAACTTTGGGCATGTTCTTAACTGAGGCATCGAATAGTAAAACAGAAGATTCATGCAATATAACAATTGTTGTTTATAATCATGCATGTAGGTCATTGATAATTTCTTTCTTTTATTATTGTATTTCACTGCATATTTTTGTTTTTATTTGCATCATGTTTCAAATGGCATCAGAAAAAAATGCTGATGTATCACTTAGATATGCAAAATGACTAATTTATTCTTTGCCGAGTATATTTGGTATAATCCCATATGAGAAATATAAATATTTGTTTCCTCAATGAAACACAAACCCAAATTATCTGTTATCTTTGCATAAATGTGTATCGCGAGGCATCTAATAATGAAAAAGAAAAAAAGAAACTAAAGACATATTCACCAGTTATAAGTATGTAGAAAGCCCTTTGCTCAGCTTATTCGGAAAGGGCAACTGTTTTGTTAACTGAGAATCTATTCACATTCATTTTATTGCCCTTCTTCATCTTTTGTATCGGCGAGAAAATATAATGATTGATGTATTTGTTCTGTTGTTGTCATTACAATATATATACTGCTATTCATTAACAGCTGAACAACGTCGTTAATGAGTGCTCTTGATTACATCATTGGGTGTAATAAAGAAATGCACGCATTTAAAAATGAGTTCAGAAGCCATTTGAGTTTATTTATCCAGTAAAAATCATATCTCAAGACAGGAAGACGCGAAGACCACAGACCATTGGGCAATTAATCTTATTGTCTCAATATAGTAATGCAGTAAAAACTATAAAACCCAGTTAGTTTTAATCATAAATGCAAAAGTTGTTGACTCCATGAGTTCCATATATATATAGTTAATATCTTCCAAGATCTTGGTCTGTTTGTGCTTGGGCATGTCTTTATTATTAAGTTTCTTCAGACCCCTGCCAAAGGGAGAAACTTTTCATCAAAGCATGTTCATTGTAGAGGAGTAACTATGATGTGCTTCAATACAATTGTTGAAAGTTTTTGTTGTTGTCATGTTTGGGTATTTTTCCTCAAAACAAAAGTCTGAAAACAAGAGATTTCCAAAATAGTTTATATTTATATTCGATATTAGCTCTTCATTGAAATGAAACATTAGACATTTTATTTTTTATATACACATGTATGACTAGATAGATTTACCTATCTGTAACCACATCATAATTAACAAATAACAAGAACACACTTAAAAATATGTTTGTGATGACCTTTAATGTGCCCAAGTATGGAAAACAGGCCAAATTAATGAACAACTTCAGAAAATATGTTTTTGTGAAAGTGATTTAATTGCACATGAAGAATCTGTAATTAGTAACACCTAAAGTACAAATATTTAAGGCTCCAAATATATAATAACCTCAAAACTTTGATGTTTTATTTCATTGTTGTAGACAAAACATTACCTTAGCTATTCTTTGACAGTGAATTGAAACATTAAAGTCCGTCCTTGAATGAAATAGATCCCCCTTTCCATTAAATCACACTACAACCAAGAGTGAAATGGCTCCATGCATGCCTTGCGGCTGCATCTATTTTTAGAAAGTTTTTTTTTAAAATATGACTACGCACGTTTTAATTTTCTTACAAAAAGGATTGCAAAGTATAGGTTTTAATAATTAGTATGTACTTGTAATATTGTTGCTTATTGGTTAGACATGATTTGCTTTATTTTATTATCACAAAACAAGTGGACTGTTCTGGTGTCCTAGTGGTTAGAGCATCTGCCTCTGATGTGGAAGGTCATGGGTTTGAACCCTGGCCATGTCATATCAAAGACTTATAAAAATGATACTAACAGCTGCCTCGCTAGGCACTCAGCATTAAGAGGTTAGTGTTAGGAATGGTCAGCTTGGTGTCAGGATAATGTGACTGGGTGGGACATCATGCTTCCTTTCTGCAGCATGATGCCTCAGTGCTAGACATGACTATAAACTGTCACAATGCAGACATATTAGCGATATGACAGATTTTTTTTTTAAAGCTACATGAAAAATATAAATCACGTACACACACATAAAATAATTAATGTAAGAAAATAACCTTGACCTTATATAGCACATTTAAATCTCCAACTTCGCATTGTCCAATATATTTCGGACCATAATTTTTTTTAAAATAGCTAAATATTCAATCACACGAAGGTTTATATTATGTTTCTTATAAATTCGGTATTATCCTTGATGTATGTGTCCAATGAGTTACAAATACGGCCAGTCTAATGAAGAGGTACTAGATACTGCAATGTCTACCATTATTACGTAACTGCCAGTTGACCGATTTACTTGTGGCTTCAGACTTATATTAGGAAGAATATAGCGCAAGCACAGAAGTGAAAATTTTCTCTAAAATATTTTTAAGAATGCTTTCACCAGTTATGCTCATTAAATACATATATATTTATATATTGATGTTTTAAGTTTTGAAGCACAAGTTGCTGTGTTTAAAACAATGCAACTTTTGTTTCAAAACTTATTTTCATCACGTAATGTTGACAAATAATAACTTGCGGAAATCCAACAATGATAACAAATGCTAACTTTCAGTGGAAATGAATAGCTTATTTTGAAGCTCTACTAGCAATGCAAGAATATAATTTCCTCATGATGACATTGCCTTACATTTTTTTTAAAATGGGAACCAGACTGTGATGTCGTGAACATCATCTGGGAGGCACAGGTAACAGGGTTAGATTTTTATATGGGAAGCAAAGGGTTAATCAGTTTCATGGAAATTGTGTGATAATGGAATTTTCCCCATTCAGTGTGGGTATACTCATTGTTTATGATTATATTTCTCTTACCTTATAATTGTCTTTTGAGATAATATATTTCTAATTTCCCTTTTTGAAACTGAGTGAATTAAATTATGTCATGTATCCATAATAATTATCTTGCATATTTTGAATTCCTTGAATTCATATTTGTACATGTAAGCATCCTGAGGATCTCATGAGAGATTAGTTATAATTAGTTACATGGATTATACCAGTTGTAAATTTTAAAACATTTTGTAATTATTGTTTTATGTTGTTGTTGTTATTATTATTATTATTATTATTATTGATGTTGTTGTATTTTGTCATTGCTGTTAAGGAGTCCCAGAGTTGACGTAAATGTATTCTTTACCAGTGAATAAATGAAGAGAGTACTGAATTGCAGATCAGTTGGAAATATAAAATACCTTATTTTAGATCACATTTCTCTGGTTGCAAACCATGCATTGACATTCTAATTTTAGCATGACATCTTGTAGTATGGACACTGTTAATTATGACCTGTATCATTCAGGGATTTAAAGAAAGGTGTGATGGTGCCACCATTGATAGTCGATGTTAACAGAGATGGAGCAGATGACCTTGTGGTGAACTCGTATGGCGGTTCTGTTGTGCTGCTCGATGGTAGTAACCTCCGTCAAGTCTGGACAACACCATTTGATGACATGGAATCTTACAGGTAAAAGAAAACTCTGATAATATTGATAATAGTGCAACATTTAACAGGACTAATTCACCTATACAATATCTTACTCCAGTTTATTTGCAGATCAGTTTGTATTATTATTGGCCATTGTTGATTAGTAACTACCTGCATAGGATACATCTGACTCCATCTCTGACTGCTGTTTAGGTCATTTTCTCAGCTAAAGTTACTTATAGAGTCATGCAAGTTTTATTTACTAGATGCATCACATGGAATACTACATTTTAGTGAAAATAAAGTTACCCTGGTCTGTGTCCAGTGATTTGGGGTTATCTTTATATTACACTCAGTTTCTCAGGCACTATTGCCCATTGAGTCACCTAATTTGGTATGTTATTGCATCACAAGGAGAAGTATAGATATCAGTAAAGTTAGGTAAATATGAACCATTAAACGGTTCAGTGATTATTGTTTATTTTGGTTAAATTCAGTTTCTCTTAGGTAGGGTTTGATTTGTGACATTTTCTTAGACACTGTTACCCCACAGAACTGAACAAATTGGTGTTTAGTTATACCATGTGGAACAATGCACCTTTTGGTAAAAATAAGGTCTCATTGAATAGCTAATTTTGATTAACCTTCCCATTTAGCTTGTTTTCTCAGTTACTATTTTGTGTGCAGTCAGATAACTTGGTATATCATTGCATCATGAGGATTGCTACAGATACTGATGAAAACCAGGGCACTGTGACCTATATTGGTTCTTTGACTTTGTGCACACTTTCACTGGGTTAGGGTTATTTATTTCAATTTCACCAATTTTATTTCTTGTATAGTCACATTAGTTCATTTTTAGTCATATGGAGTACTACACCTTTCAATTAAAATCAATATTTGTTAAGCTTTCCGATTAGCTCATCTCAGGCACTATTGCCTATGGAGTCAAATAATTAGTTATGTGATTGCATCTATAGGAGCACTATAGCCGTAAGTGAAAACTGGGTTAATGTTACCTATTTTTCTTGGTATAGTGTTTTGTACTTTGGTTTTAACTTTCTCTAAGTTACAGTTTTTTTTTGGTCATTTTCTCAGGTACTGTTGCTCATGGAGTCAAATAAGTTGGTATTTAGATGTGCCTATCCTTTGTTCAAGAAAACTCCCCAAATCTGCAAAGATTGGTAACCCATGAATGAAAATGAATTTAAATCATTCTTATTTGCAGTCCTGCCACACTGCCTTTGTTCTTGTTATTTTCTTTAGTAAGTAGGGTTATATTATTAAAAAATCTTTTTTGGGGGGCTCCTGGAATAAATATGTTGGTTGTATCTTAACAGACCGCTCCAGTGACATAGTGGTTAGAGCGTCTGCCTCAGATGTGGGAGGCTGTGGGTTCAATCCCCGGCCGAGTCATACCAAAGACTTACAAAAATGGTTCTAACAGCTGCATTGCTTGGTGCTCAGCATTGTGAGGTTAGTGTTAGGACTGGTCGGCCTGGTGTCAAGATAATGTGACTGGGTGAGACATCATGCTACATGTCTGTGGCATGATGCCCGAGTGCTGGACATCACTATAAACTGCCACTCTGCAGACATTGTAGTGATATGATTGAAAAATTGTTAAAGCTACATTAAAAATCCAAATCTCACACACACACACACACACAGTATCTTAACAAAACTTGGCATTTTTTAACTGAGGCACGTGTCAGTTCAAAAGTCTGCTTTTGGATTTGCTTTCCGTTCTCTCATATGTCTGTCTGTGGATCTGCCTGCTCATGAATTCTACCTTACTCTAGTATGTCTGCCTACCCATCAATGCACTACATCTTTTTTGGACATTTTAGACCATTGAGCATGTTTTATTGACTGCATGGAAGATACTTGTGTATGAGTTGAAAACGGGGGAAAACACTTAAAAGCAACATTGGACCTCTGATCTTTTTTAACCCTTTATAATGTTGGTTTATATGGTATTGTAGATGAAAATCATTCATGTGCAAGTTCTTGAACTGATACATTCTATTTTCAGCACTCCTGCCCCAGGTTATTTTGATGATGACGAGTTCCTTGACTTTATGGTGCATTACTCCCGTGGAGCCTGGCCGGCTTACACCTACTCAGATGTAAGTTGTCAAGAAAAATTCACAAATCACTCTTGTGTAAGTTGCATTCTCATAAGATGTGAACTGCTGAACTGTGTAGGTCCATAGTACATTCAAAAACTTAAAGTAAAAAAAAATATTTCAGATCTTCTTGAGCACAAAACCTTTAAATCTGCCTAAATAAATAAAATAGCCAAACCTTACCTGATCATAATATAATGGGTGGGACTACTATTACCACTAACATCCACCCCTCCCACCCCTCACAGGCTAAAATTTGTTGGTCAAAAAGCTAAAAGTTATTTTGTCACCTAGGTGACAGTTAGATAGAGTGATATCCCCTTGATACAGGGTTTGGTGCCAAATTCTGTGAATGCTTCAGTTACTACTTCCACTCATGCCAAGTAGGATGCCCTTTACAGACACAGAGTCCTCACAATCCACATACACGCATTTTGGAAGCTTTCCTCCCTTACGTAAGTTGGAGACATGTTCTCTTGGAAGGGAAGTATACACCATCTGTAAATTTCCAGCTTTTCTGTTCTTTCTTTCTTTGACAACAAAATTTCTAGTTTTTTCATGTCATCACTTTGTCACACACTTAGGCACCCTTGGTACATACATGCAAAGTCATGATTGCTTCCTCTCACATTGCTATATTTTAATATGTGTAGGTCTGGTGTGTGATATAAAAAACTCATATGATATTACCATATACTTTCTGCTACAGTAAGATACATACAGATATATTAATCTAGTATAAGCATCCACTTCATAGTTACATATTTGACACTCTACTGATTTTACCTGTATAGGCCGTCATTTGGCCTTTCCTACAGGTAACACTGTTTTACAATTGATATTATAGCATCCACTTCATAAGTATCAATAATGATGCTTCAGTACATTTATCGTGTGTACTGTAGAAAACATAGTTATATTGCTGGATTGTTTCCACCGAGGTTGGATACATACACGTCATTTTTCTATGCATAGTTTAGTTAAAGTTACTCTAAACGACTCTTTGGTGGTTTTACTCTCGTAGACATTGAATTGGCCTTTTCTCCAGGTAAC
The DNA here is from genome assembly GCA_028554795.2 of Sinohyriopsis cumingii. Taxonomy (NCBI): domain Eukaryota; kingdom Metazoa; phylum Mollusca; class Bivalvia; order Unionida; family Unionidae; genus Sinohyriopsis; species Sinohyriopsis cumingii. Next base: position 146,302,515 of record CM068825.1, read on the forward strand.
TTTTTTAGAATTGATAATTTAGCATCCACTTAATAAGTATTAATAGCAAAGCTTCAAAACTCTACTGGTATGGGCAGCCACCTATTCCTTTTTACAGGTAGTTGTCATAGTGTGTTGCTCTGCATGTGTACTGTGAAGTTCATACAGCTGGATGCATGCCACACTACACCTGTATATATTGTCTGTTCTGATTTGTCAAACAGATTTAGACCATGGGCAAGACCAGACTGACAACCAATCTACGTGTGTAGCTTATTCCGGGTGCCAATCTTAGAATACATGTCAGATTTGCATATTATGGATAGAAGTCAATGGATGGCAGTACTGGGGGTGCTAAAGGGGAAGGCACACCTAGTGGGATGAGGACATCATCATTTGCATGTTAGGGTTTGATACCTTGTCACATGCTGAGGAGCACGATAGTCCTACAGTGTAAGACATTGTTTTGGGATTTGAGGTCTTACTGCTTAAATAACGGTGCTGTGTAGCATGTTCTGATGTCAACTGACATTACAACAAAAGTAAAATTTTCAGGATTATTTCGCACTTGGCAGCCATATCAGTGCTTTTCTATAAATTAAAGTCATAATGTTTCAGTCAGAATTTACTTACTCTGATGTCTTTTTTCTAATAAATTCAAATTCTCATGCAAGTAAATGGACCTGTTTTCGCATTTCATTGGCCTACATTTCAGTTGACCGGGGCCCCAAGTGGCCGAGTGGTCTAAAGCGCTCTCCATTATGGATCACTGCCATCTCACCTCTGTCTGCGTGGGTTTGAGTCTCGGATTCAACCAATGTGGGTATGTGAGAAAACTTGCCAGTAGCTTCTCGAGGGTCAGTGGGTCTTTCCGGGGATTTCCCGGGTTCTTCCTCCACCATTAATACTGGCTGCCATGTATAGCCTATTGTGTGCTGAAAATTGGCGTTAAACCCTACAACAACAACAACATTTCATTTGTTTGTAATGCGATGATTATGCCAAAATAAGGTTAAGTTGAATTATATTTTTTTAACAAATAAAAATATATTAATATCGAAGAAAGTGTTTGGATAGCTTCATTTTGTTCATGATTCTTATAATTCTTTGAACTAATTTTGGTATTCCTTGCTTCCATTGCATTCCAACCAACTGAAATGTAGGCCAACAGAACATGAAAACATGTCCATTTGCTTAATTTTAATCACACACAACAGTTATACTCGAGCGTCATTGCAATAAGATCTTTGCTTGACCTGGCATCCATGTGAATTTTCCAGCAGGCAGAACAAAACCTAGCTTTATCTGCCATTATGCCTACTGACCATGTTTAAGAGTTAATCTTGTGAATGGCTAGTATGCTGAACAGGGCTGCAAAGCACACACGTGTCACATCTTGCCTGTGCCATGACAGTACAGCACACGTGTCACATCTTGCCTGTGCCATGACAGCAACAGGAAATCTACAGCTCATGGAAAGAGATATATGCTGCTTTCCATTTCTGCTTCCACAAAGCATCATCATAAGTTCACATTCAGATCACAGCCATTATTGTTGAACATGCTTTTCAGTGGTCCAGTGGAGGAAGGCAGTAATCAGGCCTCCAAAGAGACAAATCCTCCATGGGTCCTGATTCAGAGAACTGAGTTATTTTTTGAGAATAAGGAGCAGAAAGACAGAAACGATACCCCCTCGCCCCATGGGATGCTCAGTAGGGAAGCAGTCCTAAAGGCCCTATATGCATTCAGACACTCAGTTCTCAAGGGTCACTAATGATAAGAAACAGAGCTAAGAAGATTGCTTTTGCCCCAGTTTTTCTTCATGCCAACCTCCATCCTGAAAGAAATTATGCCCTGCAATTTTTTTTATATAAAATGGGTGGCAGAGATAGTTTGGAACACATAATCACCAGGTTTTAATTAGCTTTCTACTGGTCATTGATCAGAAGAGCTTATGGGATGGCCTGTTGTCCACCTGTTGCTCAGATTTATTATCGCTACATAGAGGACTAACATGAAACATTTCTTGTGCATTCATCACATTTCTCATTTCACATTTCTCACATATTTATCAAGGTCTAAATGTCCTTAGACAAAAATGGTCTGACAGCCATTATGGCAATCCACAGCAGTTATCTTGAAAATATTTTTATCACAACTCCTCATGAATCAATTCAGTTTGGAGGTTTTCTTTAAAGATTTCATATGATGTTGGTTTGGTCCTAAATGAAAACGGTGCAGATATGCCAGCTAAGATAGACTCCAGAGAGGTTAGACTCCACAGAGGTTATCGTATAAATCATGTTATTGCAACCTCTTTTGAAAGAAAAGTCATATTAGCATGGGATTCCCACTGGAGGACTAACTATTGTGCCTGATATTGAAAATGGTGATTATGGTGACCATTTTGAAATCTTATTGCTACTTGTCCAAGATAAAAAAATACATATTGACATTGGGTTTTCACCAGAAGACTTCTTATGATACCTAGTTGGTACTAAACAAAGATACCACTCATCTGATATCCAGTAAGGCCACCATTGCTGCAGTCTTGTAAATCTTGTTGTTGCTACATCACCTAATGGAACGTGATATTGACATTAGGTTCTCACCAGAAAACTAATTATGAATTCATTATTTTCACCAAAAGTTTTCTTATTGTGTCTAGTTTGTCCTAAATGAAAATGGTGCTGATCCTAACATCCAGCATGGCTGTCACAGTGGTTAATTTGAAAATCCTATCACTACAGAATATCAGTGATAGTTCCAACACTCTGCAGTTAAAAAATGAAATTATCTTGAATTCCTGGACCTTCTTTTTATACAGTTGAGGATACGTCCTTTGAGGGATTCTAGTTCTTAATGATGCTCAGGGGAGGGACTTTACTTTCAGGGACTGCACAGAAAGGATAATCAGAGTAGTATTTCACTTCAGGACCACCTCCACATCCATGACATTCAGCTGCATCGAGATTATGATACTTAAACAACAGGTGAGATTTTTTAAGTCAAGACGAATTACCTTGCTTCACTACAGCTCCACCATGGATTCCTTGTCAGCAAGGACGAATCCAATTTTGTTCCATCTCAGCATTTCACATATTTGAGAATTAAGTTCAAAACACATGTGAACAGGTCTGTCATCTTAAGCAGCATGCTTTGAAGATCATCTGAATGGTGTCTTTAATCTGCTAAAAAAAATAGTTGGTTGGAAAAGGACTTTATGCTCGTTCAGCTTAGCAACTTCAGCCAAATCAATTATTTACATTGCAGACAGTGATACTTAGTGGCAGGAATGGAAGCAAACTGTGGTCAGCTAGGTCCAACATTTTTATAATGTCTTCTGACCTCATAATGCGGACTGATCAGAAAAATCGAGACATCTTCGTCTTCAGACTGAAGGGTAGAAATGCCCCTAAGATGTGGAATAATGAAGATAGCATGATCATAACCTCAAAGAAGGTAAGCATTTTATCTGCCATTTGTCTGATGCCATTAAAGTGATTTAAATGAACACCTCATTTCAAGTCCTTGAAAGTCTGATTTTTTGCCTAGGTCAGTGAAAGTCCTGAATTTGATAGATTTTGTTTAAAAATAAAATATGACAGTAAATTTGCTTTTAAGTCATTTATATAAGTCATTTATATAAGTCATTTATATAACATTGTATGAGGATTGGAAGTACAGTTTGAATATTTTTGTCACCTGCTAACTCATCTGCCATTTATCAGAATCCACAGGAAGTAATAAGATGTGCGTTGCATCCCATTTTTATGATTTGATTAATTACTTCACATGTTTCTGCTAAGCAGGGATATTTTATTAGCAAGAGAGTGATCATCTGGAGCATGGTATTACTTGCACATCAGTTTATCACAGTATTTTCTTCCAGTGGTACATACTGTGGTACTTTCTCACTGTAGCAGTACTTAATTTCTTTCAAAAAGAAATATATGGAAATTCTCCAGTAATCTTATTATGAATCAAAGATATTAACATCATTTTTTCATTTTACATGGCAGAATAATTCAAGAAATATATATTTTTTAAAGAGGTTGTATTCATGACAAATTAATTTTGTATATAATAAAACTTATGCAACGATTAACATTGACATTGCACATTTATTCATTGTAAGGTACTCATCATTTAGTTGTCAGTGAGAGAGGGCTGCAATTTTCTTTTGCACTGAGTATTTTCTCTTTTTTTATTTCAATATGAATAATTTTTTTCAGATAATATAATGGATATAATATGGTGTTATTTTGCTGTAAATCAGCAAGATATTTGTTTCAACTATTGACAGATATAAAAACAAACACGTGTCAGGCCCCTGTCCCAGATTAAAACTGGTCATTGAAAAAGGTTATTGAAAAGTTACTGAATTTCATTGCTTCTGATCAGTGTGAACCCTGTCAGATACATTCTTTTGAGCACTGTCAGATGCATTCTTTTGAGCACTGTCAGATGTATTATTTTGAGCCATGTCAGATATATTCTTTTGAGCGCTGTCAGATGTATTTTTGAGCCCTGTCAGATGTATTCTTTTGATCCCTGTCAGATGTATTCTTTTGAGCCCTGTCAGATGTATTCTTTTGAGCCCTATCAGATGTATTCTCTTGAGCCCTGTCAGATGTATTCTTTTGAGAAAGTGACCTTCAAACACTTCATGGTGATGGATTTAAAACTGCATAATGGATCAGAGTAAATGTTACATTCTTTATCATAGTAAATACCATGTAACTTGGGAAGACCCTTCATGAATGGGACCAAAGATCCTGGCAATTACTTAAATTAATGAAACAAGAGAAAAAGGAGTCTGTGACCACCTCCACCCTCTTGTCGCAAAAACATATGGGATAGGCAGTAATACATTGTTGCCTCACCATCAAAGCATAGCTGAGGCAGACATTTCATTTTTAGATAATGAGTTTATCTTTTTGGAGACATGACATCTTTATTACCCAATCCTAATACCTTAGGGTAGTCACTGCTACCTTGCAAATCCTGCCCTCCCAGCTTAAAAACATTTAGCTAAAAGGCTAAAAGTTATCTGCCCACCTAGGTGGTGGTCCAGTAAGTGATATCTTGGTACATGGATTGGTGCCAAATCCAATGAATATATCAGTTATTACTTCTGCTCATGCCACGTAGCACACTCTTGTCAAGAGGAACCCTGCACAAATCCTCTACCAAGTTTCTGAAAGTCCTACCCTCACAAGTTGGAGAAGTCCTCACTACAAAGGGAAGTATACTAATTTGTATTTCCATCTTTTCTTTCTTCCTATGATGAGAAAATTCTGCCTTTACATTAAAGCACTTTGCCATCACTTGCTGGTATTTATATACATGTACCTGTAGCCAATGAGACTTCACAATAGTTCTGACCATAGCATTAATTTATATGTGATTGCAAGTCTGTAGTGGGTTTCAGAAAACTCTTACTGTGTGTATAATTTCCACTATGACCAGATACAGGTAAGTTTACTATACCAATGCATTTTGCATCTGGTGCCAAGTTTCATGGATTTTCCTGTACAGGACATCACTAAGAACCTTCCTACAGGTTTTATTGTGAATTGATATAATATATTGATGCTCTGTTTCCTCCATTAGACTGTCTGCTGGCATTGTATTAATTTTACTTGACTGTATTGAATGGCATGGTCCTCTTTCTAGAGGTAAATTGTCTCAAAATGGATATTGTAGCACTTACATTTTATGGTGCTTCAGGTCATTATTTATATGCAGGTTTTTGTTTGTTTACATTTCTGTATAATTTCCTCTCAGGTCGGATAAGTGCGGATCAGTTTTTTATACATGGTTTTCTCAGTAGCATCCAGCTCATGCAGTGTTACTGTAAGTGATGCTTGAGTGATTTTTATCTGTATAGGCATCTCAATAATTTGCCTTCCTATGGGTAGTCTGTTACTAGAATTGATTTTTTGTTTCCATTTGGTTCATATAAGTACTATAAGCAATGCTCCAGTGCTTCTACCTGGATAGGCAGTCAAATTCACATGCCTACAAGTCATTTGTGACTCAGATATTTTCGTTAATTATTAATACTGATAATATTTTTCTATGGTTTCTTATAAGTTCAAAGCAGGATGCTCACTTCACTAAATATACACTGTATTGGGTCTGTTCTGTTTTGTCTTGCAGATATAGACCCAGTCTGACAACCATTCAACATGATTTTGTAATTTTCTCTGGTTGTCATTCCTGCAATACATGTCAGACTTGCCTATTATGGACAGAAGTCAGTCATAGTTTAGTGGGTGAAAACATTACTTGCACACAAGTGTTCACACTGTATCATTCCTGGGCAGCAATAAGCATCAGTTACAGTGTCTCAGAATTACGGATTGAATATGTGGATCAAACATATTGTAACCTGTCCCAACCTCAAAAACTGGACTGTGACATGCCAACCATGATGAGCATGTTCCTTCACAACCAGACTTGGCTATATAACTGATCACAAAGGACCACAACCACAATCAATCATACAGTATCAGCCACAAGAAATTAAATTTGTTCATTTCCACCATTCACATAGAGCTCTTCATGAGTATGATGTTCAGTTTAGTGCCATTATACCAACAAACCCACTTCATGAAACCAGTTCTACATGGATTAGTCTAACTCACAGTGCTGCCTGGCATTTCCTGTGGACAGTGCCCAGTCTATACAGGCACTCTTATGGACCAGTCTAACCAGATAGTGCTGCTGGGCACTTCCTGTGGAAGACGTACAGTTTATACAGACACTCTCATGGATCAGTCTTACCTGCAACAATACCTCAAAACACTTCCAGCATATGATGTCTATCTTGGGGCCTCCATTTACAAGGGACGTCTCTTTACTCACCCTCAAGCCTCTGCCACATAAGAGAATCTACTTACTAAGTGACATGTTAGAAGTAATGGGATCTGGCTTATAAAACGCTGTGTATAGTGGGTCATCATTATTGACATTCTTATCTAGCTACTTTGCAGTTAGCACAGGAGACATCGACTTCACTACCTCAACCTATAGATGATAAAATGGGCATTAGACAGGAGGCATTGACTTCACTACCTCAGCCTATAGATGATGAAATGGGCATTAGACAGGAGACATTGGCTTCACTACCACAGCCTATATATGATGAAATGGGCATTAGACAGGAGACATTGACTTCACTACCTCAGCCTATAGATGATGAAATGGGCATTAGACAGGAGGCATTGACTTCACTACCTCAGCCTATAGATGATGAAATGGGCATTAGACAGGAGACATTGACTTCACTACCTCAGCCTATAGATGATGAAATGGGCATTAGACAGGAGACGTTGACTTCACTACCACAGCCTATAGATGATGAAATGGGCATTCGACAGGAGACATTGACTTCACTACCTCAGCCTATAGATGATGAAATGGACATTAGACAGGAGATATCGACTTCACTACCTCAACCTATATATGATGAAATGGACATTAGACAGGAGATATCGACTTCACTACATCAGCCTATAGATGATGAAATGGGCATTAGACAGGAGACATTGACTTCACTACCACAGCCTATAGATGATGAAATGGGCATTAGACAAGAGACATTGACTTCACTACCTCAGCCTATAGATGATGAAATGAGCATTAGACAGGAGACATTGACTTTACTACCTCAGCCTATAGATGATGAAATGGGCATTAGACAGGAGGCATTGACTTCACTACCTCAGCCTATAGATGATGAAATGGGCATTAGACAGGAGACATTGACTTCACTACCACAGCCTATATATGATGAAATGGGCATTAGACAGGAGACATTGACTTCACTACCTCAACCTATAGATGATGAAATGGGCATTAGACAGGAGACATCGACTTCACTACCTCAACCTATAGATGATGAAATGGGCATTAGACAGGAGACATTGACTTCACTACCTCAACCTATAGATGATGAAATGGGCATTAGACAGGAGATATCAACTTCACTACATCAGCCTATAGATGATGAAATGGGCATTAGACAGGAGACATTGACTTCACTACCTCAACCTATAGATGATGAAATGGGCATTAGACAAGAGATATCGACTTCACTACCTCAACCAATAGATGATGAAATGGGCATTAGGCAGGAGACATAGACTTCACTACCTCAACCTGTAAATGGTGAAATGGGCATTAGACAGGAGACATTGAATTCACTACCTCAGCCTATAGATCATGAAATGGGCATTAGACAGGAGACATTGACTTAACTACCTCAGCCTATAGATGATGAAATGGGCATTAGATCCCTCATCATTTTTTGATCTTACTTAGATGAGTTCTGTCCTCATTATACCACCTGCTGGGTCTACAGTTCTGACGTCAGGTGAGAATTATCTATGGAAGATTAGATGGAAGATTCTACTTTCAATTGCTTCCAAAGGCTGAACAGTTATTGACGTTTTGGGACTATGTACATTGCCTATTATGAGTTCCAAGCATCTATGGGTGTATTATTTCACAAATGCCTTCTATTTTCCACCTGAATACTCATGAGTTGATTCACAATGTCAAGACCATGGGATCAACCTTGTATCCAATATTTTGTTGATCCTCAATATGTGGACCACAGCTTATATTCTTCCACCATAAATCTCAGTGGAATAAGTGGGTACATATTCATAGGAGCATCCACTTCATGACATAGAGGTACAACATCCTATAGCCATAATAGCAACTGTGACCTTACATCAGGTGGAAGAGATTCAATGCTCTCTACCCACCTTACAGCCCTATTTTGGCCCAAGGTATGCTGACAACCTCCATCATCCATTTCAACTTAATGATCAGGTTGATGGAATTTGCTAAAAACCACTGTACTTCTCAATCTCAGTTATATTTGAGGAATTTCCTAGGCAACCAACAAGGTCGCAGGGATGTCCCTAGAGTGCATGTGACTGGGAGACAGTCCCACAACTCCTGAACTAAATGTATTAGTCAGAGGGAGGTTCATCATTTCCACCAGCATTTCCATGAGACCATCCCTATCTCTTTCATGGCTGATTGGAGAAGATTTACCATGGCAACATGTAGATCCAGAAGTAGTTCCTGTGGACTCTCTATCATGTTGAGCACACATACTAAGCCTTTGGCCTCACTTCCTTCAGGTACAACACAGAACTTTTTAGATGATCCTCAGTCAACTCTGTTATACTCTTGGGTTTATGATGGAATACAACAATAGGTCATAATGCTGTCAATTGTGAAGACTGCGCAATCAATGTGGACTTTCAAGAGATGTGATTTCACGCCCCCTTCAAACGGCTTTCAGAGGTTATGTCATTCACCAACAACAGCTGCATACAACAGACTCTTTATATTTTGAAGCAGGACATGATTTTATGTACTACATTCCTTTCATTCTCAGTTTCTTGCAATGAAGAACATCTTAGATCTCATACTCTTTTAGGACTGGACTCTATGTTCAAGTAAGAAGCATGTGTTTGCTGAGAAAAGAGATTTGAATTCATACAATGTTAAGTTCTATGCCTCTTTGGAGCAATCCATCTGCTATAGTATTCATTTGTTAGCTGAGTTTTTTGGATGTATTAGTCCATGGTCGCTTTATTGGGCTCTTTTAAGAATGATAACTTTGTCCAAGCGGAGCCTGAACCTTGACAATCGGACCAACTCTCTTAGATGACAACTGTTTGAGGTTGTATCATGAAGGCACTTTGGACTCACATCAATGATACCTCTGCAAACACATCCTCCAGCAATAATGATCACTATGGATGCAAATACAGAAGGCTGTCGGGAGCAAGTCTCCTACCTTTTTGGACTGACATAGGAGTGTGGCCCTCTCAGGATCATCATCTAAATGGATGCCCTTTTTGAAAGCCTGTCATTGGTGGCCGTCAAACCTACATGGATGAGAACTGAGTTCTCATACTGCCCAATAAGTTTACTGTTGTGCCTGATCACAAACAACATAGTGGAACAAGTACTCAGACCTTTGTTTTCTTGTTTGGTATTTTCTTAAGTGGTGTCCTCAATGACAATCCAGATTTCAGTTCAACATATCCAAGGTTGGACACTGTGTTGGCAGACTCATTATTCTGCAAGCTGGGATTTATGGAATGACCTTTTCATTCCTCAGTTTCATACAATCATGCTCGATTGGATTGACTCATGATGGACATTAAAGACAAGGTGAAATGCCAACAGTCCCAACCTTTGTCGCTAAATGCAGAAACTAAAAGTATTTATGTATCTCTTCATCCAGATTCTTCTACTAAAATAGGGAATACAGGACCAACCAGGTCAATATAGGAAGGCAGTGAAATATGATCTCAGTGGCTCTCGGCTCTTTGATGAGAAACAGTTAGCACCCATCATAGTTAAACTTACTGTTCCACCATCACTAGCACACTGTGCTGTCATAGAAAAGAGGATATTGCACAGAACAAAGACCTGTCTATCTTCTATTTATTCGGATTTCATCTGGCCAGTGGCACTGGACCCTTGCCCAAGTAAACTTTTCAAGTGGATTAACCTGGCTGAACAAGACACCAATTAAACTCTTCCCAAGAGCTGAAATAGTTCACCTATCATACAAGTCCTGCTGTGTCACTACTTTGGTTGTCAGCAGGCCAGATTAGCATAGATTTCTTGGTGGACCCATCTACTTACAGTTCCAACATGATGGATCAATATTGCTCATCAGGCCCCACTTGCAAGGGCATCACCTCTCATACAAGACCTGCTTCGTCATTTGCATTATCAACAGCAGGCAGAATCAGCATGCCTTATTAGTGGACCCAAATTACATGAAGTTCTGACAAGACAGGTCATGTTCACTCATGATGATAGCCTCTTTCTTTGCCAAGAGCAGGCTCCCATCCATAGTTAACCTGACTTTTGTAATGAAATCAGTCTCTACTCTGGACACTTCAGCTCAAGACCATAAACAAGATCCAGTCTGAGCTTTGAAGTGGTATTGACAAATATCAGAGCCGTTGCATAAAGGGAGGTCATACTTATTTTTGTCACTCAGACAGGGACAGGATGATATAACACATCATTTTGTCCTCAATTAAGTGGATTTTTTGCTCTGCATATCAAGAAATAGCTCTTTGAATTATTACCATGATCATAGCATTTGTCTGAAACTGATCTCTGATATTATCCATGCCATGGAATGGAGATCTGAGTACACATTCTCCAGTTTTTACCTCCGAGATCTTTCATCCCAAAGGGCTCAACTAAATCTGGTACAATCTAAAGCTGTGGCACAACAGATCACCATTCTGGGTCATACAACAGCTTCATATGACATGGCTTCATGACTTCTGGATTTGCAGGAGGGAAAATTTTCTCTTTTGGTTGCCACTCTCCAACAGATGGAGTCTTCTCCAGTTGGGTTACCTAGAAGCTGTCTCACATGCCTTAGGGGACTGGAGATGGCATCTCCAAGGTAAGGGGATTTACCTCCCTCCACCTCTTACCTATTCTTTTAAGGACTTATGATTGGGTAATGTATTTAAAGAAGAAACTAATTTTTTCTAGTAAAATATGTTTCTGTGCAAATACTTATGCAATCATAATACACATACACCCTCCCAGCCTCCCCCACCCCCAGTTACATCCATATAGAGAGCATGCCTTCCACTCCAGTAGTAACTGATATATTCATGGGATCTAGTGCCAATTCTACCAAGGTGAGATCACTCTGCTAAACTGCCCACATATACTTAAACTGGGCAGATAACCTTTAGCCTTGTAGCTACAAGTTTTTAACCTGGGAGAGTTGGATTTGCAAGGTAGTAGTGGTTCTCCTAAAGTATTATGATTAGGTAAGTATTTGTGAAGAAACAATTTACTAGAAAAAAATTAGTTTTCCAGTTTTTCTTCTATGTACATTCAAAAAACTTGATGGGTGTATTTATTCTGCAAAAGGTCATCCTAGTGACCTACTTTTTATAATCCAATAACTTTGCTGGGAATTTTGAATAAGTGTTATCAGAGCAGAAAAAACACACCATTCAGTGTAAATCTTATTGAGGGCTCTTTCAAGATCCAGTGTGTACATTCTTACTGAGGGCCATGTTATCTCAAGTTTCACTATATGAATTCTTTATGAGGGCTATGTGATCTCAAGTTTCACTATATGAATTCTTATTGAGGGCTGTGTTTTCTCAATTCCACTGTACAAATTCTTATTGATGGCCACATTTTCTCATTTCACTGTATGAATTGTTATAGGATGCAGTGTCACCATGGACATGGTATTTGCAATGTTTGAACCATTAAATTGTTATAGACTCAATATAATACAGTTTTACAGGAATACCAAGAAAAGAAATATTCTTATTTGTGGGATATTGTGCATAAGATTACTTTTGAAAGATGACTCATCTCAGTAATAGGTTGACACGTGTTACATTAAGATTACTTTTGAAGATGACACATCTCAGTAATAGGTTGACACATGTTACATTAAGATTACTTTTGAAGATGACACATCTCAGTAATAGGTTGATGCATGTTAATCCAGAATAAGATACAATAAAATTGGGTCATGATCAGTATAAAAGACAGAATTACCTTTCAAAAATATTTTTTTTATGCAGGATAAGAGTATGATATGAAATAAATACTTATTCATACGTTGCTTTAAGTGTCATTTTCATTCATGTCTTCAAAAATAAGTTTTAAAAAAAAGAATACATTCAAGGAAACTAAAATATAAGCTAATTGTAAATAAATTAAGAGCAGATTTGTTTATACTTTAACATAATATTGAAATAATATTATCTTCAAAAATATCTTTAATAAAGTGAATATAAAATAACTTTCCCAAGGGAAGTGTGAAATATAATTTTTGGCTTGGAGGAATGAGGTCTATGACATGCTTTATTAGTTGTGTTCCTAATAATATGCATTTTTCTATATTTAGCTAGGTAGGCTATTTTGGTGGCCTTGAAAAAGTCAAGTTGTATAAGGGACCAAACTCAAATTATAATCCTAAGTTGAAATATTTACACTCAGAGCTGTTACCTCTCTTGGCATTGTCTTCCAGCTTATTTGTACTATTTACAACAATACATCATTTCAATAGTAAATACTTCTAAAAAATAATTTCATAAACATTTCCTTTCAAAATATTTTAAATTTTTTAATAAATTCTCCACTGAGAAATTCAGAAAGAACATACTTGAAACATTTATTTCAGATTATATATATTTATCATTTGCTTATGATCTTAACAAGAACATGAAAATCTTTATCTCAGAGTTTATGCTTGCCCAATCATCCAATTTGATGTACCATATTGTCAGATCTCACAATTTATGCTTGCCCCATCATCCAATTTGATGTACCATATTGTCAGAGCTCACAATTCATGCTTGTTCCATCATCCAGTTTGATGTACCATATCATCAGATCTCACAGTTCATAATTGTGCCACCTTGCAGTTGGATGTACCATATTGTCTGATCTCACAGTTTATACTTACCCCATCATCCAGTTTTGATGTACCATATTGTTAGAACTCTCCAAGCCATCAGTATTCTAAGTACTTTGATTTCTGAAGGACTAATGTAAAATTATGCAAGAATATCTCACTTCTTTGTATTGTCAGAGGAGATCTTTTTCAATATAATTAATCATCTGTATGATTAGTATAGTGTTGGTCACTTAATTAGTGAGACAGTAATAAATGTTGGTTCAGTTGTAGTTCTGACACATGGATTTGTGTATGCAGTATGGCCCCATCATTCTCAACTAAAGCAGAATGCAATTTCACTTTCAGAACACTTGAGGCAGGGTAAAACACTTTTGAGGCAAAACTGCTTGTTGGTTAGGCAGTAATTACAACACTTTGCTGTGAGGATTTCCTTCTTTTTTGCCATAAAGCAATTTCAGATGTGTAAATTCCATCCATTTTTTCATAAGACATGGATGATGCAAAATGAAAGCAATTGATACATGTGAAATATTGATTTATTTTGAGATTCAGCTTTCATATTGGCAGTTTCATTATAAGGGCAACTGGGTACACTGATTGGGCAACAGATTGTACTGTTGGGATAATAGGGTGCACTGCCAGAGCAACTGGGTGCACTGATTGGGCAGTGTTATATGCTGTTAGAAGGGCAGGTTTCCTCTCCATGCCATTTACCTCCAGGAACAACCATTAATAACAGTTGTCTGAATAGGATCTGTGGTTTCCTTCTTGTTCTATAGTTTCCTCCAGCTGACAGCACAACACTGCACACCATCGTCTTAGCCATTAAAAATACTGTAAACTTGCCACTTTTTGTTGGCTGACAGTTTTCTTTAATTTTTGGCTGATATGAACCAAACTTTGAAGAACCGATGAATCTGTCTGTTGAAGCTGTATAAACCTTTTTGAATTGGCAAGTTTATATACTGATGAGGAAGTAATTTTTCACAAAACCACAGAAATGTAGTCCAAAAATAATAACAGTATGTATTATAAGTTGTCATAACATCAGGTGCAGTTAACATATGGTGTGGGGCCCCGAGTGGCCGAGTGGTCTAAAGCACTCTCCATTACGGATCACTGCCATCTCACCTCTGTCTGCATGGGTTCAAGTCTCGGATTCAGCCAATGTGGGTATGTGAGAAAGCTTGCCAGTAGCTTCTCGTGGGTCGGTGGTTCTTTCTGGGGTTTTCCCGGTTCTTCCTCCACCATTAATACAGGCCATCATGTATAGCCTATCGTGTGCTGAAAAATGGCGTTAAACCCTACAACAACAACAACAACAACAACAACATATGGTACATTAAATGCCCATGGGATCTATGAGTGAATATCCAGTATTTGAATATTCAGAATTTCACTATATTAGCATACAACCCATATGAGTCAGACTGTTCATATCTACTTTTTTCACTGTATTTTTACTTCAATATATTATATGTATTACTGACAGAGGAGACATGTGGAAGAGGATGACGGAAAACACATCAATATGCCACCGGGATTCAACAAGGAAGAGAGACGTAAGTCTATCTTTTTCTTTATTTTATTTATGTTTTCAGTATAATATTTGCACTGCTTACTTAAATAACTGTTTTCAGTTTAATATTTGCACTGTGTATTTAACTGCTTTCAGTGTAATATTTGCACTGTGTACTTAAATAACTGTCTTCAGTGTAATATTTGCACTGTGTACTTTAACTGTTTTCAGTGTAATAGTTGCACTGCATACTTTAACTGTTTTCAGTGTAATATTTTCTCCGTCTGCTAAAATAACTATTTTCTGGGTCAATTTCATGAGTTTAAAGTTATAATAAGCAAATGCCAAAATAGTCATCAGCAGTGTCTACATCACTTGTATCAGGCACATAGCCAGACCAGATGATGCAAATATAGAATGAAGAAGGCATTCCCCTCATAATATAGCGAAAAACAATGTGATTGTGTATATTCATTGTACACACTGGTCATGAAATAATGGAGTAATTTTACTCATATCAAGGTTGATTGCAATACAAGTCATTAAAATAATTGGTTTGAAATGCATTATTGTTTTTCTTGTAAAAAATTTAATATACAGTTGCATATCTGCGTATAGTCTGCTATACCCCTGTACATGTACATGTGACAAGATTTTCCTCTGCACCGAGTTACATCTGTATTAATTATCAGTATGTCACTGATGGCAAAGCTTTTGTAAAATCCACTTTTGAGACTGATTTAGCAAACAAAGGTATGGTAACAAATCATTATGCATGCTTAGTGAGAAGTTTTTAAGTAATCAGACTGTTTAGGCAAGTTATAATTACTGCTTCCTTCCCGTGAGGCAAGTTGGAACACAGACATATGCAGTAAACATTAGATATTTTTGTTTGTTTTTGACCACAAAGAAGGATGTACTTTTATTATGTCATGTGCTTGCATTATGTCAAATGCATTGTTGAGTTTGCAGGTAGCAAGATTTAGGTATCTCTTTTCTGGCAGATACAGTGGTGGTAGCAATGCTCACTTTATCTTGAGTCTGTTATGATTCTTTTTCCGTGTTAAAATTGTAGAAAACTCTATGATATACATCATCATGCTGTCAGTGGATGAGATGTAAAGTTCCACTGAACCCTAGTTAAACATATTGAATTAACTTTTCTTCCAAAGCTTACAGAATAATGGGTGGACTGCGTGTCCCAGCACATCTTAGGGGTTCTTCCTAAGCTTACAGAATAATGGGTGGACTACGTGTCCCAGCACATCTTAGGGGTTCTTTCTAAGCTTGCAGAATAATGGGTGGACTACATGTCCCAGCACATCATAGGGGTTCTTCTTAAGCTTTTACAGAATAATGGGTGGACTACGTGTCCCAGCTCATCTTAGGGGTTCTTCCTAAGCTTTTACAGAATAATGGGTGGACTACATGTCCCAGCACATCTTAGGGGTTCTTTCTAAAAACTTTTACAGAATAATGGGTGGACTACGTGTCCCAGCACATCTTAGGGGTTCTTTCTAAGCTTTTACAGAATAATGGGTTGACTACGTGTCCCAGCACATCTTAGGGGTTCTTTCTAAGCTTTTACAGAATAATGGGTGGACTACGTGTTCCAGCACATCTTAGGGGTTCTTTCTAAGCTTTTACAGAATAATGGGTGGACTATGTGTCCCAGCTCATCTTAGGGGTTCTTTCTAAGCTTTTACAGAATAATGGGTGGACTACGTGTCCCAGCACATCTTAGGGGTTCTTTCTAAGCTTTTACAGAATAATGGGTGGACTACATGTCCCAGCACATCTTAGGGGTTCTTTCTAAGCTTTTACAGAATAATGGGTGGACTACGTGTCCCAGCACATCTTAGGGGTTCTTGATACATTATTCACTCTGAAGAAATAGAATGTCCCCTAACATGTAAAGGACAAGGTTGGTTAAGGACTAATTTTGTCCCCCAAATTAGTAATAAGTTAAAGTGTTTATAAGAGTATTTGTTATGGCTTAATATACCATATCAGTACATATTCACTGCAACATATTTACACAGGATATAATGAAACACTGTGAAATGAACAGTTCATTTTGTTCCTAAGCAGGCATATGTGAATCCAAATCCTCAAATTTTGCTAGATTTCTGTATTTTTAGAGTCATTACAACCTTCCAGAGCAATTAGGACCAGAGCTTATGGTGATAACCTGCTGTCTGTTGTCCTTCTGTCAGCCCTTGTCCATCATCCATCCATTCATCAGCATAAGTTTTTTTTTATTGCTGCTCCACTTAAGCTTCATTGATGATTACTATGAAACTTTACGTACAGTCTTTCCAAGGTCAAGTTAATCCTTAATGAAAATGATACTGCTCAGACAACCATGTTGAAAATCTTATTGCTTCTTTTCCTGAATGGATGGTTATATCAAAATAGGGTTTTCACTAAAAGACTTCATATGATGATTAATTGGTCGTAAATGCAAATAGTGTCAGTCCAACTTCCAATATGGCTACAATTGCAGCCATTTTGAAAATATTGTTCTCACTACTTCTGGTAAAAAGAAAGTCATAATGGCATAGGGCTTTTAGCAAAAGACAGATTATGATGTTTAATTGGTCCTAAATGAAACTGATGCTAATATGTTGTCAAATATGGCCACCATGGCAGCATCTTGAAAATCTTGTTATTGCTACTTCTCCTCAATGGAAAGTTTTATTGACATGGGGTTTTCACCAGAGGACTTTGTGTGATGTCTAGTTTGTTAAATGATGCTGATTTGACATTCAGTATGGCCACACAGTAGCCATCTAGAAAATCTTGTTATAACTAATTGAGAAGCATCATCATATTGACATATGGTTTTCACCAAAAGACTTTTAAAAGGTCCTAAATGTAAATGGTGCCAGTTTTGTATCATATTTGGCTGCTGTGGTCATGTTGGCATGCATTTTTCACCAAAAGTCTTATAACAATGTCCATTTGTGCTAAATGAAAATAATGCTAATCTTACATCCAGTACTGCCACCATAGAAGCTAATTTGAAAATCTATCACTCAAGAATATCAGAGATGATTTAAATGCTCAGTTGTTGAAATGGTCATATCCAAATGCCTTTAATTTCATTTCAGGCATTTGAATATCATTTCCTTTGAAGGACTTATATTTTACAGAAGACATTTTTTATAACCCCCTAGCACATATGCAAATATCTTGCATGTTATTTGCATTCACCCCAAGCAATGCTGCAATTGTAATTGCAATCAGTAGAGATCTTATTAGCTTACAATTAAAATAAATAAAAGAATGAAGCCATTTATGCTCATATTCTGTTGTGAGACTCATCTGTCACAGTGGAAGAATAGTAAGAACTCCTGAAATAAAAACAAGTTAATACTAAGTAATGTTTTGTTTGTTTTGTTAGGATATTAATATTAAAATAATAGATACAGTTTAGCAGAGTGTCCTCAACATCAAGCTGCACTATATGAATAGCTTTAAATTAAATACTGGAATCAGACGTGTCAGTTGAGTTTACAACATGATGGATGTGTGCCATGAATGATATTGCAGGAAGGCTTTTTTCTTACTGGTTTTTAACGCAGACTTGGTTTGCTTGCTGTTTTATGACACAGCAATATTCAATGTTTTTTTTAATACTGAAGCAATTGAAGTAAAGTGCCCAGGGACAAATGGTAGCCAACCTAGACAGATATGATGATAGGATTGGATCCTGCACATTTTTGGTCACAAGTCAGGTGTTCAAGCCTATGAGCCACCACAGCTGTCTGTTTAACATTGCAATGAAACTTAAATCATTTAAAAATAATTTTTGATTCCCATTGTCCAGTTCATACCTTTTTGTAAAATTAAATCTTACTAAACAGCTTAATGGCATAAATATGATCAAAATATAATTCCTCATTTTAAATTTAGTGAATCATTTATGGATATGCCTTGTCAAAGAGAACTACATGAAAAAGTTTTTTTTATCAACATGCCATTTACATGGAACCTGATGATGAACCACTACAGGACCTGTTAACTGTAATTAATCTGTTCCAGCATGTGTTCAAAATTTAGTAGCTAAACATATTTCCAAGTATCAAGTTTCAATTCTGTGAGGCATTTTTAAGTGTAAAATTGAAATTTGGGATTGAAGTTTGTTTTGATGTTCAGAGTTGAAGGGTTTTGGTTTCCTGAGGAAATAAAATGATGATTTTTAAAAGGAAAATTTTGGGCAAATTGGTGGTTATGTATGCATCATCAAGTCATTATGTTTTGCATTTAACTCATGAAATTTGATTGGTGTATTTATCATAACAATACTACTCATAGTTTAAAGGAGGTCACAGTAACCTACTTTCATGTTCTTTTGGCTTGCTACATATTTGGAATATGTCTCAGTGGAGAAATCAAGACATGGCAGTCCACAGACATCTTGTTACTTAAGAAAATAGCTTAGATCCTGAACTGCTGCATTAAACAAAAAGCAGATGCATGGGTCTTTGTTGTTTGCATTTGAGTTAGCATTATAAGTGTCGGTCTTCCACTAAGAATTTTTACTAAGTCCTCCAAGAATGACAAAATTTTGTCAAAAATAAGTCCCTATTTCAAGGATAATGTGGGGGCCGTGAGTGACAGAGTGTTCTAAAGCGCTCTCCATTATGGATCACTGCCACCTCACCTCTGTCTGTGTGGGTTCGAGTCATGGATTCATCCAATGTGGGTATGTGAGAAAGCTTGCCAGTAGCTTCTCGTGGGTTGGTGGTTCTTTCTGGGGTTTTCCTGGGTTCCTCCTCCACCATTAATACTGGCCGCCATGCATAACCTATCGTGTGCTGAAAAATGGCATTAAACCCTACAACAGCAACAATAACAAGGATGATGTGCTGTTCTAGTCTGATTTTCTGGGTCCATGCAGATTTGAAATTTTAGGGTTTTAGCCATCATAGGAAGCAAACAATCAAGGTGCAGGAAAGAGAGATGCATTAGTCTTCTGAAATGAGAGGCATCCATTAGCATAATTCATTGTTCTAGCCCTTTCAAGAAAATAATAAAAATTTTCTGTTCATTCCCCAGTTTGATTTTCATTTGATTGTAATGCACTATATAGGTTGTTTAACTAAGTTGATGGAACAGAAGACAAATTCATTGGCCATAGAGCTTACTTCATTGCTAATTCAAGCTTCTTGGTAACTGACGGGTTTTCAATTTTCTTTATGAACTGCCAAAGAGAAAATGCATTCAGATATGAACTGGTCTGAACGCTGGAAAAGGTCATTGTTCAGCCAGTGTCTACATACAAAACTCACAATGGATCATATGGCTATTCAGCAGGCACAATCATACAATCTGGAACCTTGCTATTATGGACACAAGTGTTCAGTAGGCAAAACAATGCATCTGAAAAAAAACTAAAATAGCATGTACAACATGTATGTGACACACATTGATCATTAATGTGTGCATTCCTGATTCCATATTTATTGCTATCTGCTCTTCCTGCAGTATTTACAATAGGGACTTTAAACAATTGCGTATGATTATGGATGGGTTGCAGACATGTTCAGGAGGCCTCAGTTTTGATCACCTGAAAAAGGGTGTCAGGTGATGGGGGCACTCAAACTCTTTGCTATGCAATGGAAAATCATTTGCTTTAATGACAATGGATCCATCAAACCATCTTTTAAGGGTTTGCCCTATTGTCAAGAGCCCCTGTTGCTACTTACATCTGCAAAAATCAAATAAGTGCTGATGTTAGAGTGGTGGAAATTGTTCAAAACCTGAACCCCTGGGTATTTTGTTCCAGGCTGTTTTTGGTGCTAAAGGCCTAAGGCATGCATGGCCAGTCACAAATCTTAGCTAAAGCTCTATCAACCATCAGGCATCATGGTTAGGGTCTGTCTCTTTCGAGAACATTGCTTTACAATCATTTTGACAGTTTCTTCTATTCTCTCAAAGAATCACGTCTCAGACCAGGAACTGATTCACCTATTGGGTCTCCTTAATGCGGCAGCAGATCATATCTTGTGCCACCAGTGTATGAGACCATTGCAGATGATTCTCTGGATCCATTGGTGACCAAAGCTTCTCCCACTAGATCAAGTGATTGCTGTTTTGGGATACATCAGTTCCATATCAGCAAATTGGAGAGACTCAAATGGTTTATGACAGATATACCCTTGCTGATTCAGCTGCCAGGAATTATGATACTAGCATGACAAAGATGTTATAAGATCTGCCACCTTTAGAAGCATTCATTCATTAAACAATTTCCTGGCGATGAAGGCCATAGTGAAAAAAAAAAAACCATGTCAGTCATGGCATGAGACACAATCTGGAAGGAGCATTTTCATCCTCCACTATGATAAGTTGCATCAGAAGGCTCTGTCAGCTTTCTGGTTTGGGATTTTCTCAGGTGATGTCATAAACACATCAGCATGAAAGTTCACCACATTCCAAACAGACAGTTTACTGGAAGAATCAGCTATTTTAAACCAAATGGTTTGTTTACTCCTCAACATTCAGATGAATCTCTACCTGCTGTGGTCAACTACTCATGGACCTAAATTTGACAAGATGGAATGCAAAACTGTTAATCCCAGATCCAAAAAACTCAGTTGATGCTCTTTCCTTGTTTGGATTCCCTTCTACCTCTCTGATCCCCAAAGTCATGCTGAAAGCAAGGGAATTAATGTGCTTTCTAGTCCCCACAATGGGAAAAATCACTGATCAAGAATTTATTAAGAGCTGAAATTCCCAGCAAAATGTTGTTTTTTCCCCCACCTATCTGAGCAACCTCAAATGTGGATGTTTCAAATGAAGCAAAATTTTGAGTCAAGTTAGCCCGCATGGGAAGACAGTTCTCAGAACAAGTGATGAACAGAATTACATGGGCAAGAAGGTCCATCACTGAGAAAGTATACAAAGGGAATTGGACTTCACTCCATTAAAAGCCTAGATACCACAAGTAACTAACTTTCTCCTTTGGCTCTTTGAATAGAAAGGGTTAGCCAACATCACTATAAAAGGTTATCATACCTTGATCTCAGAAACATTTCATCATCTTGGAACAGAGGCAGTAGAACAAATCAGAAACCTATCTTGTGGCAATCATTGATTAACTTGACTATTTGACTCCTTATTCAAAATAGTTTTCACCGCTCCGGTGGATTTCTGGTTAGAGTGTCCTCCTTGGATAAGAGAGGTCATGGGTTCGATCCCCGGTTGAGTCATACCAAAGACTTACAAAAATGGTACTAACAGCTGCCTCGATTGGCGCTCAGCATTAAGGGGTTAGTGTTAGGACTGGTCGGCCTGGTGTCAGGATAATGTGACTGGGTGGGACATCATGCTACATGTCTGCGGCATGATTCCCCAGTGTTAGACATCACTATAAACTGCCACACTGCAGACATTGTAGCAATATGACTGAAAAATTGTTAAAGCTACATTAAAAACTGCAAATTACACACACACTACCATAGTTTCCAACATACCATACATGTATCCAGGTTAATCAGTGCAAAATGGCTTGTTAGCAGGACAAAACTTCATTCACTTGTCACTTGAGTAAACAAATGTCTTGCAATTAATGTTTATATTGATTATTGTGAAAGAATGTTATGATGGAAATCGGAAAAGGTTTGTTACTTTGTTTGCACTATGCTTGCAATAGACGGTCAAAATAGTCCATGAATCAGGATAAAGGCCTTGTGTGAGGTAGAGCTATCCTGCACCGATGTTCCACACTAAAAACATGATTGTACACATATAAAAATGTGAGAAAATATAACTGACATTAAGCTGTATCATCCTACGTATAATGGGTTATTCATTTGGCACTTAAAGAACTAAGTCATAAACATCTAACACATATCAGCTCATGGTAGTCATCACTGGCCTAGAATTCCTAACTGATATTATCCAAATGGTGGGATGGAGGCAGAAATTACTTTTTTCAGCTTTGAATTTGGAACCTTTCATTACAAAGGACTTATGTTGATCTGGAGGGACCTATAGTACAACAGGCTTCCTTCCAAGGTCATTCAGAAGCGTTGTAATTGTGCCCATTCCATTTTTGCCAAATTGTTTTTATTGAAAAAAATTCCCTTCAGGCCATATTCAGGCATATCTTAATGCTAACTCTAGTCAGTGCCTCCCATGCGGTTTGAAGCTATTCCATGTACATTAAGGGATCGGAGATTGAGCCTTTGCTGGGGTAAAAGGATGTAACTCCTATCACTTCTTACCTAGCCTCCTTATATATATTATCAGGAGGTGTATTTGAAGAAATCAATTTTTGGAGTAAAATTTTGTTTCTTTGATAATACATGATCATAATATAGCAAAGACCATAAAACCTCCTGGCAGTTACAATTTAAAACTTGACGTAGCATACGTATCCACATCAGTAGAAATTTAAGTATAGATGGGATTTGGTTCCAGTCCAGTGGAGATCACTCTTGTCTAACTTCCATCATGATGGGCAGGTGAATTTTAGCTCATTTGTTGCTAAAATCTTGCTTTAGAGAGCTGGATTAGTGAGGTGGTCATTTTAGCTGTATTGTATTATGATCATTTAAGTATTATCATGGAAACATATTTTACCCATAAAATTGTTTTTTGCCACAGGTCAAAGAAAAAAATATGCGCAAACAAACCAGGTTTTTACAGTTAGATTCTAGCCTCCCAGAGAATGTGAATTCTCCCATATGATGACTTGCTATATGGTTTTTCTTTTTATTTACAGTAAAGGCTATAAAGAAAGATTATGAGAGCAGACACATGAAATGTTCAGATTTGAACCCAAGTATAGGAGAGGTATTCATGATTGACAGGACTACACCACATGATGGAATTCGTATCAAAGTGGAACCTTACGAGCCATTAATATACAGTGAGTTTAAAATACAAACAATATGCAAATAAATTTGCATTGTTTTTCTAAGGGCTTCGACATTTATTTCATATCCTGCATTGAGAAATTGGCATTATATATATATATATATATATATATATATATATATATATATATATATATATATATATATATATATATATATATATATTGTGCATTGTGCATCATGGAATAAATTTGTTCTGCACAACTTAGTTGGGTCACTATGGCCCACTTTTAAGGGTTTATTAAACACTGCATACAAATTTTGTCTGGGCTCTGATTTCAGCACCTCTTTGCTTGTTGCAACCTACATGATAAATTGCAGTGAGGGAGAATCTTAAGATGAATTTTTGTTATGCACCAAGTCTTGGTCACTGTGACCTTCTTTTAAAGGTTTATTGAACATTACTTAAAAATGCTATTGGTTATAATTGTGTATTGTATACCATGATTAGATTGTGTCTTTTACTTGCAATTTATGGAACTGATTGGGAAATTTAGATTTAAAAGTAATCCTTTCAGACATCTGAGGTGTTTTGGAGAAATCCAAGAGAAAAACTAAATAAAATCTAATGAATCTGTGGAATTATTTTGCATAGATAGAACAGATGTAAGTGTGACTGTTGCTGCGACATTTCATTCATGTCCTGCATTCAGAAATTGGCATTATTTGGAGTAAAAGGCAGAAAGAATGGTTTCTTGAAATCAATAAACTAGAGGCTAAAATCTATCAGTTGCTACTAAAAATCAGCAAATTTAATAGAATTTTTTATAAATATTTAGTGCAGTATATCTAATATATTGTTCTTTACCAAAAATAATTAATAAATGAATACAAATCCAGATTTTAAATGGATTGATACATTGTGTGCCAAAATAGCAATGTCTGTATTTAATTATCTCCATTGTCTTAATTACAGACAGGACAGATGGAGGCGAATTTTGTATTGTCTTGCAGACAGATGAAAGGTCTACAGGTAAGTTCAGAATTAGCACAAGTTGTCATTTAGCTGTCAAGTACTGAGAGAGTTTTATAGTGCTTTATACATGATGGCACAATTTTCACTTTGTCTATAATGCATCAAATGTTAAGATTTTTTGCCTGATTGCAAAACAAATGTGGCTTCCGGATGGATCATGGCCGAATTTCATGTCTGGAATCAACACTGAATTTATGGCTTGCGTTTATGTTATTTTTTCAGGTACTAATGCTTGTGAGGTTAGTTTGAATTTAGGTTATATTCTCAGAGAAAGCAATCAATGAAAATTAGGTCACCATGAACTATATTTCATGGCTTGCAATTTGGCCATATTGCCATTGATAGTTTTCTTGTATTCTGTAAAATAGCATCTGTCTTGTAATTTACACATTTATCCATTTGTATTTGTTCTCCTGAAGCATACAAGAGGATCTAGAAGAAGAATATAGTTGTAATAAAACAGCCAGTCAACAAAGTGGCAACATCCACTCGCCATTTTTTTCTTTTCGGGGGGGATATGTTATGACCGTCATGATGATGAGAAAAATTACGAAATGACTTGAAACATTTTTTATATCATCTAGATATTACAGTTTACTTTCATCTAGTCATGCTTAGTGTTTGCTTGGTACACAGTCTGTTTGTCTAGGAATACTAGGCCATAAGAAAGTGTTTTAAGATTTCAGACCATAACAGTTTGTATGGGAAAGCCTTATTTAATCTGTCTAATATATAGGTCATCTGCTGAATGTTTAGAGGAGGCAGAAGGGCTTTTGAGAAAATATGTAAGAATGAACAACAGGAAGTGGTAGCTTTTATTCCAGAATTGCCTATGAAGCTGACCAGTTTAGAAAAACTGTTTTTAATAGTTCAGCTTAATTGTATGTTGTTAAATCAGTTATACCCAATAGATATTTCTCATTTCAGTCAGGTCAACCTCTCTTAGAAAAGTATGCCCACCACCTTTTAGGCCAAGCTTGCAACCATGATATGCGTAGAAATAATAATGCTACATAACTTGAAAGATTCAGTCAAAGAAATATTATATATCTTGCATGTATTTCTGCTAAATCTCCCAAGATTAACATGGATTTAACATTGCACATGCCTTTCATATAAACTGTACCCAGATTCCAAAAGTGTGCATGGATATGGTAAAGATTGATTTGAAATTGCAAGGTTTGTAGGGTTTTAACTGTACCAGGAAATAGTTTTGCAAGATCGACTGTTCGGGTGCAATTCAGAATTGGTCAGATCCATACTGTGGCAATGGAAATATCTCAGATTTTTTCCATATAGACCTAAGTGTTATTTCTTTAGAAGTATCATTAAAAAAAACTGTTGTACACATTTTCAGGATTTTTATTTTCAATTAAGGCATCAGAATTAGCTGTTTAATACTCTATGAATGGGATCCATTTTAGCATTCACAAACTCTTTCATACTGTATGGATGGGAGACATTTTAGCATTCGCAAACTCTTTCATACTGTATGGATGGGAAACATTTTAGCATTCACAAACTCTTTTATACTGTATGAATGTTGTACATTTTAGTATTCTGAAACTCTTTCATGTCTGAATGGATACATTTTAGTATTCTCAAACTCTTCCATACTTTATAAATGGGATACATTTTAGCATCCTCAAATCCTTCCATACTGTGTGGATGGGATATATTGTATCATTCTCAAACTCTTCCATACTGTATTAATGTTGTTCGTTTTGTCATTCTCAGACTCTTCCATACTGTATGAATGTTGTACATTTTGTTATTCTCAAACTCTTTCATAATGTCTGAATGGGATACATTTTGTCATTCTCAAAATCTTGTCATCCTGTATGAATGTTGTACATTTTGCCATTCTCAAACTCTTTCATACTGTCTGAATGTTGTACATTTTGTCATTCTCAAACTCTTCCATACTGTATGAATGTTGTACGTTTTGTCATTCGCAAACTCTTCCATACTGTATGAATGTTGTACATTTTGTCATTCGCAAACTCTTCCATACTGTATGAATGTTGTAGATTTTGTCATTCTCAAACTTTTCCATAATGTATGAATGTTGTACATTTTGTCATCTTAAACTCTTCCATACTGTATGAATGTTGTACATTTTGTCATTCTCAAACTCTTCCATACTGTATGAATGTTGTACATTTTGTCATCTCAAACTCTTCCATACTGTATGAATGTTGTACAGTTTGTCATTCTCAAACTCTTCCATACTGTATGAATGTTGTACAGTTTGTCATTCTCAAACTCTTCCATACTGTATGAATATTGTACATTTTGTCATTCTCAAACTCTTCCATACTGTATGAATGTTGTACATTTTGTCATTCTCAAACTCTTCCATACTGTTTGAATGTTAGGCATTTTGTCATCCCAAACTCTTCCATACTGTATGAATGTTGTACATTTTGTCATTCTCAGACTCTTCAATACTGTATGAATGTTGTACAGTTTGTCATTCTCAAACTCCTCCATACTGTATGAATGGGATACTTTATACATTCTCAAACTTTCATGCAGTAGCAGTAGTTCTAATGTTTCCGGCAAAAACTATTGAGTGTATGTTTTATTGCTGCTGGTGGGTTTGGGTAGGAGAGAGGAAGAACAGTTAACATCGGGTCTTAAATTTAGTTACTTGACTTTAGCTACTTCTTCACTGAGGTATATACTAACAAGCTATAAATCAGAATTTTCACTAAAATTCATGTACATCTAATAATGTTCACAAATGTGTATTTTTCATAACAGGAGCAATTGCTGATGTTGATGGAGACGGTACACTTGATTATCTGTCCATCATTCAAATGACGGGGACAAAGATCAGTTCTGAGTATACCATGACTGGGATTGAATATGTAACTAAGATCAGCAAGGTAAATATATATCCAGATAATGGTAAACTGGAGAGAATAAATCTAAAGGCAACCACACCAGTCAAAGAAAACTCTGAAGAGAAAAGCATAGACAAAGTTGGAATACTTCCCTTTGATAAACAGCAGTGGACACAGTACCTTGGCAACAATACAGACAGTTATTTCTACAGTGGTAGTATAAGGAACTGTGCTGACCGCAGTCAGTTTTGGGTTTGCAACTTTTCTAAATAATAGACTTATTTTGGTTTGGGTTTTTTTCTATGACAATCTAACATTATTAAAAATCCAAGGATACAATTGTAACACTGCTTGCTTTCTGTAAAATCTATATATTAATATTAATCAGAAATTAAAATATTTGATAATTCTGTGCCATATTGTTTACATCATCTTGCCTGTAAAATGAGTGATGCCTGCCATGTATATAGCAGGTTAAAGCCAAAGATATTCATTTATGGTCCATATTTTCACCAAGTTTATATTTAATGCACTTTTAGAGAGAGACTGGGAATTATCAGAAGTTTTTCTAATATCAGGCTTGATGTACAGCTGTAGTGACACTCCATGTTTTTGGCAGCAAAGCCTGTTCTGCCTTTGCAGTCATTAAAAATGTGTTTTTATGCTCAATAGAAAATGTGCCTTGTGTTGGGACAATATGCTTTAAGTTATTCAACAGAAGGTCTGAACTCATTAGTAGCCATAGTAAGACTTTTTCAAGGTTGTAACATATCTTTGTTTTTGACATTGCTACAGCACCAAGAAAAATGGTAGAGGCAATAGCTTGGTCAATAATGCATGATTGTTCAACAACAAAACAATTTAAACTTAAAAGCTATGGAGATTACTGTTTGATTTTTGTTCTTTTTGATGGATGTCAGATATATTTTTAAGTGTGTTTACAAAAGTGTAGATTTGAAGAATGAAGGACTTATTTATACATTCTTGACAATATATTATACATTTTTCATTTGAAGATAATGGCAATTATGCCATGCTCAAATCAATATGAAATCCAAATAGATATACAAAAGAAACATACATCTATTCTGAAATTCATCTCTGATTTGTAAAGTATTTCACTCAAAATATATATTTGATACTTTGCTTGCCCAAAAATTCAAATGATAGTATTGATTATTATACGAAATCCCATATTTTAAATATGCCATCAAATTTTGTTTAATTGGATTCTTGTCTGCATTACCTGTGATCTGAAACAACTTTATTTTTTTATTCAATTATATATAGATGAATTTTATTTTATGGAACATTTGCAGTGATTTATTACTAAAGTTTTAGATTTCTTTGATGGATTTTGTTTATGCTTGGAATGAATCATTATGACACAAAGACAGTTCATTATGCTTCACAATCGCTTGTCCTTTTGATCTTGTGTCAAGGTGATAATCATAGAGAATTTGCATTTTAAAAAAATTCTTTAAGTTTTTTTAAATTTTTACTTGCTTTTTTACATTTATTAAACCCTTTGATGTATTTTGGTGATACTTCATATGTAGCATTGTGAAACTAATATATTTCATTCTGCAACATGCTGATTTAACTTTTGTCCTTGGTCAAGGTCACACATAGCACATAGTACTTTAATCATGTGTATAACATGCAGGTCCCGACCTTACTTTTTACGTTTAATCTTTATCCCATTTATGTACCTTTTATTTATAATAGAATGGTACATGATATACAAAAGTTATAAAAGAACTTTGAATGATGTAAAAAAAATTGTTCTTGCTTTCAATACCAGTGATACTCGATTTATGCCATAAATGTGTTCCTGAGGTTATGGCATAAATCAAAAGTAATTTTCCCATATGATACATGTATATTAAGGACGTTCTTGGGCAAATTATAACTCTAAGTTTTCATATGATGATTATTTGTGCATAACTTTTAAACAAATTAATATATATGATAAAAGTCAAAGCACATGACACCAGCAATGGCATAACAATGAGCTTAGTGGTGCAAATTGAATGTCATTTCATTATAAATGGCATTAAAATGAAAGCTCATAAATTGAGTTGGCATATAACAAGTGTCACCTGTGTGTTTTAGTATAAATAAGTATATAACTCTGCTAGAGATGAAAAGAAGCAAAATCATCATTTTATATTAAACTGCCACAAATTAAGTAACACAAGCAAGTTTTATAATCATGTGAGCTGTTTCTCAGAACATCCTAAGAGTTAAAATCACAGGATTGCATCAAAGAATGTGTTTTGTTTTTTTTAAATCCCATGAAAAGGGATTATGTGGCACACAGTTTTTGAATCCATTCAGGTATATTCATATGAAAAATAAGGATTGAGTGCAAATAGTCATGAAACAAGCACTTTACTTTTTAAAAAATATGGAAATTGCCCATTTTGCTCCTGTATGGTGTTGGGGACTCTTGGTGGCCGAAAGGTCTAAGGTACTCACCTTTATAGATCACTGGCATCTCACCTCTGTCCACATGGGTTTGAGTCTTGGGCTTGGCCAACATACCTATTTGAGAAAGCTTGCCAGTAGCTTCCCATGTGTCAATGGTTCTTCCTATGGTTTTCCTGGGTTCTTCCTCCACCATATATAGTGGCCACCATGTACAGCCTATCATGTACTGGAAAATGGCATTAAACCCACAAAACAACAAACCTATACAATGTTGCTATTGTGGAGTGCCATTTCCTTTGGTTCAAGAGCAATGGTAGTTGTGTAATACTTTGTTTGCTTTAAGTGAGAGTTAAGTTTCTTTAACAAAATGAATATGTCTAATCACATTTGGCTGAATGCAATTTGACATATTCATTATGTTAAAGAAATTGTACTTCTTGTTCAACTGACCTTGGCTCTTGCTTGGGCATCAATGATCCTCAAACAACTGAAATGTGGTCAACTGAGATTGAAAAACAAAACCACTTGATTGCTCCTGGATGTTATACAGTAAGGATAAGGACATCAGAGCAAGTAGAGTATGAATGGAGCAATTAGACTCAAAGCTGTACAACACTATCAGGGTGAAAATAAAGCAATTACTCATGAAGCTGCACAACAGCATCAATATGAATAAAGCAATTGGACTCAAAGCTGTACAACACCATCAGGGTGAAAATAAAGCAATTACTCACAAAGCTGTACAACAGCATCAATATGAATAAAGCAGTTGGGCTCAAAGCTGTACAACAGCATCAGTGTGAAAATAAAACAATTACTCACAAAGCTGTACAACAGCATCAGTAGGAATAAAGCAATTGGACGCAAAGCTGTACAACAGCATCAATATGAATAAAGCAGTTACAAAGCTGTACAAAATCATCAATATGAATAAAGCAATTACTCACAAAGCTGTACAACAGCATCAATATTTATAAAGCAATTACTCACAAAGCTGTACAACAGCATCAATTTGGGTTGTTCACTATGTGATTTAGCCTTTAAAATTTATCCTCTAGTTTTTCAGTAGACTTCGTTGGAAAAGAGCTCTACTGAATTGGTTGCTGTTGCCCACCCCTGCCCCCTCCCCACCTCCGCAGCAGTGTCTACATCTTATGCTGTTGGACTACCATAATTTACTGTGCAGACAGATCTTAATCTGTGTCATTTTACTGCAGTAATTTGAAATGACATAGACATTATTGATGGTAAAGCTGGTGCATCATACATGATGTTCAGCTATATGTTGACTCACTGTTTTCATACTTTCAAAGAAATCTGTACTAGATGTGTTGTTGGAGGTTCTTCATTTCAGTTGTACTTTCATGTGACAGCAAAGTTAAAACAGTTTTGTTTCAGAACTTAATGATGGGTATATGAGTGATAACCAGTATGGTGGAAATGGAGCCTGGTTAAGATTTCTTTCCTGGAAAATGTTTTTCTTAAAGAAAACCAAAAACTATTTTAAAAAATGAGCTTAAGAAAGAGAATATGAATTTTTGTTTTCAGATATTAACACTGGTTAAAAAATGGATATATTATAATGCTCACTTTTGTTCGGCTTTCAATTTTATTGGAGAGGCCAGATTTGCCTAATCATTTTTCAGCTTAAGGGAAGACAGCGCACCCAAATTTAATGAATCCTAGAAGCAACCCTGTGTCTACATTTTATTTCTATTTTCAATACAATTTTGAAGTAAAAAGTGCAGGCCCCATGCTTTTTAAGGAAACATTCTGAACTCAGGCCCAAGAATTCAATTTAAGGACCCATGGTAATTGAAATATGCAGTTGTGCAGAACAAACAATATTAATCTAATTCTTAAATTTAGAAATTCTGACTCGATTCAAAATTGTCTTCTTTCAAAATTATTGAATTTTTAGATGGAGTTCATATTTTATTTTCTTAAATATTTATGTGTATGATACCAAGCAATAAAATCAAAACAAAATGAGAAATTTCTTGCAAAACGGTTGAAATATAGATACATATAATAATTATTTATTAACACCTGTTACATTCCTAAAAAGTGAATAGTATCTTAGTTACGGAACAGTGTATTTGCGTTATGGAATAGTGTCTCGGTGTTGTAGTATAAATTTGGTGTTATTAAAACTTTAGCCTGGAACGCTGTATTATTGCAGTACTTAATGCTGTTATCAGTACATATTAAAATTGTTTTGCTGTTTTTGCATGGTCACAATTTGTAAAGTTTGTCTGACTTTCCCTGTATCAATTCCTTTAAAAAAATATGTCAAATCAAAGCGCGTAAATGTAAATAAAACAGCATACGATGGCTGACCCAGATTAGCATACCATGGGGGAACAACTCTGTATTATCATGATATTTGCCTAACCTGGGTATATAGCATGCACTTATTATAATAAACGTAAATTACAACTTACCTATAAGAATGAATGTCCGCAAAACTGTAAAGATCCGATTAAATTGAACACAGAAATGTATTAAGTTGAAATCCATGAATAACAACAGTACCAATTAAAAAAATATTTAACTTTGCATGTGGGCAAAGAAATAGAAAGATATTAAAGACTCGTTTATTATTAATAGTATTATTGAAATGTTTCTGACTTTCAAAAAAGTTTAACTGTTATTGTTTTCATATTTATGTACAATAAATAGGATCATAATCATCATTTTGTTCATTTTGGTCCATGTTGGCTTCAGTGGAATAAAATGCCAAGTGTAATATTGTGAGGATGTGCACATCACCATCGGTATATGACCTATAATCATCTAACATCAGACAATACACTGAGTATATTTCATAATCAAGACCAATGCAGATATAGTAAGTTCAACAAAAGTTTTGTATATGATAATCATTGAAATTGTACGCGCTTAATAAAGAAGTGATGTTCATTGTTTTTCAATGTAGACTTACCAAAAATGTTGACATTTTTGAGGAAATTGTGCTATGACAGATTTGCATCCTTACTGGCTACAGCTTTGCATCTGTGAACAACTGATGGCACATGTTCAAAAAGTTATTTGGGAAACCCTTTTTTGTGATGATAATACAGTGCCAGAGATAATACAGCATTGGAGAATACCTTAATGTCTTGATTGATCCAGATTGTTTAGGTGCCACAGTGGATTTTATGATGCAAACATTATTACACAATTTAAATTGACTTTTGCTGACTACAGTTAATGAAATTTGTATCCAAAGGAGTAGTGAACAAGCCATGTTGAATTTTATATAAATCTTTTATTCTTGTTGTATTGTTATTCCTTTAAAGAAGCATGTCTTTCTTTTATGTTCATGAATATTTGCTAATTTATCAAGGTCCACAAATTTTTACAAAGAAATACTAAGAAAGTTTATACTTTGCAAATATTTTGTTATCTTTTTTATTTGCAAATTCTTCCATGGTACATATCATTGTGTAGATACACACGAGTTTTATTTTGTATAATATTCCATATGATAATTATACATCATATATAATTATAAGGTGGGTCCAACTGCAGATTGCACAGACCCAGATCTGCCATTGCATAATGCACCAGCAGATCTGTGTCTGTGCAGTTTGTTAGGAGTAATCAATAGAACAAACAACATAGACCCTGATCTGCCAGTACATTTTACAATGGAAAATCGGGGTCTATGCTGTTTGCCGCTGGACCCAAGTTATAAGCTAGTATATACATTATGTATTACTCAAGATAATATTTGATAGCATAGAAACATAATTTCACTGAATACTCCAGATTTAACCATTTTTTGGTGGGGTACCAATTATTATGGTTTTCATGGTTGCTAAAAAGCAGGAATTGAAAGATACAATAAAAAGTGAATATTCTGTGGTTATAAATGAACAGTGATCATTCTGTGGTTACAGTAAAACAGTAATTATATGGTTACAATGGAACAGCAATAGTTATGTGGTTACAGTAAAACAGTGATCATTCTGTGGTTACAATAGAACCCTAATCCCACCGCAACAAATTTAACTATGGCTGACGATGTCTTTTTTTTAATAAAACTATGACGAGCCATAGACACAAAAATAAATGTATTCACATTATAATCTCATGTAGTTCATTTCTAAGACACTTGTTATTGTGATATAATGATTAAAACAATCTTTTTTTTTTAATGATTTTATTTGCTTTTAGAAAATATTTATTGTTTTAACAATGAAAGATATGGGGGTAAAGTCTTGTTTGTAAAACAACCTTTTATTTTATTTAAAGTGGATTTTCTCACACAAATGCTTCTTTGCAAGCAAGTTATATGATTGCTACATATTTTTGGATACATTTTGATAAATAGGACAATAACATGTACTGGAAATTTCTTATCCCAGGTTATTAACCATCTGTTTAATAAGTTCTTTCATGTTACATTGCTTAGTTTATGTGATTTCATTTTCAGTATTTCATTATAAAATATTGAATATATGTGTGTGTGTGTGTATATATATATTATATATATATATATATATATATATATATATATATATATATATATATATATATATATATTAAAAAATCTCTGCTACAGCAGGTCCTTGTAATGAGCAAAGTTCATGAACTAGTCAGCATATTCTGATATAGCTATTCATGTAGCCTTCTGATATTCTGGCCTTTTTTAAAATTTATTATTGAAAATTGATTTCACACACTATACGAAGATTAATTACAGTCACTATATGAAAATTAATTACACACACAAAATGAAAATTAATTACACACACTATATGAAAATTAATTACACACTATGAAAATTAATTACACACACTATATGAAAATTAATTACACACACAATATGAAAATTAATTACACACACTATATGAAAATTAATTACACACACAATATGAAAATTAATTACACACACTATATGAAAATAAATTACACACACTATATGAAAATTAATTACACATACTATTTGAAAATTAATTACACACACTATATGAAAATTAATTACACAATGTGAATGGCTGTAGCAAAACATTCAGACAGATAATACTAGACCTTAGGGTAGTAGTGAAAGTAGTATAAAAATTGAGTGTGCTTAACTGTAGGACATTGTCAGTGTTTGTCTTCATAGAACAGAGAAATAAGACCAGTCTAGATAACTCATTTTATTGTCTGTGGTGACCTTTTGCCTTCTAAAACATATTATATCTACATAGAAAGAATTTTTGTTAGGATTATGTACTTGTCAGGAGATTCTAAAAGGCAGTTTTAAGCCCCTGTGGTCTCTGACTTACCTGTCTTGAGTTAAAGCCGGCCATTTGTTTTGTATACCTGTAAGATTAAAAAAATATTCCATTCAACAAATCAGTTGTAGAATAAATCATCACAAATTACCAATATAGACTATGACAGAAAGACCTTTTTTCTGTTTGTATCAAATCTGTTTTAGATGTTCATTTACAGTAAATGTACAGTTATGGACACTGATGTACGGTTTGTGTTGTGCATGTACAGTAAGCGGTACATGTTATGGACACTGTTTGATGAATGCTTTATGTTATGCATGTACAGTAAATGGGATATGGTAATGACAATGATGTATGGTTTGTGTTGTGCATGTACAGTAAATGGTACGTGTTATTGGACACTGATGAATGCTTTGTGTTATGCATGTACAGTAAATGGTATATGGTATTGACACTTACGTATGGTTTGTGTTGTGCATGTACAGTAAATGGTACATGTTATGGACACTGTTTGATGAATGCTTTGTGTTATGCATGTACAGTAAATGGTATATGGTATTGACACTGACGTATGGTTTGTGTTGTGCATGTACAGATAATGATATAGTTATGGACACTGATGAATGCTTTGTGCTATGCATGTACAGTAAATGGTATATAGTATTGACACTGACTTATGGTTTGTGTTGTGCATGTACAGATAATGGTATAGTTATGGACACTGTTTGATGAATGCTTTGTGTTGTGCTAAAGATGGTATTATGAAGTTGTTTGTATTTGTAGATACCAAGTTTTGTGGATTTATGAAACTTACATTTTTTCTGTATGTAAATTTGTGGATTAGTGAGATGGTACTATTATATCCACAAAAGTATCGTTATTCATAAGACCTTTAAACTTTTAATAACCACAAAATCCATAAAAATTGGTATCCCATGGAAATTAGTTCCCCATTAAAAGCAAAATCACAAGATGTAAGAGTCTGCCAATGTTACATTTATTATGATGAAAACACATTAAAATAATTTAATTATATTCTATTTCTTTGGTAAAACGATTACTAAAAAGATTGTAGATGTGTGATGTATGCATCTGGTATACATTATATTTAGATTTTACTTGTCATTGTTTAATTGGTGTTACTCTGATTTCATTTATTTTCTGGGTATTAATTTTCATGATTTTAACATTTTATTGGTACTTAATAGCTGTGAATATTATCAGGTACCCATCACCTCCACAGATGTGACTCATATCATGTAGTGTGTCCTATTATCTCCATAGATTTTTTATAAGGTACTGTGTACTGCTACATCCACAGATGTGACTCTTATCAGGTACTTTGTCCAATTACCTCCACAGATTCTGATCAGATAGGATGTCCCATTACCTCCACAGATGAGGCTTTTATCAGGTAAGGTGTTCCTTACCTCCACATTCTTATCAGATAGGGTGTCCTATTACCTCAATAGACTCTTATCAGGTATCATGTCCCATAACTTCAACAGACACTTATCAGGTAGATTGTCCCATTACCACCTCTGACTCGTATTATGTAGAGTGCCCTATTACCTCCACAGATTCTTAATAGATAGTGTCCTGTTGTCTCCATAGATTCTTATCAGGTAGGGTGTCCCATAACCTCCACAGATTCTTATCAGGTAGGGTGTCCCATTACCTCCACAGATTCTTATCAGGTAGGGTGTCCCATTACCTCCACAGATTCTTATCAGGTAGGGTGTCCCATTACCTCCACATACTCTTATCAGGTAGGGTGTCCCATTAACACCACAGACTCGTATTATGTAGGTGTCCTATTACCTCCACAGATTCTTATTAGGTAGGGCATCATATTACTTCCACCAATGAATAAATGTTTATTGCATTAATTCAAGGTTTATGGGAACCACAAGACCCATGGTACAGTATGAATAAAAGTGAATTCACCATTTCTTTAGAAACAGATCAGACTATATGTAACCAGACCAAAGTTTCCATAGAAACCAAAATTGCTTATATTATGAGTTTAGGAAATAAACTTCACATCAATCAAAACGAGAGAGAGAGAGAGAGATTGGTATCATTAAATAGAATATCAGCAAATCAAAACTCTTGAAGGAGATTGGTGTAGTTAAATAAAAATTCATTGAATCAAGAGTCCTGAAAGAGCATGGTTTTGTTGAATTAAAGTCCTGAAAGAGCATGGTTGTGGTGTACTCAAGTCTTGAAAGAGCATGGTTGTGGTGTATTCAAGTCTTGAAAGAGCATGGTTGTGGTGTATTCAAGTCTTGAAAGAGCATGGTTGTGGTGTATTCAGGTCTTGAAAGAGCATGGTTGTGGTGTATTCAAGTCTTGAAAGAGCATGGTTGTGGTGTATTCAAGTCTTGAAAGAGCATGGTTGTGGTGTATTCAAGTCTTGAAAGAGCATGGTTGTGCTGCATAAAATTCTTTTGTCAGTCAAAACTTTTGAGAGGGCTTGATATCATTAAAAAAACTTTTTGTGCATCTTGAAAGAGAACTTGGTGTCTGGAAATGTCTAAAATGAAAATTCTGAATTGATCAAACTTGTTGTTACAGTTATATATGACCTGCTTAAG
The DNA here is from genome assembly GCA_028554795.2 of Sinohyriopsis cumingii. Lineage (NCBI taxonomy): Eukaryota > Metazoa > Mollusca > Bivalvia > Unionida > Unionidae > Sinohyriopsis > Sinohyriopsis cumingii. The sequence continues at coordinate 146,340,458 of CM068825.1, forward strand.
AAGTGCATAATGTGTTATTCAGATATTTTTTCTACCAAGAAGATAATCCTGAGAATTTCAATTATAATTTTAATGTTTTTATATTTTTATAAATATTTAACTTTATAATGTGTCTTGTTGTGATATTGAATGCAATACAGTTTGATATGTGTACATATTTTATATTATTAGTCATGTACATTCTTACGAAAATATCAAGTGTGGCTATATGCAAATGGATACAACCCTCTGTTAGCAATAAAAATGTATTACCAACCTTGTGCCATAAATAGAGGCTCTTGAATCTGAAATATTTCTTGAACTCATATTTTACAAATTTTTTCTTCACCTGTTATGGTTGTTGCTATCTCAAGTAACTCCATTACAAATCTTCCTCATGCAAATTATAATCTTTAATTTTGTTCTGAAAATTACCTTGTATTGATGCTTTCAATATGTTTTTTGTTAAAAATACTTTGATACCTGGAAACACAATTGTGAAATTTTATCAGCAACAAATTAAGGGTGGACAAAAACATCGCAGTGAAGACCAGATTCAGACAAATATGAAAGAAATGTACATGATATCACAAGAGTACAATTTCCAATTTTTCATTCCATTTTGTCAAATTTGCTTATCAAGCTGATTAATTCAAATAGATCTCTAAATTAAAAGAGATCTTATGAATACTGTTTTGAGGTCATGTTCTGCTGACCTTTTGATTCACCAATCAGTATACAGCTTTCACATTTATGGAAGTGGTAAACATTATTAAGAACATAACATTTCTAAAAATAACCTCCTTAACATGAAATGTAATGCTTTATCTGATTGGTTACTAATATAGGCAGACATGGAATTCAAAAGGTCAACAGAACATAAACCTTTATTAGGTATCTATCAGATATGCCTATTGTAATTAGACCTCAATTTCAAATTTATTGCTTTTGTGAAAGTTTTTCTATGAGGGATGATGTATGAGAATTCAAACATGAGCTTCAGTGGACACCTCTGTGAGGGGGGAAAATGACTGTTATTCATACTCATTAATGTACACTATTTACTTTTTACTCTAATTTTATTTATTATATACATTGAATACACACCAGTAGTATTTGTATTTTAGATGTATTAACATGTCTCTGGTTTAAAACAGATTGCTGCATCTTAGAAGAAAGCGGCATATCCAAAGATCTGACCACTGCATTGATGTAGGGGGATTTTATTCGAGCCAGGATTTTTTTTTTAATTAACCTCAAGATAATTCATTTTTTCAACTAATTCAATGAATATAATAGGTTCTTGTTTTTTAAAAACCAAGGCAATAATTTTTTTTTTCCAAAGCATTTAAAGGATGGATTTTTTTTTTAAATCCCACCCCACCTCCAAAATTAATGAATTAAGTAGTCTGTCACTAGAGAAAAAGGTTAATTTATTTTGCATATGTCTTGCACATGATTAAAGTTTCAATTTTTTGAGAACTGGTTGATGCATTTCAGGAAAATATTGTGCCAGTGAGGAGGTAGGGGTGAATGAGAATGGGATAAAGGGTTGATTAACACCAGGGGAAAATAATCCTGGAACAACTTGTCCCTGTGTGAAAACATATTCTGTAGTAGGTTTTTTTCGGGGGAGGGGGTAGGGGAATAACTAATGAGTAAAACTGCCACAGGTAGGAGGGAGGTTCTTCCTGGCTATTTTCCTGATTAGAGAGGAAATTAGCTTGGGAGAAGATGATGGAACACTTACAGACCTTCCATCCATGCAATGTCCAGCTTGTTTGATAATTATTTTACTAATGCTGCTAAAGTACCAATTTAATCGCTTACAAGTCAAGTCTAACTGCAAACAACAATGACCCTGATCTGCCATAGCATGATGCATCTGTGTTGCTTGTTCTACTGATTACAACTAACAATCTTCACAGACCCAGATCTGCCAGTGCATTATGTGCTGGCAGATCTGGGTCTGTGCATTTTGCAGTTGGCCTCATCTTATAAGTGAGTACATATGGTAACATGTGAATTTTGAAAAAAGCCCACTTCCATTTCTGTACAGTATGGCATACATTTGGCAACGGGTTCAGTTTTGGTGATATTAACAGAAAAGGTTCACAACACTAAGATTAAACAGTGAAGTGTACATGAACATACACATGTATATATAGCTCTGTACACTTTTATACAGGTCAAATCCCACCAATATAGTCCTTTGAGAAAACTGGCGAAATCTGGTACCCAGGCTAACTACATGTTTGAATATTTCCACATTGTTGCCGTAGTTGGATATATGCAGACTTTATTGATAGCCTGTAAATGCTGATTATCTTCAACAACTACAGATAAAAAAAATGGATTTTTTTTCTTCATCAAACTGCTGGGTATCACCAACACAAGAGTGTTGTAAAATATTTGAATAAATGATCCAAATTGCCAAATGGATTTCATTGATATAATACATGTACCATGATAAATTACAAAAATCTACAAGGAACATCTCCAGTACATCATGCTAGAAGCCATTATATTTTTGGGGGGGGAAATGTGGCCTTAACATTCCTTAGTAATTAATTGTATTCTCATAGCTTTTTTATTCATCCCCGGCATGAAATAATTCCCTGACAAAGTTTTATTGTACATTTACAGACATTTTCTGTTTTTGAAAGCCCAATCTTGGAGGCACTTCAGGGTCATTTTTCATTCATGACTTTTAATCAAGAACTTGTATTCTCAACATGATGTAAATCTAGATGTTATTAATCTATTATTATTATTATTTTATTATTATTATGATTATTATTATTTTATTATTATTATTATTATTATTATTATTATTATTATTATTTTATTGTTATTATTATTATGTTATTATTTTTATTATTACTATTATTATTTTATTATTATTATGTTTTTAAATTATTATTATTATTATTATTATTATTATTATTATTATGTTTTCTTTTTATACCTGTATTACATTACACTGGAGCTTGTCTTAATAAAGCATCAAAGACTTACAGCATTTAGACAAAGAAATAAAACTTTTTAGATTTCTTACATTTTCAAGAAAAGTTTGTACTTTTGTGTTTTATCTTTTAATATTGCACAGGAATTAAAAAGAAATAGATTAAATGTATGTGTTTTATATACTTTTTCTCTCCAGCTATGACTGGGTAGACCAGCCACCTGTATATTTGTTTTACCTGATAACATACTGTTTATACTCACTATTAAGTCAAGTCCAACTGCAAACTGCACAGCTCCGAATCTGCCATTGCATTGTGCACCAGGAGATCAGGGTCTGCAGTTTTCTAGGAGTAATCAGTAGAACAAACAACTTAGGCCCTGATTTACAGATGGCATCTTTGTTGTCTGCAGTTTGACTTGACTTATATGTGAGTAAAAATGGTACTTTCTTATGTCACTATCTGTCCTGCTATTACCGGGTAGACCAACTAAATATAAAAAACTGTTCTTGGTACCAATAGATTTGCTTGTCCCAGTAACATACTTCCTCAAGGCATCATCTGGAATACAATCATCTTTGAATACAAAGCTGATAATGCATTTATGTCTATATCACGTTCTTACAACTGAAAAATATACTCTTACTGGACTAGAAGTAGTATTAGATGGCTCTTGAGTCAGATGAGACTGCCGTGTTAAACTGGGTAAAATTATTCTAGAAACAAACAGTAAATTAACATTAGGCAAAAAAAAAAGATCTAGGCGTGCAGTGAAAAATGGCTATTTGGATTTGGAACATTATATTCTCTCTCTCTCTCTTAACGACCTAAGACACAAACAAAATCATTCTCTGTTACATTGTTACAATTTCTAATCAGACAGACTCAACACACATAAATAAAAGCTATGAAGCAAGTTTTGGACAATAAAATTTTCCCTATAGATTTTAAACATGGCTGCCTAGTTTCCCATTGTCCCACAAATGGTTTGTTTGCAGTGGCAGCCTAATTTTAATTCGCATTCTTCCTATATTCCACAGACCCTATAGAATTTCAATTAGAGTTCAGACATATCCAAATTTTACAATGCTACATTTCCCGACAAACATATACCAATCAATTTCTCATTTGCCTCTATAAATTTGTTTATCCTATTTAAGATAGGACTCCCATTTGACCCATATATACCGTCCTATACTACTACTAGATGTAGGTATGAAGTAGTTTAGATGGTGGAGAGAACTGGATAACCCTTCAGAAATCATCCGGCTTGGATGGGCAACTATATACCACTGCACAACACGTACAGGGGAATTAAACCAGGGACTACTGAAGTGCAAAGGTGACGCTCTACAGTTTCTTATTTGCATAGGGTTATATTTTGAAGGAAAAATGAATTTCCCAGGATTTACTCACTGGTCTATCCTGTTATTTTAAGAAAACAAAGACCTTAGAGATCGTATGTATTGTTGAAAGAACTTTTAATTCCCTTAACTTTTGGTGTATGATTGTTGGGTGTTAATTTGGCTTGTAGAGTATACAGGGTGGCCTTATTTCACATGTGCATCTCTCAAAAAACTGCTAGCCCTGCATGGTAATTTTAACTTACGGGACTTCAAAAGTAAATGTAAAAACAAAAATCAACACGACAACTTTTTTATTTTCTATATATTTTGTAATTCATTCATTGCTCTTCAGAATCTGGTATTGTTTATTCTGGCAAAATTCGTTTTCCCTATTTTAATAACTGCTATATACAGTGTACTTTAGACTAATTCTGCCTGATATTGCGAGCACATGGGAGTAACCATTTTGGTTAGCTGTGAGTAAAAATAGGGGGCACCTTAGCCTCAAAGGTTTTATATAAGGAAAATAGATGGGTTGCGCTATAGCCTCAAACGAATTGATTGATTGATTGATTGATTGAACATGGGGCCTGTATAGCCTCAAACGAAAATAGAACAGGGTGGGCCGGTCAAGCCTCAAGGGGAATGGGATAGGGTGGGCCTGTCTAGCCTCAAGGGGAATGGAACTGGGTGGGCCTGTCTAGCCTCAAGGGGAATGGAACTGGGTGGGCCTGTCAAGCCTCAAGGGGAATGGGATAGGGTGGGCCTGTCTAGCCTCAAGGGGAATGGAACTGGGTGGGCCTGTCAAGCCTCAAGGGGAATGGAACTGGGTGGGCCTGTCTAGCCTCAAGGGGAATGGAACTGGGTGGGCCTGTTCAGGGTCAAGGGTTGTATTGGGACAAACACATCACAACACAGACATAGACTTACACATACACACACGAACATATAGAGCGGAAAAACAAAAAAATTTGGCAATAGAATAGACATCTTTTCAATGCAATGGAGTGGCCTGAAAATGGCCATTGGGTTTCTTCTAATTTCTCTCCTCCCTTCTTCTCCACCAACTCCTCATCCTCTCCATGACATTTTTTTCTTTTTCTTCTTCATCTTCTTCTCGTCCTTCTCCTCCACCTCTTTTTTCTTCTTTTCACTCTCTTCCTCTTTCTTCTCCTTATCCATCTTTTCTTTTTCCTCTTTTTCCTCCTTCAAGACATCTTTCAATATTCCTTTTACTTTTCTTAAATTATTCAGCTCCATTTTCACTCTCCTGGAACTGAAGAAACCTACCTCCACTTTTTCTAACAACTCTTCAACCATGGCTAGAGCATCTAGCACTTGCAACTTTTCCATCTTGTGAATGTTACTGCTGGCCATCCTTCACTGATAGATGATGAATGGCACGACTGACTTGACTTGTTTTGATTAAAGTCGAGTTTGCAAAATGTGCATTTGCGACTAGTTAATTTCCGCATTAGCGGAATACTTAATTGATAGTGAGTGAAGGAAAAAGAGCATCATCACCCACTCATTTATTCAGAGTCTACTGTTTAATTAAGCCACAGGTCGTGGTATAATAAAGTTCCATTCGACCTGTTCAATGGCTATAATGAGTGGGAATAAACCCAACACATACTCGTTTGGATTATATGCTCACAGCAGCAGAATGTGACGTCGAGTGTGATTTGACACGACTCTTATGACATCACCCCAGTTTTCTCGCGTACCCGCTCATCTGGGCACCTGCAGTTAGGACGAGTGGGAATCGGCTCCAACTCGTCTTAGATGGTCTTGGCCAGGGAAGATTGGAAAAGGTCTCAACGGAACCCAAGATGTAACGACGGGTGTACTTATTGTCAACTCAAGCCCAGTTATATTATTTAGCGGCCCTAACTGCCAATAATGTGTAAGCCACCTGTGTAATTAGCCTAGTTCGTTGTAGTTTTGAATTTTCGTATAATAATATGTTAAAGTGGAATTTAGTGTACAAAGTGTATTTTCGATTTCCAAAATTTACCCAGTCTGGAAAGTCTTGGTGACTTTTGTAGTTTTAATGTCACGTCGAAGATAATCAGAGGTAATTAAATTTTTACGGTGGTATATAAAGGATCAAATCAGATCATAATAACAGAGTATTATCGGGTGGGGATTTCGTGCCTAATTGAAATTGAAATCCCTTAATTAGAGGCAACTTGGTTAAGCCCTTGAAAGAGCTGAGGTTAATCCTCGTCCGGAAACAGGAGCTTTTATAGGTGGTCAGGTGGTAGAAACTGCCTTCTGGTACCTCCTTCCATTATTTTTGGACAGATGATATCTCTTATGACTAGTTCTTCACATTCTGTCAATGGCTGGATGAATGGTACTTCGTTAAAGATCAAGACTGTCAAGGGTACCGTTGTCAAGGTAAATCAATTTGTAAGATTTTTTAAGCTTAGTGCTGCCCTTAGAAAAAGTTTTTCAGGAGGCAAACAAATCTCCTTGACTTCCTGATGTCTTATATATTTCCAACACCACTCTCAAGTCTTCAATATATGTCAACGGTTTTGTTTGATTGTTGATTATAAATTTGATCCCGCATTCTTCTGCATGGTCAAAGATGTAATTAACCACATCAGCGTTTTGTTCTGTAGTAAGTCTTGTGTTCCGTTTTGTTGTCATTTTTTTATTTGTTTCCTGTAATTGGTTGTAGATCCGCTGGGTAAATAGACGAGTGTTCTGGGTTTGTCCCCCTACTGTCTTTTCCTGGATTTTGAGGAATATATTGGTGTAGTGTTTGTTGTTTCTTTAGTTTCTTTGGCTTGTAATGTTTTACTTTGTGTAGAAGTTTCTGTATTGGCTGGTGAAACTGTTGTAGTTGCTGTTCTTGTTAGTATTTATGGTAGTAGTGGGTTATCCTTCGCATTACTTTGATGGCACGACTGTCGATCTCACCGATTTATATGACTCAAACACGGTCGTGAACGAAAACATTCCCTTATACAAGCTACACATACTAAAGATATGCGAGAGCGGACCTAAAAGAAACTGTTTTACATATTTTTTCACAGACCAACACACAGTTACCAACAAACGACACTAAACTCCATTCCAACACATATTTGAAAAGGATTGTTTTTTTAAAAAGGTCATACTCAAAACCATCACATACAATCACCAATCCTAGCAAACACACGCTATCACACAAGCAAAGTGAGTTAGTGTTTATAGTCGCACTACTCAACTCTCACACACAAACATTCATTAGACAATTGAAATAGATTTTTTGTTATGGCAAGGCATAATCACTCACACACAGACACACTAACATTTTTTTTAAAAGGCAAATTGATCTCTCTTTTCTAGAGATATGGTTAGCCCTGAAAAGGGCTGTTTTGAGAACTCCGTATGCACCTGGTCAATGTCCGCACCTTCCGGGTCTAGCACTACACACATCGTCTACTCCAATCCTTCTCCCAATTTATTCTTGTTGACGGGAGCGTAGAAAATAGAGCCACATTCGCATTTAAGCACACAAAGTTTGGTGATTAATTTGTCCGATTCAAAGAGCATTGATTCTTCACAGGACATACGATGGGCGGAAATAGGTACACACAAGCCCATCGTTGTAGTCTGCACCTGCTATAGGACGCTTATTGGGAATGCCAACCCATTCATAGCGCCACCACGGTTCCGTGCTTACACGCTCTTCGGGGCACCTGATTGTTAGAGATGAGTGGCAATCGGCCCACACACTCATCTTTAATAATCTGGAGAGGGAAGAGAGCAGAGGGACCCGGAATGGGAGACCAAGCCACAGTTGGTACATCATGAAACTCATAATAAGTCAAATTCAACCCAGTTATACAAATGGGTATTACCTATTGCCAGTTCTGTGTTAGCCACACTTTTAATTAGAATCACGTAAGTAGTGAATGGGGATACTAGAGCGACAATGGGAATTAGCATTAAAAACGCCCTTGGGAACATATAGCGACAATGGAAATTTAACATGGAGAAAAATCGTGGGAACATATAGCGACAAGGGAAATTAACATGGGAATAAATCGTGGGACTGTTGAGCGACAAGGGAATTGAATATGGAGAAAAATCGTGGGACTGTTTAGCGACAAGGGAATTGAACATGGGATTTTTTTTTTTTAAATTTAAATTTTAAAAAAAGGGGTAGGCAATGGAAAGGCTATCTCTTTTCGAGAAATATGCCTGGCCCTGAAAAGGGCCTTTGGGTTTTCTTCTTCTGCTTCTAATTTCTTCTATTCCTCCACCAACTTCTTATTTTCTCACCTACACCCTTTTTTCTTCTTTTTTTTTCTCCTCC